>VZRQ01000719.1:619902-725779 GCA_013397975.1 Machaerirhynchus nigripectus
GGGGAGGCGCCGCGCCAGCCCCCGCTCGCTCCTCGGGGCGCCCGCCCTGTCCGCGCCGTCCCGCGGGCCCGGGGGGTGTCCGTGGGCTCGGCCCGCTGCGCCTCGGGGTGGGCCCTGCCAGGCGCTGGACCCCGCGGTGGTATCGAGTGTGTGAGGAGCGGTGGGCAGGCGCCGAGGCGGGGGGCTGGGGGTCGTGTGTGTGCTCCTCGAAGGGATTTTGGGAGTGCTTGGGGTGTTGTTTTGGGTTTGGTTTGGGTTTTTTTTACGTCACGCTGTGGACCTAAGAACGCGTCGCGCGCCTCTGCCATCGCCCTGCCAAGGCGATGACAGCGGCATCCCTGAGGAGGGCACCGGCAGCCGACGCTGTCAGCGCAACCCCGAGCAGGGGTGAAAAGTAGCTCTAGAGTGTCGCCCGCGTTCAGAATTGTCCCCCCTGCCCCACTCCATGCCGTTCGCCAGGGCTTCAGGAACCTATTCTCGCTCAGCTCTTGCCGTGCCCCTGGAACTCGGACAGTGCCTACGCCCGGGGCAGCGGGCATTGCCCGGAGCGGAGCGCCCGCGCCTGCGGGGCAGCTCCGAGCGGCGGCCTCGGCAGCGATGCTCGGGTTGTTATTGTCACCCAGAGTGTTTCGCGGAGCAGAGTTACGAGAGTTTTCCAGGCACTGCCTCTCTGTAAATGATACGTTGACCTTTTTCTACTGGAAATTGCTCTGAACATGTCAAGGAGGTGAAGCCTTGTCTCCTGCTTCTTTATTTCGAGCAGTCAGCGCAGCACGCTTTTGAAGGCGTATGCTGCGCTGTGCTGCCTCCCAACTCTTAATTCTCGGCACACATGCGAAACATCGAGAGGAGTGACTGCGTCCTGATAGGCCCGCGGCTGCTATTCGAACAGCTGAAAATAGATCGCTCCCTCTGCTCCAGACATCAAACTTATCTTTCTTAGTGCCTGACGTACGCTAAAACGGGACCTTTGTGGTCGTTTCTCCCTTCTTACCCGTGCGGTGCGTGGATCGACGTTTGGGGCTGCGTTACTCAGCATCATTCGTGAGGGTGATGATGTAAGCGTTAAATGCGATAACATTGTGTCTGAGGGGAGTTTAGGCGCTTCCACCTGACTCAGTGTTCAGATTAAATCTCCCCACATTCCTCTTCACAATCAAGAAAGCCATTATCTTATTTTTCCAGTGTGTATTAATGTAATGCTTTGCACTTGCCTTATGGGAAAAAAAAAAAAAGGCTTTTGCCTATTAGTGTATGCCCCAGAAAAATTCACTTTCTGAAATCAGGTAACAGGCCTATGTGGAAGTTTCTGTTTTGTTTTGTTTGTTTGTTTTATTTTATTTTTTTGGGATTTTTTGTTTGTTTGTTTGTTTTTGTGGGTTTTTTTGTTTTGTTTTTTTTTTGCTAGTTGTTACTATTATTATGAAATAGTTGGAGACAGCTGTTTGGAAACGCTAAATGAAACAACTCCCAAGAAAATGCTGAAAGATTTTCATATTTTAAGTGCAGAGAGATTTTCCTTGTTTCTGAAATACCACTAATGGTTATTAGCCTGCTGCTTGCTGGAGATGCTGTGCACAGCCCTTGCTCTATGTTGCATGTGGCATTACCTCCCACAAAACTCCACACACGTGTCCTTGAGAAGCAAAAGGTCTGACAAAGTCCCCATCATTTTGGCACGCTAGCCTTCAGCAATCCTCCTGACAAGGTGTGTGACTTCAGTGAGCATGATGTTTGGGGCCCTGACCCATGATTTGACACTGAGGAAATGCTGGCTCATGAAGCAGCATTGTTATAATGGTATCACTGCACATCCTCCCACTCTATGCTTGACACAGACATTCCTCATTTGCTGCTCTGGTAGGACTGCCTAATTAAGAAGCAGAGAAAGGCATCAGTTCAGAGTCACGTCTCTGTGTCACGGAGATACACCTTCTCCTTACCAAGAGCTCCTTAGAACATTGTTGCAAATATTAACAAGGAAAAGCAAAACACACAGTGTCTGAGTGGGACGAATTCAAGTGGCTGGGGGTCATACACCAGGTAGTACAGTTTTGTGTTCCTGTTCTTGAAAATTCAGATGGCAGGGATGGACCAGGAAAGAACAGTCTTGCTTTTCCTCCAGCCATAGCTGGAAAAGGAATTTGCTCTGCCAGTTATTCTGATGGTACTTGAAGAGGGGGGACGAGGTAGACTAGGATGTTGTCCTGTGCGTTATAGATGGATGGGAAGAGAACAATCTCTAAGCAGAATTCATCCTCTGTGGGGTGATTCCCAGGAGAAAATCCAGTGGAAGCCTTATGTGCACTATTCCTCTAATTCTAGATTTATTCCTTACAGCACATGTGAGGTGTACAGGGCCCTGGAACAAGGAGCAGCTCCACGTTTCAGTTGTGGCAGGTACAGCTCTGGCACAGGGAAGCACAAGACAAGAGCCTGGGTGCGAGGCTCACATTGAGCACGTGAGACTGGACACACACCTGACTCCAAGGGGAATGTAAAGCTCCACCTGCCTTGCTGTAGGTCCACCAGTTAAAAAAACTCCACAGCTCCACACAGATAAGTGCAAAGGCAGTCATAACTCTCCCTGGGCAGTTCTGGCTATCAGGACGCTCTTTGTCTGCAAAACCCAGCTGGGTTTTTTCCTCTGCTTTGCAGGTCCCACTGCTCTTGTTACACATGCTCCTGCCGTGTTTAGTGGCATTGGATGGGTCATTTACACAGTTGGACTCAAGAGTAAATATTTGACGCGTGATAACATTTGAAACAATGTTTCCTTGAACATATCAAAGAACTTGAAGTGATTATCTGACATTGTTGATACTATTACTTGATAATTATCTTTTCCCAGCGGACAATTTAAAACTGGCAGAAGAGAGAATTTTTAGAGGAGTTTGGTTTGGCCTTAATTTAACAGTGTTACTTTGATTTTTGAGAAAGTATCTTTGGCAACAGCATTTTCTAATTGGAGACTGGGGATCAGATTTTTTTAGCTGGACCAATGAATGTGGGTGTGTGTGAATGAGAAATTTATTCTTCAGGACACAGCTAGGGAAGCTTTTGTACTTTCTGCCTTCCTGCATTTCCCAAGAGCTGACATTTGTTTATTTATATGGTGTTGTTACTTTTCGCGGTGTAGAGTGGAACAGATAAAATATTCTGTCTTTCCTTTATACATACATCTATATGTATGTATATGCCCTCCAGCACTTAGCTGTTTATACTATTTATGTTATATATAAACAGTTAGCTCTGGAGGGCATTCCTCAGTGGCTTAAGCACTGAACTGGTAATACCAAAGTTCTTGCACTGCAGTTTCAGGTCTCCAGCAGCCAGTTCATTCCATCGTCCTTCCGACACAGGCTGAGCGCTGCTCATTTTGCTCTGTGCAAGCTGGGAGCTCTGTCTCATGGGCATTAGTGTATTATTCTGGTCAGGTTCTTTCATTGCAGCCATCACCCCGGTGGCTCTGAGTGCGTTAAGTGATGTTTGTCATCAGTCACAGGTGACTTGTTCTACTTTCACCAATCTCACGGTTGTGTTGAATTTATCATTATAAGAATTCATTTAGAATAACAATTAAATACATTAATATCTTCTGTACTTGGAAAAGTGACTGTGAAAGTGGTCTGCTCCCCAGATGTAGTCTGCAAGCAGGTGAAAAAAGAAAAGGGAAAACAATCCCATAAAAGCAACGTATCCAAGGAAGAGGGGAATGTGTTAATTCCTCCTGCTCCCCTAAATTTTCATCAACAGCTGTACAAATCTAGAAGAGTCAATGGGTTTGTCCCAGTTCCCAGAGGACCTCAGTGCAAAACAGGGTTGCTTGACTGGTACCAAGAGCCAAGATTGACTTGTAAAATCTCAATTTAGGCAGTTATTTAATGTGGAGATTCTGAATTAATTTCCTTAGGACTTTTTTTTATGATCCACACTGGGTTTGCTGAGGTTTAGCCTCCTCTGTGCTAAAGATCCTTGCATATTTTAAAAGAAACAATTGTGCTCTGATATCTTTGCCCAAGTTGACACCTACCCCATCTCCCAAGCTCTTTGTTTTGTTTGCTGGTTGTCTGCCAGGGTACCCTGCAGAAACACCTGCATTTTTTGGTTGTGGATGTACAAAACATTTGGAAGCACTCTCAAGCAAGCAGGATAAGGTGACCAGTTAAGGGGTGAAGTGACATTATGGTGTGGTGAGGACACTTGGATTAAAGCACAAACCATTCTGCAAAGCTAGAGTGCAATCTTTTGACTGACACAAAGTTTGGTGCCATAGCAATGGCAATGTTCTGTTTGTGAGGTGAAGGACTGCTGTCTGCTCCTTGGGCTTCTGCAGGAGCCAAGCTGTGTTCTGATAATGACAATTTATGTAGCTGAGTCAGGTAAAATGAGTAAGTCACATTGCCTGCGTGGGTGGAAAACATTGATCTGTTGTTATGGGCCCTCTGGTCTGCTGCGAGCCATTTGGTTAGGATGGGCATAGGTGCCATTTTAAAATCTTTGTTCCCCTTAACCATGAGAACATTTTCCAAGCCAAATTCAAGAAGACTCCCTGGAAGCTGCATAGAAGCTGTGTGTAATGAAGATTTCAACAAGTGAATTTGTTAAATTTATGCTAGTATGTAGAAGCCTTTTCAGGCCTAGCTCTCCCATCAAATCACTTGCCCCCTTTAAAGCTTTTTAAGCTTTGAATACGTTTAATGAAAGTCTCCTCCATTCTGAAACTGTTTAACAGACTGTTTCCACCACCACAGTTTCTGTAGGCAGTGAGCGGAGGAACAACGTCTCTGCCAGGACTTGACGTGCTCTCCAAGGCCAACCCGTGGGCTTATTAACGTCCATGGCTGGTATGGCACGTCCTCTGAGAGAGTTCTTGCATCCCCTGCAGTACTCAAATTGAGTCCCTTGTCTATAGCACCACAACAAAGGAAAGTGATACTGAGCTTCTGTTTGTTCTGCTTTGAAAAGTGTGACTCCAGCAAAAATGTGAGCTGTTCTGTGGGGAAATCTGAACCTTAGAAAGGTACGTCTGAGTCAGAGAAGCTGTTTTGCCGAAACTTTGACTCGCATCACTGTTAGTACTTCTCCCCTTGCAAAGAACACTCCCTGCAGAAGGAGTATGTGGGGTTCAGTTGGGTTGCAGTGACCAAAAAAGCCCCAGCAGCTCGGTTAGTCAGTTAGCAGGTTAAGAAAGGCCCCAGTGCCTCTCTTCCTCTTCCTAACTGCTGTCAACAGTCCCTTCTATCAAGATATTGTCTTCGGAGGCCAGTTGTAGGCTGCCTTTCTTATTGAGTCTGCTGCCTTATGAAACTGAAACTTCACCCCTGTCTCATTACTGGAAAAGAATTGCTCCATCCAGGTCCCTTTGACAACTTTGGGAAGGGTGGTATCTCCACTGCTTCATTTATATTGCACCTCCTATGTGGTGTAGGAGGAGCTGGAAGCTGGCAAGCTGCTCCAGCTGACAAAGAACCAGCATAGATGTGCCAGCTCTGCCAGGAAGTGTCTCTGAGGTCTTGCAAATGTCTCCTGGTGTGCCCCTATTTCCCCTCTGTGCTTTAGCTTTTCTGGTGGCGCAGTCTCACTAGCACATGGGACCTTGGGTTCTGCTGAAGGCTCAGCCCTCCATGACAATGACCTGACACCACCACGCCATGGAATTCGAGCAGGTGATTAAAGCAACCACTGTGTTACACCTTAGAGGGCACACCATCAGCTACATGGTGCCTAGAAGAGCTTTGGCCACCTGGCTGCTCTGAAGAGAAGACGAACAAGGTCTTTGCTCTTTGACCTCTCTCCAGTGTCTGCATGTCAGCATTCCCCTGTATGAACTCCCAGTGGTGGTACTCCCAGCACCAGTAGGATGAGGCTGATGGGATTCTTGACAGGTCCATGTTTTCCACTAATCTTAATCAGCATCTGTAAACCTGAAATGGTCTTACCTGTATCATGCTGCTCCAGTTTGGAATAGCTTCGAGCAGTGAAAGAGGCAGTGGTCTTGGCTGCAGAAAAAAAGGAGTTGGTGCTGAGTGAGATTTGGATCAAATTTTCAACTTAACAGTAGTAAGATACAGATTTTTTCTGTGCTTTTTTTTTCTTTTAAATGGAAGCATAAACTATTTCTGCCCTAGATTCCCACTGGAAAGCTACCTATAGCCACTTGAGAGACAACTTGTGAATTTGTTATACCTTGTCAGGTTCCTCCAAAGTATTTTGAGATGCAGGTAATCAGTCCCTAATTGTACTGTAGTGCCAACACCAATACCTCAACCAAAGTACCTGCAACTCTCAAGCAACAGTTTTTAGGTGAGCATGCTGTAAACTAAAATCTAAGTCTTTCTACTCTGACTCTAGGATCTATTCAACAGATTACTCCTGTTATTTCACTTCCATAAACCTCAGTTTCCCTTATGAAAGATACTATTTATCATTTCTGTAAAGTGAATTGAGATGTGATGGTGAGTTTTATGGCTCAGAAGCCAAATTCATTACTGATGGAGCCTAAGACAGGAGTTTTGAATGTTTGTTTTGACAAAACCTTTGAGGTGCATTCAGATCACCTTTTCAGCCTTTGACCCACAGATCTGAGTACTGGAAATACAAACCTGAATGAGTCTTTAATGTAATCACATGACTTCCAGACCTAGGTTTTCATGGCACCATGTTGCCAATATTCACAATAGAAGTGCAGGATGTGGCAGTGACCCTTCTTTTTAGGAGAGAGAAGCATTTTTTAACTTTCTGATCATAATCATGAATGTGTATGCTTTATATTTTCCTGCTTTACTTGCTCTTGATGCTGCATCAGTTTGTGCTCAAATTAATTCCCAATTAAGTCCTTTGTGTCCAAGTTTCATGTACTTGATGCTTCAGCAAACTGGGAGCAATGTGGGACTGAACTGAGAGCATATACACAAGTCATCAGCTCTCTGTGAGGCTGCAGCTGCTCCCCAGTGAAAGCAGGTGGGAGCTACCTTGCCCTGCATGTGTTGCCTCCCATCTGGTAGTAATGGAGGATGGTTCACCTTTATGGCTCTGGGTGAGAAAAACACTGAGAAATATTGCTTAATTGAATAATTTACACAAAATTCCAACGTACTTACTGAAAAATTATAATTTATTTTAGTTTTAATTTGAAAACACCTCACACCTGTGGTTTCACCTACAGGTGTTGGCATTTCCCTGAAGAAATTCCTTTTGTTCAGAAATGGCTCCTGTAGCTATTTTTATCTGTGTCACTCAGTTATAATTCTGATGTGCTTGCAAACCCAGCTGAATCAAGGTGGAGAGAAATTAGTACCAATTAGGAATCTATGTGAAAGTGCTTCTGACAAGTGACAGCGTAGATCTTGCAAACCCATTTACCTGCTTCCTGAGCCTGAAGCTGGCTGAAAGACTTGGTAAGATGCTGGACTAGCAGATGAAACCCCAAGAGGGTTCATCATGGACATTCTGTTTTGAAACAAAACATGCTATTGTGCAAGAATCATCCCGGTGATACCCTGGCTTTATTGTAGATCCCTGCAGCCACCTCCCTAGAGTAGGTGTTATACAAACACCCAGTGAGAGCTGTGCCCTTCCCTGCGTAGCTCAGGGCCTCAAGAGACAAGATAGACAAAGAATGGAAGGAGGAACAGAAGCACAGAAAGGTCAAGTGTCTTGCCCAAGGCCAAACAGCAGGTCAGTGGCAGAGCTGGGAATGGAGCCCAGATTTCCTGACTCCTAGTCCAGCACTCTATTAATCATGTCTTTGCTTTGTGTTCCGTGGCCTGTTACTGATCATAGGAAATGTGAGGATGACTTTCCGACAGCTTCAGAATTGCTTCTTAGTTTTGGAAACTATTGATCATCAGCACATTATTGAGATAAAGAGGTCATGTACTGGACTCTTGTACATGTATATGCACTAGAGGATTCAGAACTAAGTGTTCTAGGTATCGATTTCAATCCAGGACACTGAAAGGCCACATTTCATTATCCCAAATGTTTCTTCTAAGTCAAATTTTTTAAGTCTTTTTTTTCCCCCTTACATTATGTACAAAGTTGTTTGTTTTTATTATATTACCCATCACAGCTGAACTCCTATATTGGTGCTTGCCCTATAAATGTTTTCTTCCTTGAAAATGAGTTATAACAGTTATTTATCTAGCAGGGATTTTCTTCTCAATGGAATTTACCCATGAAACAGTCAGAAAATCATTAAGTCAACAGTCCTGAGACACTAGTGATTCTTACTTATTTTCATTCTTCACTGTAAAATGTATTCAGTTTCCAAAGGCTTTCAATGGATTATCTTGATCACAAGTTAAAGTTAATTATACCTGTGAGATTTTTTTTTCTTCCCAAAAATTTTGACTTGAGGCAAAACTCTGGCTACTGTGGTAATGACTTACCGAGAGACTCTTGTAAACAATAGTATAATCACTTTCTTACAGTCATGGCAACAGTGTTTAAGCAATGAGCTTACTGAACATAATGTGCACTGTCTCCACTGAATAGTTATTGCAGCACAGAAGTGTATGCTGCTCATTTTCAGAAGACTTGGAGACATAAATTATTCAGCAAAACAACACTGCTCCAGAAAGCATCTTTGAAATCGTTGCATTCTGTGCTAGCCAAAGAAGGACGTTCACTGGTGCCGACAGGGCTGTGTTTAGTTACTGCACAACAATGTAGTCTTTGGTCCAGGTTTGCTCCCACAGAGCTTAAGGGTGTGTGTCTCAAACCACCTGAGGACTGTGCTACCTGTCGTCAGGGTCATGCTTCCCCTGGTAATGTTTGCTGCTATGGAGGGCAGAATGGTTCAGGAGGATGCATCCTGCACATATCATGGTGTGAGAGGTGGTGACTAGGTGCAAAAGGAAGAATTTGGCTTAACAAACAGGGGGTTTACTCCAGCAGAGCCAATCCCTTCCTTGACCCAGGCGATCACATGAATTCCTACTCAGTAGGTGGGGAGGCACCTTGGAGAGTGGGTGACTTCACAGGAAGCTTCAGACTTGAACCCCAAGTCAAGAAGTTGTCCTTGATTTTTCTGTTTATTTTGGTTTTGTATCTCTCTTATTCAAATATCTAGACCTGAAGGAAAGACCTTGTTGGCAACAGTTGTTGTTCTGGGATGAGTCATTCCACCAGATTTTAGAAATACCGTCTCAGTGACAGTTGGCAAAAATGCTGCATGGGCTGTTCAGTTTATGTTTTTCACTTTGGAAAATCAGACCATTTATTTAGGGTTCTGTTGCTTTAGAAACCATCTCCAGACACTCCAAGTTCCTTTCCCCTTCCCTTCCCTCTTTTACTCTACCCCTCCCTATTTTTCCCTTTTTTCCTCTTTTCCTCAGTGTTATGGTACCTCAACACCTGAGCTTTTCAGTCTTGATTATGATCTGATTTGCCCCTCCTGAAACCACCCATGGGAAATACTGTGGACGTGGCACTGTGGAACATCAGCCTAATGTAGGATCAGGCTTTTTATTTCTGATCATTATGCTAGTTTATAGTCAATTATTTTGTTTTCCAAAGAAATGCATTCTCTCTACTTCTCTAAAAGGTTTTGGTTCGACAACCTTCCAAGCTAGATAAACTTGGTGTTCAACATGCGGCCGCTTACCTCCATGGCCCAGTTCCCGGAAACACTTATGCATGTGCTTAATTGTGCACACATGGGTAATTGCACTGAAATCAAGATGTGTCGAATTAAGCAAGTCAGGAAATATTTGCAGGGTTTGGTCTTTGTTCAACAAACAGGCCTCAGCCTGGCTGAAGTCCACGACATGCTACAAAAAGAATCCTAATTCAGAAGTAAGTAGTGTATTAATTATCAATTGACTTATTTCCTTAAACCAGTTAATTCTGTACTTTAAAAAATTACTTTCCATTTTTCCTGCAAATCCGATTGCCCTTCCTTTCACACTCGTTTTTCCTCCTCACTGCTCAACTCCCAGCAGACCTGAGCTGCCAGCCACATGATCCCCTTTTATAATGCTTTGAGTTCTGA
The DNA here is from genome assembly GCA_013397975.1 of Machaerirhynchus nigripectus. Classification (NCBI taxonomy): domain Eukaryota; kingdom Metazoa; phylum Chordata; class Aves; order Passeriformes; family Dicruridae; genus Machaerirhynchus; species Machaerirhynchus nigripectus. The sequence continues at coordinate 629,900 of VZRQ01000719.1, forward strand.
TGTTTCTTTTTTCCTACCAACTTTGTGTATTACCATAATGGTTCCTAGGACATATTTTGGCCAGCTTTTAGGGAGAGAGAGAGTGTCACTGTGTTTCAGACCTTCATTTCCAAGTGCAGTATTAAATATAATCCTTATAATTATAGCACTGCCACTTGGACCACTGTAGTCCGGGCTATGTCAATATGTCGTCAAAAGCTCTCTTTATCAGGAGCTGGAACTCAGTCATGTTGATTGAATTGAAATTTGATGGCCAGCAGCTGCAAACACACTCTGGCCCCATCCCCCCCATCTCCCCGCTTTTTTTCCCCCTTTACCACAAAATCCTCTTGCTTTCTGTCAAAGTCATAGTTTAGAGAACAGAGCTAATGGCTAATTCCAGGTTCAGTTATTCTGAGCCATCCCTTTGGGTAAGTCTAGACTGTCCTTTGAGGGATGTCCTGAGGCAACCTGAAGGCACAATCTGCTGTCTGTGTGTGGATGGTGAATCTGAGAGCACAGCCCCAGGTGCAGTGTGAAGGCCATCCTCAGACTAGGCATGACCACCCTTTATATAGGAGCTCCTAGGATGCCATCAGTGTCACTCTCAGCAGCTAAGGAAGCTGTAGATGTGCCTGGGCTGAAGTCTGTGAGGCTCCTGTGTACGCAGGCTGGGGAGCACCACAGCCCTCTCCCCTCTCATCCCCTTGGTCAATCCCATATACAGACCTCTCTATTCATCTGAGCAAGGGCGTTGGGATGAGGGCAATTGCCAGCAGCAGTTTATACTGCAAGTTTAACACACACTTTTTTAGCCCTAGGGGACTGGGGGGAAAAAAATAGCTTTGAACTGGGGGGAAAAAAAATTGTATCCAGTAGTTGTATAGCATGATCCTGTCATTTTTGGTACTTAGAAACCAAAACAACCCCCCAGCATTCATAACACAAGATATCCAGGTTTTAAAAGGTGCCACTTGGAAATACACAGTAACTACTTTTCAGGAGGCCCTTTAGTCCATGTGTTTACAGGTGGACCAGAATAGCTCTGCAGAAGTTAATCCAGTCCCTTGAGTAAACAGCATGTACTTCTAAAACTTTCTATATAAACCAACCATATGTAAGGCCTTTGAAATACATTTGTACCACACACAATACATCTGAGGGACGCTGCTAGAGCCACGATGGCTAGTGAGGTTGGTAACCCCCTTGCTAGTGTACTGGATGTGTGTTCATTCTGTTGTGCCTCTGAAGGGTAACAGCCTTTGGATGACCGGTGCGCCAAAAGGGCTATTTACTGCAACACTTCATTATGTGGTTCTTGCAGCCCTCTCCCAGGACATACTGTCTGTGCTTGGGTCTCCTGGGCTGCCATCAAAGCACAGGCTCTTTGACACAGGTCAGAAGGAACTCCTCACCCCAGCCTTGCATTGCCACTTTTGGTCAGTGAAGTTACACTCACCCCCTTCCCCTGGTAAAGTTCTTGTCTCTCGTTCCCCTCCTCCACTTCCTAAAGCTATAAGCCATTTCTCCTCCTCCACATTCACCCCCTCTCACCTGGGTTATTGCCCTCCCATCTCTCCTTTCATGCTTCTGACACTGCTGCTTTGTAAAGTTGTTTTTCTAGTTTGGAAAGGCCAGAGGGCCAGGCTTGAGAGACATGCTGAACACATGTTTTCCACATGTTCTCCTCATGTTCTCCTCATCTTCCCTCATTCTGCTTCTCTAGTTGTCTCTAGCTTTTTGCTTAAATGGGAAATCTAATGACCACGAGTGTATTCTCTTCTCTTATTAGTTTTATAAAGGATGAGCTCAAGGTCCTGTGTCATTGTCATAAGAAACTGAGCAAAAACTTCTGTGAGTTGTCAAGGCACTTGTAGGTTCTTTGGCCCCTCACCACAGGCCATGAGCGCTCACAGAGTGGGCATACGGTTGTGAATGCTTAGGCTCCAGTTCAGAAAAATACCAGAAGAATATGTGTGACGTTAAACATATGATTAAATATTCTTGTTTGAGTGCTGCTTCCTTGAGGTGGACCCCATTCTGGAGGAGGCACCTTTATTGGTCTGATTCAGAAAATACTTAAAGAGTATACCAAAAGTTTTAAGAATAGTAGTACCTCCACTATCTTGTATTTTTAATGACTCTTAAAGAGGTATGGGTGGTGCAGGCAAGGCAGAAAATGGGGAGGCTCTCCTGGTCACCTTTTACATTTTCACTCACTCTGGACTCTGAGTGTCTCTGAATCCTAAACACACTTTGGTAGTGCTGCTGCCTACTTGCCACTTGAATGTTCGATAACCCAAGTGTGTTGTGTACCCAGGTGCAGATTATTTAAAGCAGCTGCCATTAAATGAGGAGGAATTATGTCTTAGAAAGGAAATCTTCATACAGAGTTAGCATTAGTTCTATGACTCTCTTTGACAGGGAGTTGGACCCTTGGGCTCTTGGATTCCTCTCCTGCATCCCAAGGACCAATCTGGGAACAGCTAGGAGTCCAAATTTTTTTGACTTAAAACATGTAGGCATCAACTCTGTACTGAACTGAAACCAAGGAGATCTGGACATCTAATTGTATTTTTGAATCTCAGCCTAAAATCTCTGGAGACTTTTGGAACATTTATCCCTAGGAGATTTTGCTTTAGTCAAGAATACAGACTGGAGCCATGTCTGAAAAAAACATGCCGACATGTGACATCAGTGCATCAGTCAATGAGTCATCCATCAGTGCCAGAGGACAAAGTATTCTTTGTATTTACCTAAGAAGTAGTTACCTATTTACTTTCTGAAATTATGCTTGTAGTACTAACTTGAAATTTTGGTTTGCTGTACAGTGAAAACACTATTTTAAATGCCTTGTATAAAGACAGGCCTTCTTGTTACTCGAACAGTTAGAAATACTAGAGAACAAATGTAAAAGGCCCATTTCCTTCCTTCTAGTATGTGTGGTCTAGGAAAAATCCTGGATTGTGCTAGTAAGAGACAGTCCAGTCTCTTTTCTTGCCAATGGTATAAGTGTTGGGACTTCAGAGAACGCTGAGTTATTATCGTTGCCTTCTGATCTGTCACTCTTTCTGCTTTCCCTCTGTTTTGGCTTTTCATTCTATAGATATATTACCAAAAGTGTACTTTAAAAATTAAAGGCAATAATTTATTGAAAAGGGCTTTACCTGTAAAGGACTCTAGGCATACCCCAAATAGGCAGGTCCCAGCTGGGAAATCCAGAATTAAGGCTGAAACTCTGTCTCTCAGGCTCACTGTTTCTCACGGTCCTTGCAGGGTGGTGGGATGCCTGGACTTCCCAGCACACGTGGTAACCATCGATCTCAATGTGGTGTTAAGAGGCCAGTGCTGGGAGCTGAAGGCAGAAGAAGAGCTGAAGGGCAAAGGAAGAGAGTGAAATTTTCCTGTCAGTGCTCAAGAATCTAGCTCTGTAAAATCCTATGACATGTAAGCAAAGGAAGCTTGAAAAAATTACCCTGGGACTAGGAAAGCAAATTGATGCAGAGCAGGATAGCCATTCTTTCAAGGAATAGTAAAATTATTTTTTGTTATTTTCTAAAGAAAAAACCCCACTGATCCAATTTGACCGACTGCACTCCAGCAGTGCAACAGGAGCCAGTGGCCAGATCTCCTGTTTTACGAGGCCTATTACAAAACACTTGCACATCTAAAACTTGTGCTTTTCTGTCTCTTGATATGCTTTGTCTCCTCAGAACAGGTTTTCTCCCTCAGCACTTAATCCCTCTTTAGCCATCACCTTTTCCTTCCTTACCAACCTCACTGTGTGTGCACTTAGAAGGTTGTGTGGGCACCAGCTTAATGTGAGTGCTTTGTAGGGGAGGCCAGAGCCATAGCCTCTTATAGAGGCAATGAGGTGCATGTTAGGACCTGGCTTCTTCTGAAATGGTCTGCAAAGGTACAATATAACAGGAGCAATGGACTTGAAAGCAAAACAAAGGTGCTTACAGCCAGAGACATTTAAGTCCTGCACAAATAACTCTGCTGGTCTCTTGTAACTATCTCTTACCTAATCTAATCTAATCTAATCTAACACATTAGTATCTTTACTGCATTTCTTATCCTTTTACCAAGGAATGACAGGAAGGAGATTGGGGCCTTGGTAAAAGCATGAGGCAGAGAGGCATGAGACATGCTGAGCAAAGGTTAAAAGAGCTCTACAAGCTCTCGTGTTTGGCAATGAGCATTGCAAACAGCAGACCTTCTTGTCGTTCTCCCATCCCACTGACTTTGAGGTGGTGAGGACCTGGTGGCAGAGACTTGGTGTTGGTGACTGAGACACTATAGCACAGAAATGGATTGTTCAAAGTCTTTCTGTGACTTAGAGAGTTTCTCCAAATTCAAATGCAAGGCTGTGGATATCTCTGATCACCACTCAAACATTATTAATGAGACAGTTTTTCTGAAGAGGTCCTGCAGTTTCTACACCCTCAGATTTCATTTGGTTTCCTTGATGGGAATGAGCTACAGCTACTGTCAGTGTTTATTTTCAGTTAGTTTTACTGGTGGCACTGCTCAGTAATGCATGGTTAGGATGGTCCAGTTAATCAACCCTCCTCCTCGCTGCCTCCCCCTTTCATTTTTCTGTCTGCTCTTGCATCACAGAAACATTTCCAGCAGTTCCCTTTACATAACAGTTACTGAGGCAAAGGGCTGTCTAGTTATCCTCCAGCAGAAACTCAGAATCCCAAAATGGGTAAGGTTAAAAGGGACCACAGTGGGTCATCTGATCCAACCTCCCTGCTCAAGCAGGATTGTCCTACACACAGGATTGTGTATCCTAGGGCACAGGATTGCATCCAGATGGTTCTTGAATATCTCCAGTGAGACAGACTCCTCAACCTTTCTGGGCAACCTGCTCCAGTGAGGAACTCAAGTGATAAGAAAGATGCACCCTTCACCCAAGTAATTCCCAAACCAAGCAGGGCAGGGAGACACCCAGATGTGCTTATGAGGGCCAATTAAAGCCCTCAGGCTCTTTCAGACAGAGGGCTGTATTTCTAGGACACAGCATGAGAAATAGTGACCCTACATGAACCAATGTGCAAAGCTTCCTGCCTCTTAGACAGCTTGGGGATGTGGTGGTGCCAGGTCTTTCTGCAGCAGCTAGGATGGGCTGCTTAGCAGAAGACACAGTGAGTGCCTTGACCACTCACCGCATGCAGAAAGAGGTCTGCTTTTTCAGGAAAAGAGTCCTGAAAAAGCTAGTGCAAAATTAAGCTGGAGTGTTTGGTTCCTATTGGAACACTTGCAGCTTGCACTGGTGATGGTGCCCACTGGTGTGTCTAAAGGCTGTCAGCCAGCAGAAGACAGCACACCAATGTGGTGGGGGGGTGCAGGCGTGCAAACCAGAGCAACTGGGACCTGGGGCTGCTGTGGCTAATGGCAAGGGACACTTCTGATTGGGCAGGGATGAACCATAGTGTAGGGTGGTGATATGAAGGGCTTCACATTTGCTTTCCCAGTGTGGGCTAAGTGATTCCTTGGCTTGCAAGGAACACTAGGCAGATGGTTGAGAGCTTTCACCCCATCTGTCTATGAGGGGAATGAGTACCTGGTGTTGCAGATTGAAAAGGTTTGATCTACCAACAGAGAATGGCTTTGCATGCAGAAAGGCACTTGAGTGGCTGGGTACAAAGCAGAAAGTGAATGTGTAGACCCTTGGCTAGGGCAGGACTCTTCAGTTTTATACCCAATCTCATTACTTTCTTCTGATTAACACCAGTGAGAGAAAGAAGAGAATCAGTACCGATAGCAATAAGGTTGTAATTTCACCTCTGATTAATAAGCCATTTGATCTTTACTTTCCTGGTCTCGCTGGAAACCAACCTGACCTCCTTCAGCTGAGGCTGCCCCATGGGCATGCCTCAGATCCTGACACACATCTGCAGCCATCACCAGTGGCACATGAGGGAGTGACAGAGGGAACGTCATGTTCATCCTAAGGCTACACAGCCTATTGAAGGGAATCTTATGACAGCTGAGGCAGACTAATGCAAAGCTCTAGATTGCTTTTCTGGGTCTGTAGGTTTTGAGACTGCCGTGGCAGTGCATCACAGAGTCCCAGGAGGAAGTTTTGTTGTTGTGTCTCAGTAGGAGGCACTGGGGTTGTGCTAGTGAGCCTTTCTTACAGAAGACAAGTGTTCATGTTGCCACTGAAGAGAAAAGGACTGGGCCCAACCTTAAAGTGGAATGCTATGTTCTTAAGACAAGGAAAAATCAAATTCAAAATCATTTTCATGGAAGAACTCAGTTTGGGTTGACTGGCTTTGTTCACATCATCAGTACATAATCATAGGGTAACCTCTGTTTTTGTGTCCTAGTTCATGTTAACACACAGAGACTCTCATACTAACCACTGTTTTCACCACCACCAAACTCTAGAGGTCAGGGACCTCTAGAATTAAACTTATGAGCTATCATAGTGTGGGCTGATCAACCAGCTCTTTTAGGGTAGTAGCCGAGCACACATTTCCTGTGTGGATGAGCCACAGAAATGGATGCATAACACACACTGACCAGCGGGTTACATTTTGGCCTGTAGTGTGCAGATGTAACCCAGTGGCCTGGGTGAAGCAATCTTAAAATGACATGGAACATACCATCATTAGGACCTCATCACACTGCGGGTATCAAGTGAAGTACTTTTCTTGCCAATGAGAGTTCAGCTCAGTGTTACTTAGGGTATCAAGGTTTGTGTTAGTTGCAACAAATCCTGCCTGAGCTATGTGTATGTCTATCGTGTAGAAAGCTCACCCTCTTTCTTAAGCTATCCACACCAAAATGTCACTAATGTAAGTTTGAACAAATTCTTTTGGCTGGGGGTATGGTTCAGAGGGGTTCTGCTCTGACTTGGACCGAAACACATGTAACTGAAGTGCTGTTAGTCCACCAGAATCCTTGTTTGTACCATCCACCCCAAAGGAAGGATGAATTCTCCCACAGGTTGTACTGGACCAAGACAAGCTGCAGAGCTCTGTACAAGGGACTGTGGCCCCGCAGTGCCTCAGTCACACGTGTGTCAGTGAAGAAAGACTGATGGTGGCAGGATTTTGCAGTGGGGACTGACACCCTCAGGTTGCTTGTGCTGCAGCAGAGGTTCACACCTTCACGCAGGCTTACTCCAAGGCCAGGCACACTGAAAGCACGGGGCTACCTCAGCCTACATTTAAGCTTGAATACTGGGAGTATGATTTCCATTTTGAACTTTTTCCAAGTAAATAATTTTCTCAAATGTTATGAAAATAGTTAAATAATTTTGTAAAGCCTGAAGAACATTCTTTTGCATCAGGATTTGAATTGGAAATGGCTGTTTTGGGGCCAATTTACTTTAAAAATTACTTTGTCCACAAGGAGAGAGTCAGCCTATGGTATTTCCAGGCTACAAACCTTTTTTTTTACTTTAATGAGGGCCTCAAAGCTAAACAAGAGAAATCTTAGTCCAAAGAAATCCCAATATTGCTTATGCCAGGAAAACAATATCCATTCTTGAGTTTACACTGCTGAGGTTTAGTGGCAGAGAACTGCCCGTATGCTTATCCATGCTGTCACACCCTCAAATTATCCAAAAACAGGGTAGCTTTTCTTACACAGAGCAGGTTCTTACTATGTCTACAGGGCAGTATAAAGTTTGTGGACATACCTGTCAATCTTTTATAAACTACAGATCCTCTAAAAGTTTTCAAATACATTTGAAGGTTCATTTACAACTAATTTAAGCCTTGTGGCAATTGACTTGCTTTTCTTACTTAGCTTTCACCGACCCTTCAGAAGTAGTCCTCAGACCTTCATGGGTCTGCAGACCACAGCTTGAAAATTACTAGCTCTTGGTTTAAATAAGATACTTTGGGGCCTTTTGGGCCTAATTTTCTATAGCCTTGCAGCTTGTGAGGTCTTATATACCTATGGGAAGTGTGAGTAAAATGCTACCAGATGAGGATGGTGGTGTTCAGTCCTGGTGCTGGCTTTTATTTGGACAGGTGTGAAGGATGCCAGTGCAAAGCAGTGACAGATCAGGGCCCCAGCACTGTAATTGCTCCCTGCTCCATAGAGATCTTGAGCAGCACTACTCACAGCAGAGCTGCAGAGCAATCCTATTTGCAGAACCATCATTCTGCTGTTATCCCCTGAAAGCCAGGCACTGGCCCAGCACATCAATAACCATGGCAAGGATCCATTAGACACCTTGGAGTGACAGGTGGTTCTCTCGGGCTAAGGGGCTCTACTGAAGGTTAGACTCTTGCTTTGTAGTGCTGTTTGCACCCCCATTCAGTCTCAGTGTGCTTACTCTTTTTGGTGTTTCATGTCTTGAACATGGAGCAACAATCTTTTCATTGAAGCAAAGTACAGTGAGAAGTGTTAAGTGTTTCGGTGCTCTTTCTTTCCTTTGATCTCACATAAAGCTCCATGCAGAGGGTTACATGATCTCCATCACTATCTCCTTTCATGCCTGATAATTAGCACAGGTCCATGGGCTGGGTGCAATGCTATCCTTCCCTGTGCTAAGAGGGGAGAAGTAGAAGGGGTTGGAGCGATTGTTTGCTGTGTTGATGACTGTGGTGTTGCCATGGAAAAGCTGGAGACTTCAGGGGAGTTTGTGTTTTGTTGGGCAGGGAGCCAGCCTGCTCTGACTTATTACAACTGTGAGAGTGAGTGAGCCATGCAGAACTTTATCCCTCTGTAGCAATTCCAAGGCAGAGAGAAAAAGAAAAGGACAGGACTGCTTTAACAAGGAGGAGTGCAGTGCACTTTGCTAAGGCTGATTGCATTAAATACAGAGATGCAGAAAAAAATCCTTTTCTATTTTCCACTTCTTTTTCTTTTTTTTTTGGCAGAATGTGTCCACTCTCTTCTAAGGACTGAATTCAGAGCAGCACAAATAATAAAATCTCAAGTAATCCTCCTGGAAGTGAACAGAGCCATTTAATTGGCTGTATCTGTACAGAAAGGAGCACTTGGAGTTCTGCTGAGTCTGAGTCCGAGTCCATTAAAGTCTTTGATCTGTTCCAGAAACAAAAGTGGAAGCAGACTATACTGTTTTCATTATCTATTCTGAATGAAGTGCAAAAAGTAAATACATAGTGTAAACAGGGAAAAAAATTAATCAAGGCCTAGGTCCAGCAAAAAGCTATCTTCATACTGAGCTTCCCGTACTCATTGAGTAGTGCCATTATTCCCTGGAGGTGGAATTAAAAGCAGTTTACAAAAGCAGCCAGTTCCATTACTCCCACATTAGAGAATGAGTAACTGGGGCCACAGGGCTCATCCAGGAGACTAGACCCTGCCTGAATCCCTGGTTAGCCACTGCCTTCTGACCACACTCCCTCTGAGTGTACAGAAACTAGGTGTAGGATGTCAGGGTTATTCTGAAGCATCAAAACACCACTGCACAGTATAATTTGTTGTAACTGACCATTCGCTACAACCTGGCTGCCATGACATGTTCTCGTGTTGTATTTAATTGAGATAGAGGCAACTGCCTCTTCCTGAAATGTATTTGAGCAGGTGGAAAATAACAGGATTTTGGTAATTTTCTGATTGTCTTTTTTGAATTAGAATTTCCTACCTGACTGTTTGGACTTATAATAGATGTATCTAGGAGTCCTATTTTAACACACACTTCTTAGGGAACAGTGTTCTAAATGTCCATCATAAATTGTCATCTAGCAAAGCTCTGATTTCTAGAAGAACAGAAGAAAGCAAAATTACTTCCTATAGGGGTTGGCCAGGGAACACACAGGGAAGTCTTGACTCTGCATGAGTCAGTGACAAACTCTTGGATCTTGCAGTCCTCCTGTGATCATACTCAGGAGGTGAACCCTGCAAAACCATGTGAGACTCCCATGAACTGCAGCTGACAGCATCACCACCTGTTTACTTCCAAAGGTAAAAAACTGCCTGGGTACCATCACAGTCTGATGTTAGGCTGGCTTGCAGTGTTCTGTGATTGACCTGGGAGCTCCAGCTGAGAAGCTGGGGACAGATCCTGCCAACATGGGAGGTGACAGTTCTTTTGGTTTCACTGTGATCTAGGTAAGGTCTAAAGGTTAGGTATTACCACAGGATCCACCCATGGTTTGTCAGTGAAGCCACTGCCTCTTTGCTCTATCTCATTGCATTTAACAGGATTTGTCTTGGGAGATGATTATCCAGTTACTTGGTGGCTGTGATATCTCAAGAAGTTACAACACGAAGTAGACTAACTTTGTGTTCCAAATACAGCAGGACAAATCAACTAGTGTAAATAATATGGCTTGATGAAGCTGTGGCAGCTTACACCAGCAGAGGACTTACCCAGGGAGATGAAGGGTTGCTGCTTTAAAGCTAAATGTCTGCTCAAAAGAATTGCTTTTATCCTGCCATTTTTTTTCTTACTTATTTCTGTGACATTACTGGTTCAGTATGGAAATTTCTGTCCTCCCCACAGAGTTGTAGTAGCTACACGTTCAGGGACACTCCAGATTAATGAGATCTGCAACATCTTTAATCTTTCCTCACAGCATGCAGTGCTTGGGATGCAGTGTGTGAGAAAGACCAAAAGTGAGGGATGCGAGAAATGTAGTCACACAGGAAACTGAAACTGCACTGTCATTCATTCCTGTAGTACAAAAACCCCTTTCTGTAACCTCAGTTTCCTGATTCTTGTGTGGCTGGGGCCAGATTTGCCACTGGTGCAAACTGGTGCAGCACTACTGACATCAGCTGACAACACACTGGTTTACTCCAGGAGATAATTTGTTCCAAGTCTTTTCGGCAGCAAAACCAAGAGGACAACAGATGCAGATGAATCCAAAAGCAGCGAGGTCTTGTGAACTGAAGGGATTGTTTTTAATAGTTGATGAGCATGCAGGCTGGGCTTCTTAATGATGCTTGGACCCAGTTCTACCACTGTTTTTCCAAAGGAAAAGCTACTGCTAAGTGCACGGCGAAAGTATCCACAAAGTTGTTTATCATTCAGGGAGTCATCCTTAAACTGAACGACGTCTTGAAAATACATGTTATTTGTATGCTGCTCCATCTGAGGAACTACTGAAGTTTCCTTCTCTAAGGATCCTACTGTTTCTCAGTTTTTTTCCACCAGCCAGAGAGGAGCTGACTGGTGTAAACTGCAGCAACAATTTTCTGGGGTCATGCATGCTGTGGTGTCAGAGAAATCTGGGAAGTCAGCTTCCGGAGTTCCTGTTTTATTTTCCTCCCCTGAGGCAAAAATGTTCTTAATAGTAGTGAGCGAGACCCAGCTAAGGATATGTCCTACAGCAGGTCTTGCTATGTTAGTTTATAAACATTTTCAGGCCCCCAGATATGGGTGTCAATGGTGCTTATGTTCTTCTACAAATATCAGGGAAGTTAAACTGGCAGAACTGGGGTGAGGTGGGAAGAAAAGGGAAGGAAACCTCTGCACACTCCTTCCTCTGGCCCCGGGGGATTTGTTCTGTTTGCATTTGGCTTGTCTGAGCTACAGGGCAGTGGGCAGAGAGGAAGCTGGAGTGAAGCTGTAAACTCACCTCAAACCTGACTGCATTCTCGTCCCGATGCCTTTTTTTATTAAGCAGTGGTGTACAAAGCCTCCCTGTACACAGTGAAGTCCACTTAGCTTAGTGGTGTCTTCCCACTGAAGTCGTAACTTTTACCAACTAGCAGTATTTCAGGCTAGCCAAATGAGAAGGAAAGGCCATGGTTAGGTAGAGACTAATTAGAGGGATTAATCAAGGGTGCTGGCAATAGTGTGGACAGCCTGTGGAAAAGAGGGATGAAGAGACACCCATGTCCCCCAGCCTCCCACTAAGAGAGCCTTGATGCTTCACATGGCTACTACAAACTTACGCAAGGGCTGTGAATTCCTATGGTGTTTCTTTACCTCTGCCTCAGCCAGGCAGAAGCTCTGTGGAGGTAGAACAGCTCATGCTACACATCAGCACAGCTGCAAGAGGGCACCTTCCTTCTACTACGTATCTCATCAAGCTGACCAAGGCAGATTTTTGGCTACTTGATAATACTGAAATCACTCTAAGGGGGGGGAGGGGCGGGGAGATAGCAAAGATAAGCTTGTGATGTGGATGTTATGAAGTTTGTGGATGCCTGGGAACTTCTTTGTGCTAGTTGGGAGTGCTACTTCTTTGAGGTTGACCTATATGTAAACTGAAGCTCTGGATCCTGCCAAATTCTTCACTCAGAGTATTGCAGAGGCTGCTGAATTCAGGGACAGCAACAGCAGTCCTGCATTTCTTTATGCCATTTTAAAATAGGCCATCAACCCAAAAGCATAATCTTACATTTAAACTAGAAAGGATTTTGAGCTGTGCTGAAAGCTCAGCTCAGTTCAGTTAGGATATCTCAGGGCCACACTCATTTAACCCAAATGGGTTACTTTTTGTTAAGGGCTGGGTGCAGCAGCTGGCTGAGGGGAAAGGGGCGAGAGATGCTGCGTAGGACTGCAGCCACATGCCACATAGTGCAAGTGTGCATGGCACACACAGCTATATGTGAGTGGGAGGGGAGAGGGGAAGGAGAAAAAATCAGACCACTATAGCGCCCTGGGCTTCCTTGGTAAAATTGTAGAGGACTTAAAAGGAGTGATAGACTAGGTGGAAGCAGCATTAAAAATAATTGCATTCTGCTGCTTTGGTTATAACGTGTCCCTTGTTCATAACTCCATCCGTGACTCAAGTGCCCTGCAGAAGTCTGGACATGTGACAGCTAATAAATTCATTTATTGCGAGGGCTGTTTGTTCTGAATTCAGAACTGAAAGTTCATCTGCAGGTGCAGCAGGGCTGTGCAGGGAAGCAAACGCAGATTTACAGCTGTTGTGGCTTACTCCACTCTGCTACAACAAATCATTTTGTTCAGGAAAGAGGCTCTGCTGTTGGCCAACCAAGATGTGGTCAGAAATCTGAAATGCTGCTTTGTTTGTTTAAATGAAAACATGGCTGGACATGTTAGCGTGGGCATTTTTTTTTAAACATTTAGTGAAACTTGTCATAAGTCAAAGACTGATTGAAACTGAACAGAATGTGCCTTGCTTTCCACTATCATTTGCGATCTTCTTCCTTTGCCATTGTGAGGGTGAATCAAGATCAGGATTTTAAAGTGTTCGGCTCCAAAGGCCAGTTATTACTTCCTCCTGTGATCCTGTTTGATTTTCTGAAAATGAGTCAGTCATTTTCTGCTAGAATTTGGTGAAGGCTGAGCCTTTTCTCTGAGCTCCACTCTGCAAGACAAAAAAACATATTGCTTCACAGGCAAAGCAAGTCTGCACAATAGAAGACTTCCTTACAAGTGGGCTCTGCCAAGTCTGCTCTTAGCCCTGCAAGGAGTCATGTTACTCCTCAGCAAGGTCATACAGGCCTAAAATAATCACTGATGTTTATCTTTCCCAGAGGATATTAAGCACCCCCAAACACCACCACAAGAACATCTATTAAAAAAAAAGAGAAAAGGATTAAAAATAGTTTGCACCTCAGCTATCAGTAGAAAAGCATTACAGCTTTGCCTTTTCCCATTAATATTTTGCAATCTCACATCTGAAGTGCTGAATTATGCCAACAGTGGGGGAGGAACAGCTTCGCTGTTTTTCATTGATGTTATATCTCCCTATTTACTTAGAAGCAGGCTGTGTACTCTTCTCATCATTTTATCGCTGTAGCTTGGCTGTGTGCTGTTTTTACACTACTTTTGCCATTGGGAGAACTGGAGGATGGCTGCGTTAGGGCAGTGCTGAGGCTGTGTTACAGCCGAGATACTTGCCTGGAGGCGCACTAGCTGAATGCTTCATGGATCTAGATCTTTGCAACACCCTTGAAAAGGAGAAAAGTCACGTCAGTCTGTTTCCTCAGACATAGAAGGAGGAGGCTTGGGAGGAGTGTGAACTGGCAGCTGAACTCTGCTCTCTGGCCAGTGCCGATGGCTGTCACACCACAGCTCCATCACCTCGCCACTGCCTTGTGTGCTCCCAAGTGGTCTGGAGCAGCTCCAGATGAGCAGAAAGGCTGCAAGACGAGCTGGTGATGAAGGAGGGAAGGGTGACCAGGCCATGCCTTGAGTCAGGCTTCAAGAAAAGAAGCAGAGACTTCTGGACACACAGGATCCAAGCCTATATCACTGAGGCTCCCAAATCACAGGGACTTTATCCCAGTCAAGGGTGTCCAGCACTGCTGTTAATGAATTGCAGTGCAGGAAAGAAAATATACAAATGCTTTGCAGGCCATATTCCCCTGTTTTTCATGCCTGCACCTCTGAACACCCATTTACTTAAGTCTTCCCTTCAACACTGTGCATTTGGCACATCCTCTCATGCCTACATCTCCAAATTCACAAGCCTCCTCTGGCTGGCTGGAGCGAGAGACATTTCCTCGCCGCAGTGGTGTTCGTGGGAAGATGTGTGCTCAGGGGGATGCAAAAAGCTTCAGGCAAGTTCTTTGTGTTTTGACAGACTTTGCTGAAGGATTTTGCTCTGACTTGAGCCAGACATGGTACTGGCAGATGCTGTGCAAGCTTCCCACGCAGCATGGGCAGTGCCTCTCAGATCTGACCCGCAACCACCACCCCTCCCTGACCCCCCTTCCCTCTCCCCTCTCAGCCCAGGCCAGCGTTTATCTTGAGCGGAGAGAGCTCTCCCTGCCAGATTGCGTGGTGGTTCTCTGATGTGAACAGATGGGACTAGGGGGGCAGGCTACATCTGTTCCCTGAATTCTTCCACCTTCGCAATTGTTTGCAAATGGGTGAGAGCTCTGGGAGGCTGGGAAACTATGGGTTTGGGCTCAAAATGTTCTTTTCCTGTAACGTGCTCAAAAGTGAACCTGTGCTGTGTAATTAAGTTTGACGCTGACGAGGAAAACACCTGCTAGTGCAAGCAGCTTGCCTCGTTACCCACAGAAGCACGGATTCTTTGCAGGACTACTACTAATGCTTTCTTCAGTCCAGTTTGGAAATGTCCAAGTGAAGAAACATGCCTCGGGATACTATTCCACAGCTTCACAGCACCAGGGTGTCTTTTTTGGAGATTCAGCATGGATTTAATTCCTGTTTCAATTTCTCATTATGTAACTGATCTTCAGAAGGCCTCAGCTCTCTTTTCTTTGCAAGTACTTGTCACAGACAGATGTAAATAGCAAAAGAAGGCTGAATCCTTTGTGGAAAATGGGCCATCAACTCTTACCTTTCCAAGTTTTACATCCTTTAAGCATTTTCAGGTTGTTATCATCCATGTTTACTTCTCCTGCTTATTTCTTGACAGTTTCTCCATGCAGTGCATGAGTTTTCCTCACAAATCATGCTATCTTGCCTCCTGGACACAATCGCCTCTGTCCATCCTGTTCTTGCTAGGGAATGAACTGGCCCCATCTCTCTCACCCTGTCTTCTGTCCAACACAGACCTTATGGGCCACCCAAAGCCACCGAAGGCTGGGGCCACACAGGCTGAGCCCTAGCAAACCCACTGATGCCAGCTCCGGGCAGGGCAGCCCTGTTGTCTCACTGTCACCTGAGAATGCCCTCCCAGACACCTGACATTGGGGGCACTCGACCACTTGAGACCATATTGTGTGTCCATGCTCGGTCCCCTTATGCCTGTCTCCTCCTGGCACAGCAATGCCAGGATGTGGAAGCCTGTTTTTCGTGTGCTGGGCTCACACACCTGCAGACTCCTGCCCTCTGGTCGGTGATGCTGAGCTGTAGGACTGATTTCTCAGGAGGACAGCAGTACCTACTTCCTGTACAAAGAAGTGTGAAATGAGAGCTTGGGTTTGGCTGAGGCTCAGGTTGTGCGTGTTTATGGCACTCATCTGCTCTTCCTCTGTATTCTCATCTGCACTGGGACTCCACCTTGCTGAATGTGTGTGAGCCAAGTATTTTCCACAGGCAACAAGTTGCCATTTTTTGCCCAAATTAAACATCAGCTGCTTACAATTTTTAATTGTATGTTTCTTTCCATTTGCAATATTCTGCTGTTTTCATTGTTTCTTCATGTTTCTCCGGTTCTGTTAGCAGTTGGTGATTTCATTCCTGAACTGTTTATTTCTTCTTTCAGATTATTTGTAAGTACTAAAAAATATTCCACTTTAATACACTGATTCATGCATTGCCTCACAGGGCAGAACTCATTACATTTACATGAGAATTAGCCTTTGGTTATGAACCTTCAGACAGTTTTCAAACCACATCACAGTGGCCCTATTCTGGCATACTGAATTATTTCTCTTTTAAGATATTATCCACTGGTAATAGTGTGTGTTTTAAAATAAAAGGAAACACTAATTTTAAATCTATGCTGCCTATTATTTGGGCTTCCTTTTCCCTCTGGATGTTTAGCAAATTATTATGTCTTGATATCGTTTTCATTATTTTACTGTGAAGAGCAGCTAGATATAAAAGATTACAATTACTACAATCACTCCAGGATCAAAAAGCACTACTATGCTTGCTTTTCTTTGGTCTTTCACTTCCTTCCCACTGAGCAGGGCAGTCGGCACTGCGGTAGAGCCCAGTGTTAGGGGATTCAGAACAACTGCCTTTCATTCAAAGGCTTAATGTTCCTGGCTTAACGTTCTCTGTGAGTATTGTGTTAGCTCCCTCTCTCAGGAAAACAGGAGTATCCGTATTTTGATCTTCCCAGTGATACAGATTCCAGTTTTGGCCCCATGAGAATAATTACTTACTCTTCACATCAGAGTTAACCATTATGTTTGTTCCTAGATCTGAAGGGGACTGAGGTGCAGAGGGAGGCAAGGTTATATTCTTGAGTGAAATGGGTTCACTAAGTTCCAAGTGCATCTTCAATGACACTATTCCTAGTGAGTATCAACAACCTTTCACTGAGCTCAGTGCTGTTACACGTGACCAGATTGGACAGGAGTGAGTTTTGGGAAGTGTAGTGAGAAATGTCCTTCCAGGTACAACACACTTGGTTGATTTCTGTACAGAACTCCTATAAACCTTTACAAAATGCCCAGGACAGCAAGAAGCAGGTGCTATGATCAAGCATGTTTTTGTCTTTTCATTAGGAAACAAAGTGTGGACCCATAATTCACACAGCTGTGGCCAAATTTTCACTCTCTTTAGTCAAATCTTGCTAGAAACTGGCTGGTGACAGTGGTTTTCACGTTGTTCAAAGAGTCCAATAAGAAACATACGATGCTATAAATGACATTTTAGGCATCGTGTTGGTTTTTTGAGCACATAAACAGTCTATATCTGAGCTGGATGCAAAACATGCTTTGTTGGTGGTTACAGGCTTGGTTTTCCCTGTGTTTAGGGAGGGACTGTGGGGTTTGAATGGTGATCTGGGAAATAGTCATCCCCCCTTGTTTCTTAATAAGGCAGATGTCTGTCATATCATAAAAACTTGCAGGAGCTGTGGCTGTAATAAAGAAATCTTATTTTACATGTGTCTATTGAGTTCTCCAGTGCCCTCCTCCAAAACAGATCTTAGACATTTATAGCAGAGCTGATCTTCCTGGATCCTGTTGTGTCTATGGAGTGAAATAAGAACACCTTGGGTAGTATTTGATCCATGAACATCCAAAATAGGTCAGAAAAATAATACCTTAAAAATGCTTACTCTTTTCCGTTGCATAAAACCAAAAACGTTTAGAGTGAATGACTCCTCCTTAGAGCTCTACAAATAGGTGAAATGTGGGCTGCCTGTTAGTGTGTGCCATAGGAGGAGAAAGATGAACATGACCATTTAAGATCGAGGTGAAAGCTTTCAGACTACTTCTATAATATAAGTCAAACAGGTCCTGGAGGCAGCCCTTGAGGGCTCACGTGTAAGGCTATCAAAGCTTTTGAGCTGTCCCCTGCCTGTGCTTGCCCTATGGCCAGGCAAGACACCACACATGGCCAGACAAGCTCTGTGCCAGCCAAAGGGTCAGGAGGCGGTTGTGGGGTATGGCACAGAGCTCTTGGGACTACAGAGTGGTGCCAAAATCCAAGACTGCGTGGAAGCACAGCCTGGAGCTACTGGTCTGAACTGCTGTTGACCATAGGGAGAGGAGGCCTCTGTAGGAACTGATTTGCCTGGTGCAAGGATACATATCCACCTTTTTATTTGGCCACGTGGCATGTCTTGCACTTGGGATTTATCCCAGTGCCTTCGTCTTGGGACTTGAATGCCCTCATGTCTCAGTGACACCTCTATAAGGACACTGAAGATTTCACAAATAGAAATCTCCAGTGCAGCTCTTGCTGTAGATGACTATGCTAGTCAGCAGTGATGGTTTAATAAAAAGAATTTGATCCCTATCAGATTTAATGCACAGAGCAGAAATTGAAAAAAGGTACTTTTTGATATGAAAAAGCAGAGCTTGTTTAGAGCCTTTTGAACATCTCAGGGCTTTTTCCTTCCTTGCCAGGCTTTTAATGGTAGGAGAAAAGTATCACACTAGCAGCATTGCCAGCTTTATGATTTTGTCATGAGACAGTGTTTTCTATTTTGCTTAAAACCCCAGCTCCTAGAAACAATGGATTATGTGAGAATCTCTCAGCTTTGCTTTGAAAAGCAAAGAAAATTTCTAGAGCTTCTTTTGTCAGAAAAATGATAGAAACATGACCCCTATTATATACTAAGAAATCCAAAACCATGTTTGGAATTGATTACACTTTTTATGTGCATGGTTTGAAGTCAATCGTGTGATTTTTCTTTTGGAGGGAGACATCTGACTCATGATTTCTGAATGCTTGGGGAGTGGTGCTATTACACTGGGGATACCACTGGTGTTTCCAAATCTGTTGAATGATTTCTGACACAAAATGCTTTAGCTCCTTAAAGCAAAGAAATGTTTTTATTTGGTAAGATGGATAGGACAGATCCTGCTTTAAAAATATATGAAACACACTTTTGTTTTGTTTTTGTTGAGCAGCAAAAACTCTGAGCAGATCCCATGCAAATCCCTAAAGATGAATTGTAATGCTTTTTGGTATGCACAGAGAGTATCTGAGTTCACCACAACATAGACTTGACCAAAAGGTCCAATCCTGTATATATTCAGTTCCTTTAGGGATACTGAGCTTGTACTGAGCTTGTACTTTCTAAAAGGCCCCCTCTGCCCCTTTCAGAGTTAGAGCACCTCATAAAGACTGTGTAAACACTCCTTTTGGGTAGCATAATTCACTGTAATGGTTAGGCAGCAGTGCTGCCTGGGGAAGAAGCTACGGTGTGAATTGTCATGATAGGATGCACTGGCTCACATGTCCGTAGCTTAGTTCTAACCGAGGCTGTGAGCCAAGCCTTTCCCCTTGGACCCCTGCCTCTAAAAGTCTGGGGCCAGCCCAGAGGAGGCTCTGTGAGCACACAGTTTGTGTGGGACCTGGGCAGGGCTGAGTATGTGGTGGTGGGTCAGGTGTTAGAAAGCAAAGGCTGGTGCCTTTGAGGGCAGTAGTAACTATTCTTTGTTAGGGAATAGTTTTTCAGTTTCTGGGTTTAAACAAAGGCAGATGATAGCAATAGAAGACATGGCTAATGAACCTGCTCCCTCTGGGAGCCCTGTGACACACAGTGTCACCACCTGGTAGATGATGCCATTCACTGTGATGCCAATGTTTGCCCAGAACACATGGTAGGTCTGGCATTGCTGCCATGCATGCAGGCACTACTAAAATATCTTCTGGCTTTTATTTATTGTTAACATATTTTTACTTGCACAAATCCCCTCCAGAATTACCTGTAAAATGGGATTAAGGAGCATTTTTTCTTGCTGAGGGCTCCACAGGCCTTTCAGATTTTTTGATGAACCATGCATTTGCAAAAACATATTCTGCATGCTTGCCAGTAATAAGGTGAAAAAGCACACACAGGCTTTAATTGCTCCAAAGGCCTAATGTTCTTTCCACAGTGTAATTGAAAGACACTGCCTGAGTCCATGGGCCAAACTATGCCCCTGATTATGTAATTTGATGGGGTTGTGTATAGGGTCCCATAATTAAATGAAACTGCCAAGACTGGTGCTTGGTATAAAATTCATTGCACTGTTGGGATGATTATATCTAGGGGGAGTTTGAGCTATGTTTTCCAGTCTCACTCTCTTCATGTACTTTTTTGTTACTCCTTTTTAGCTTCGTTTTTTTGGATCAAAATTATCAGAAGTTCATAAGAGCCATAAATTAGGAGTAAGATTGCATAATCCAAGATGAGGTTTGGGATGTTTAAATTTTACTGTGTTGCTAACAGTTGAGGTGCTGGTTGCTTAGCACACGGCAAAAGCAGATCTGCTGAGATCTGCAGGAAATGAGTGCCTGAAGACAGTATGAGATGGATGAGGGTCCCAGCATAGTGTGAGGTACCTTGTCCACAGGAGGATCAGAAGAGAGGTGTGAGAGGGGCTGAGGCAAGAAGCCCCTGCCCTCAACTGATGTAGTAGGCTCAGAGGTGTCACCTTTTAGGGCCAGATTAATACTGAAACAATAGATACAGGGGAAGCATCCCCTTGAAACACATCTAGTTGTTCTGTGGACTGTGAACAAGCGAGTCCTGGCTGCCTTGAGTGGATTCACTGATGTCTGCTAAGGAATAAATCATCTTGGACCTTTGCCTCAGTGAGATCATGAATACACGTCTGTTTTCTCTTGTCTATTGTCAATAGTCATGCACTTACCTAAAATGTTTTCAAATCCTTTTATATGTTCTTTTCTATCTCAATGTTTGGTTAAAATTGGCCTGCAAATATAAGAATTAATGGTTAAGGCCAGGCAAATGCAGGTATTCTTAACTAACCTGATCTCCTTTTATGAAAGGAGACCCACTTAGTTGATAAGGGAAAGGCTGTGGATGTTATCTACCTGGACTTAGTAAAGACTTTGACACCATTTCCCACAAGATTCTCCTGGAGAAACTGGCTGCTCATACTTGGATGGGTGCAGGGTCCACTGGGTGAAAAACTGGATGGATAGCTGGGTCCAGAGAGTGGTGCTGAATGGAGGGGTCAACTGAACTCCAGCTGGTAGCCGGTCACAAATGGTGTTCCCCAAGGCTTAGTGTTGGGACCAGTTTTGTTTAATATCTTTATCCATAATCTGGGAGAGGGGATCAAGTGCAGCCTCAGTCAGTTTGCAGACAATACCAATTTGGGCAGGAGTGTCAATCTGCTGGAGGGTAGAAAGGCTCTGGGATGGACAGGCTGGATCAGTGAGCCAAGGCCAATTGTATGAGGTTCAGTGATGCCAAGTGCCGGGTCCTGCCCTTGGGTGACAACACCCCCAGGCAGTGCTGCAGGCTGGGGGAAGGGGCTAGAAAACTGCCTGGTGGAAAAGGCCCTGGGGGTGCTGGGCTATAGCAGCTGAACATGAGCCAGGGTATGCCTAAGTGGCCAAGAAGGCCAGTGGCATCCTGGCCTGTATCAGCAAGAGTGTGGCCAGCAGGACCAGGGCAGTGACTGCCCCCTGTACTCGGCACTGGTGAGGCCACACCTTGAACCCTGTGTCCAGTTCTGAGCCCCTCACTACAAGAAGGCCATTGAGGGGCTGGAGCGTGTCCAGAGAAGGGCAACGGAGCTGGGGGACAGTCGGGAGCACAAGTATGATGAGGAGCATCTTAGAGAGCTGGAGTTGTTTAGCCACAGAAAAAGGGGCTCAGGGGGGATCATATTGCTCTCTACAACTGCCTGAAAGGAAGGTGTAGCCAGGTGGGTTTTGGTCTCTTCACCCAAAGAACAAAGGTGAAGGACAAGAAGAAACTGCCTCAAATTGCACCAGGGGAGGCTTAGACCATACATTAGGAAAAATTTCTTCCCTAAAAGGATTATCAAGCATTGAACCAGGCTGCCCAGGGAAGTGGTGGAGTCATCATCCCTGGAGGTATTTAAACGACTTGTAGATGGGGCACTTAATGACATGGTTTAAGTGGTGAACTTGGCAGTGTAGGTTAATGCTAGGCTTGATGATCTTAGAGGTTTTTTCCAACCTAAACAATTCTACGATTCCATGATTCTGTGATTCACATATGAGTACACATAGGACCACATGTACTTCTTTTCCTTAGAAAACCAAGCAAAAAAAAGACCACCCTAGTAAGAGAGGAGGCCAAGGAAAACCACAATGCCCTGTGTTAAGGAGAGCTTTGTGGTGGGTCTTTCTGATTCCAGGATGCATGAGGGCCTCATCCTGACTTCCTCCACACGGCCTAATCCCACAGAGAACCAGTAGTGACTCCACTCCTTTACCACTCACTGTGGGTACTACCTGTGGTGAATCCTCCCCACCCCTGGGCTTTTTTAAAATTATATTTTTCTTCCTTAGTGTTTGGTATAATGGAGTACAGCAGGCACTTTGGTATATGCCCAAGACCTCTTGAACACCACAATCCTTCAGTGGGAATCACTAACACAGTGTTCATTCATTTAAGAACCCAAAGTCACATTTTTACCTGATATATCTTGAATAGTTCTTTAGCAAGCATGCTGCTTCCACATTATTGCTGATGGCTGATATTGGTAGTATAACTTCTTTCATTTCGGTACCCAAGAAGGGAACTGTACAAGTGTTTAGGAGTGCAATTATCCTTTTTGTTGGTATCAGTGCAAAGCCTCTTCTTTGACTGCTAAATCTGAGCCAATATTTAAGAAGACAAGCTATTGTAAAGGACTTAGTGCAGCAAAAGTTAGGGTCCTCATTTTGCAAGTGAGTACCAGCACTAATGAAAAGACCATGTTATTTGTCTTCACTGATTTCTGTCTTGAGAAAGACAAAAAATATTGAATAGAGATCCTGCAATAGGATCAGGTAGGTAGAGTAGATTGGCATCCCATCTAAAGCAGAATATCCCTTCTAGTTAACAAAGTTTTAAGTTTATATTTAAGTCAGTTTTAAAGATTTTGCTGTTTAAGGTTTTTGTTGAATCAGAGATTGGATCCTTTAGGAGTGCTGTCTTTTGTGTGAAGGGCATATTCAAAACTGTAAGTGAGAAAACTCTTTCTCTTGCTACTGGTTTTTGTCCTACTCTGATGATTTTTGCTAATTAACTGACAATTAGAAGCCCTAGAGTTTATTGTTTATTATTTTGCCTTATTTTACCCTTTGTTAAAGAAATGATCCAAAGCTGAGCTTTATGGATCACACCTCTTTGTTTGCCATTGTTGACGGATCGTTTTCCACTCAGAATGGAAATGATTAAACCATATAAGAAAGGATCATGCTTGCCGCTTATTCTCTGGCATCATATATGGAAAAATATTGCAGCTGGTTGAATTGTCTAGTTGAAATTAGCCTTTAAAGGAAAACAAAACAGAAGGGAATTGTGCAAGTGGGTTCATTAGGGCTTTATCATAACAAGGAGTGAGTGGTGAAGAGGGAGAAAAGATGTCGGAGTTCATGTTCCTGCAGATTAATTTATCAGTCTTTATGGGCACATGAAAAGAAAATTATGGCTACCTATAAAGGTCTAATTAGAGCATCTAGTGTAAATTCTCTGCAGCTAATCTGGTACAGTTCATAAAAAGCTAACAATAAAAACATAATGATGTGTTGCATTAAATGGGCAATCTTCAGCAAATGGGGCTAAATTAAAAAAGGTCTATTGGAAAAGTAGGCTCTTTATAGGCCTTAAATTGAGGATAACTCATTAAATACACAGCATGTTTTGCTGTTTAGTCCAATAGTGACTAATGTACCCTGGATGTGTACTCCTGGGAATGTTTCTGGTCTTGGGAGCAAGTCAGAACTTCTGGTAAGATACTTGTAAGTCTCACCTTGAGCACTTGGGGAATACTCGCATTTTTTAATGCTTCTTCACAGTTCTGACCCTCATTATATAGCCCAGTCCTGCTGGTGAGCATTTCTTGGTGTAAGCAATCAAAACTGGGAAAACTTCTCTGACCCAGCCTTCATATCCATGCTTGAAATGTGGACATTTGAGAACTTGGCAAAGGCGCGAGTTAAAAATCTTGTGTAAAACCTCAGTTCTGTCTGAAAGGAGTAATTCATAATTACTGTAATTTGAGAGTGCTGAGAGCGCACTCTGAAAACTCATCTCTAGAAAGCCACCAAATGTAAAGACAGTGAGAACAGAAAGGCAAATGAATTTATTCAAAATTTTGTCAAAAGGAGAATTTTCCTCAAGTATTGCTTTGACTACACCATTGTCTTCCTGCCTTGTGACTGATTTCCCCTTCTGACCCACACCAGACACAAGCTACTTGTCTTTGCTTTGTGGACTCTCTGGTCAATCTCTATGTGCTCTGGTTCTGCTGCCACTAATTGATTTTTTCTAGTGGCCCCTTGGCCACTAATTGAATTTTTGAGAAAGTCTTTCTGAACATTTGAGGAGGAATTTTTCAAATGAACCAAACATCAAGCAAATTTTCTCTCTTTATCTTCAAGCTCTCTGGAAAACTGTCATGGACAGATTCTTAAACACAGTTCAGCAACTACAAAGGAGCCAAGACAGCTTTCCATTTTTCTGGCCATGTTGGTCTCCTTGTCTGGTGATTTCCTCTGCTGTCCTTTGTAGACAGTCCACCTTCAACAGAGAGGAACAATTTTTGGGAGGCTGCTGCTTTGCCATCATCTTTCTTATATGATACCATAACATAAAAAAATACTAAAAATACATAAAGAAAGGCAGGAGTTATGAGGGTTGGCCATGTTGGCCAGATGAATAAGAACTGTGAATTCGGGGGTCTTATCAAAATACTCTGCAGAAAGTGGAGCTCCAGTGACCACTTCCTAGAAGTGCCTTTGAGACAAGCAGCTCTGTTCCCATGTCCCTGAGCAACAGAGAAAGAAAATAAAGAACTGCAGAGGCCAAGCAGACCATATAGGTGGTAGTTTCCTCCCCAAACCTTTCACTGCATACACAAATATAGCAATCAGGTGTCTATGTGGTATAAAAATCTACATGAGCATACTTAAGGGGGAAAAAAAGAGAAAGTAGCAGAGTTTTGTGCATAAATTATCCTTTTCTATGTAAAAGAAACAGACTTAGAAATTATGTTTACCTCCACATCATTGGAGGCCATTTTAGCAGAGGTCTCTGCTTCCCTGGTGTGACTGCCAACTTTGAGAATTTTTAGGTTGTGGATGATTGGTCTAATTGGTTGTAAAATAAACTATTTCAAAGAACTGGCACTCCTCACATCTGCCACTCTTGGCCTAGTGTGTTTGTGATGTATTTGCTGGTAGAGAAAAATGTTGCTGGACATGTGTGCACTGGAAAGCTGCAAATTGTTTTGCCTTTCCTTTGTTTCTGTTTATCTTGGTTTGCAAATATTAGGCAGACATAGTTCTCAATATGGACAAATGTGCTGCAAAATGCCACTCAGCTGAGGAGATCATAGCTGCTTTTCAATTATTAAAAGCACATGCAGAAGAATAAACTCACAGCTAATTTCAGAATGAAGGTTTGCGGCAGATGCATAACCCTGGTGAGGAGAGGTTTAGGTAACAGAAACGCTGATGTGTTTTAATTTATGTAGCAAAATCCCCAGACACAAGGAGGGTTGTACTTTGGCACAACCACCACATACAGGTTATCCCTGCATGTCTGAGAGAGTGCTTGTTAAATGCCACATGGCCCAGTTCTTCTGGTTACACTGGTGACAAGCATGGAGTTTCTTGTGTGTTTGGGTTGGTCTGAAGAGAGAGTATGTCTTTGCAGGTCACAGATGAGCACGAGCTCTGGGCTCTTTGGTAAAAAGAGGCTTTCCTCTTCCTCTCTGCATACTCCTGAAATAGCTGGTTTTTTTGGGTTTTGTTGTCTGGCTTTTCTTTTTTTGCCACAGGAAATGCAAACAATTCTGAGAACAAGGTACATCCACCAAAGCAAAGTTCTTGGAGAGGGGCAGAAATAAGGGAGTAAGGAAGGATGAGGAAAGATGTGGCTGCATTACCCCCTCCCAACCCTAGAATTTCTATTTAACAGCCTTCCTGTGAGAAGGGAAAGGGATAAACCTTGATAAACCATCTGACTCAAACCCTGCATATCCAGGAGCCCTTACCAAGGGGTTGTAGCTTAGGACAAAATTTTAGCTGTCAGTTGGGATGATGTTCAGAGCAGCTTTAAGGGGTACAGTGATAGACCCTGCTCTACATGAAAATCCTGGCCTCAAGCCCGGGGGAGTCTCACAGGTTCCATTGTGTAATGAGAGCCCATGCGACATTTACCCATCCTACTCCCAAATCCCGAACAGTAGAAGATGGCCAGGCTGTTCTTCCCACTGCAAGGAACAGCTGGACCACACACTTGGATGGAAAACCTGTCCCGTCTGTGTACATGCAGGCACTCCATGGTTTGCTCATCAGCAGGCACTGGGAGTCTGACAGCAGGGAATTTGGGTTGTTTTGTTGTTTTGGGAATCAAAATATGCAAGTGACCTCCTTCAGCTGCGTGTCACAGAGGACATGTTTGGGTTGGCTTTATGGTGCAGCAATATCTATAAATTTTCTTTCTTTTGTCAGTTTGTGTCACAACCTTCATGTTGTCTGAATGTGCAGGAGGGACCACTGGTGTCTACCAGAGCCATTTGTAAGCATTTTTTTTTTTCCTCTGTTCTGTCAAAAGTAAAGCAGTTTAAGTATGGCCAAATATCCAAAACCCCTGACACCATGCTATGGATAAAGTAAATATTTCTGTACTTTATGAAATCAAGGGAGTCTCAGATCCTTTGTAGCTGACTACGAAGTGATATTCCCTTTTTGTGCTTTCTGCTTGTTTGTAAATGTGTCATCTTCAGGAAATATTTCCAGTACAGATCTCAAGGCTTACTGTAGGGGCAAAATCCTTCCTTTTGCTTGTATGACTTTGTGTTCTCTTATACAGTGGAGGGGGAGGATGAACAGTCCTCTGCGACCTGCCCTTTCAGGATAGCATCCCTGCTTTGAGACCAGACCTCCTGCTTGCTGAGGACTGAGCACATTTCCTCCAGACAGACATGGGCCAGACTTGCCTTCTGCTTGGTCTTCAGCCTTTCCAGAAAGGCTTACAAAGCCTCGTTGGTTCAGGGCTACAGCATCCTCAGGGGAGCTACACTACCATCATCTCATGGCCTAGAAAAATTATTATTTAAATGTATTTTTCTAGAAACATTTTGAGTCCCAACCAGACATTTAGGGCCAAGTGCTGCTCAGAAGTTTATACAGGCATAACTGCAAGTATGCAGGTCAGTATTTCTCTCAGCAAGTATGAATCTTTTCCCTCTTTAACCATCTTTGAATGCCAGTTGTGCCAGAGAACTGTGGAGGCTTGAAAATCAATTTTGACATGAAAATAATCAGAATCAATAACAAGTAGATAATAAAATGGTCATCTTAAGGATTTCTGCTACAGGTATTATCAAAGCATCTTCTAGGTGTGTGGAGGATAAGAGCTCCCTAACATGTGGACTTGTGTTTTTGTTCAGCCTGATGAGAATTTATAGCAAACATCATGCCCATTTCTGGGTCGTGACAAGGTAGAGTTGACTTCCTCCAGCTCCTTGTATGGCCTGCAGAGAGAAAGAGTAGGACCACAGAAGGCCAGTTGTGGTTTGTGCCTTTTTTAAATGTCCCAGTTACTTGTGGGCAGCTTTAAGCTTTCTCCATTCATATCCTTGGACAATCCAAACGCCACCTGGCCAAATCCTTACCACTCTGCAGGTACGTTTCTTAGCTCAGACATGATGCCCATTAGTACCATAGGAACAGGTTATGTGTTGATTTTGCCAAGAGCCAGGCAATGCGAGTAGCAAACAACATGAGCCCCTTTTTTGATCTTAGGTACCAAAGTGGTAGGATGATACATTAGATACTTAGTGGACTATGGTCCAAAATATTTATGAAGAAATTAGTAGCCTCCTTTGTAATGGGAACACCATGTAAAAACACCAGAAGCTGCTTGCCATTCCCAGAGGAACCACTGGAAGTTTTTGACTGTGCTATTTCACTTCCAGAAGTGAACAGGATTTGGTTAGCGCAGTCCCCACCAGACAGTGGTGTTCCCAAAGCCACCCTGTCCTCACACAGTACTGCCTCACAGCTGCATCTGTATGGGATGCTTCTTTGCTCTCCCTTATCGTTCTGAATCATCTTCACCAAGGACCTTTCTTTCACAGACCAAAGTTATTCCAGTAAAGCTGGGTTTTATTGTCTCACTTGCAGATTTTGTGGACAATTATTCACAGGGAAAATATTTATCTTGTTTTTCCCAATCTCATTTCTACACCTGCCAAATTGCCTCACCCTTTCCAACTCCTTCTAATGCTCCTGAAGATCCCATTGTATCATTTTGGTCCATTTCATA
This sequence comes from Machaerirhynchus nigripectus, assembly GCA_013397975.1. Lineage (NCBI taxonomy): Eukaryota > Metazoa > Chordata > Aves > Passeriformes > Dicruridae > Machaerirhynchus > Machaerirhynchus nigripectus. The sequence goes on from VZRQ01000719.1 coordinate 658,096, forward strand.
AGCTGAAGAATGTATTGGACTGGGCAGGTCTGGATTTACTGCCAACTATGACAGCTAATTTGAATGTCTGCTAGTATCTCTGGGACAATATAACCTTCTAATCTTAACCAAAATGGCATCAGACTTGTGGCATGGCTCTGTCATAGTTAGTGTCATTATTGGGAAAAATATTGACTCTATAATGACCAACTTCATTTGTTTTTTGCAGTGATTTCATACATTTATGATGGCAAGTTCGAATAATACTATTTCTCTGTTAAACCAGTAGCCCTGAAAGAAAGTGAGAAAGTAGGAATCTCAAGTTTGTTCAAAAATATTTGACCCCACCATGTCTGAAGGGAAAAAATATTGTTAACATTTAGTCAATATATAGTATAGCTTCAGAAACGTGGTAGTGAATGAATGTTGGATTCTCTTCATTATTTTCTTTCTTAAATCTCCTGGATTGTTTGGGGTTTTTTTAAGCCAGTCTTACGATTTTGTGGTCCAACACTTGCATTTTAAACTCTGGATATTTACAGTCATTTATGTAAGGAATTTTATGGCCTTTTTAAAAACAAGTTTTATAAACTATGGATCTTAGGCCAGGTGCCAGATTCTAGGAATATATGGTTCTTCTTGATAAAATCTTGCTGTCACTGAAAAAGATGTATGGTTGCAACAAGATATGAATTGATAGGGGTTTAAGTCCAGCCTCTGCAATAACAGAATTTATGTGCAGTTTCCTCCTCTTTAATCAGTGATCAGAGTAGGCATGTGATGCATTTGAGCCAGTTGGTGCAAACTGTGCTTGTGGGAGTTACTTATTTGACGTGACTAGGACTAGTTATGGCCTTCACCTAAAGATTTCAGCTGATTCCCCTGGGAATTGAATGAGGCCCTATGGTCTAATCTGTCCCCTTGGCTGGGGTGCTGCTGTTTGCCACACGCCTGGCTGTAATGCCTAGGGATGCTGAACCTCTTGTTACCCACTGACTTTGACATGAGTTTCTAGCACTTTGAGAAGCCAGGCCACACAGGGATTTGGTACATGAAAGCATTCTAAACTAGGTGCTATACTTCGATTGTCCTAAGGGCACAAAGCAGTTTGGGCCATTGCCTGTGGTGCTGTGAAGTAGCTGCTCTTCCCAGAACAGCTGGTAGGCTGGGAGGGAAAAGAGCTGAGCCGACAAGAGTGTAAAAGCCAAGAGAGCTCTAGAGGGAAGGGTCCAGTTTCCAAGTCCTTCCACTGGGACAGTGGTATGAAAAGTCTGGGGCTGCTGCCCAGGGAGGCTGGTCTGAAGGAAAGACTGGTATAAATGAAACATGATCCAGTGTTACAATACATGGGGTGAATTCACAGGAGAAGCTCACAAAACAAAAACTGTGAATGGATAGAAGTGAGTCTTGCCTTATTTACAACAAACAGAGTTGATGAGTATGTTGAAAACACATGAAGGTGAGATTAAAATAATTCAAAAAGGGGGGAGAAGTGCTGGCCCAGCAGCCTGTCCCTAAGTCTAGTTGAGCGTTGTGGTTTGAGCAAAGCAAGGCAGCCAGGGGGAGAGGAAAAGAAAAGTTGCAACAAGGACATCTCTGGAAGGATGTACATGAGCGAAAGGAGGTAGTGACCTTTCTTCTCAGTTGACTCCCAAACTATGTTGGTGGGAAGTCAGGGACAGCCATCCTTACTCTGTATTCTAGATTACAGTTTGGTGTACAAACTAGAGACTTCCCAGGCAGTGTTCTGAAAGCCAAATTATCCTTTTACTATCTTTAGTTTTTTCTCTTCCCTTACACTTGCCTCCTATTTCTCTGTATCCTGTTACTGATTCTGCAAGAAAGAAAGACTGAGTGTGTTATTCCCAGCTGGATAAATCTGGTGGCTCTCTGCTCCTATTGTCCCATCCAGGTAAGCAAGAAAGATTTTGATGTCAGGGAGAGCAAGTGGAAGGGAGGGGTAGAACAGGAAACTGCATCTGGAAGGTGGGAAAGGTCCAGGGAAGCACAGTCATGTAAAGAGAGTATTTTGTCTTTAGCACAGTGTGCCTTTGCTCAGAGTATAACGGAAAGGAAATCTCTGAGCAGCATTATAAACGTATCTTCCAGCCCTGGTTATGCACACACACATAAATGGCTCAAGTTTCACTCCTGTGGATTATTATTGTATCAGCACAACCTTGAACTATATTTATAGTCTTGTAAGCTGCCGAGTTGCAACCTGCTTCTTGTTTTTTCCTGGTGGCAGGCAGCATGGCCTAAAGGGGCGATTGCTGCTGAGAGTGTCAGTGGAAGAGGTTGGAGTCCGGCCACTCTCTCTCTGTATGGCCATGAGCAATTCCCTGCTTCTCCGTACCTCAGTTTCCCCACTGATAAAAGCAGGAAGGGTTGTTATCACCAAGGCAATTGTAAGCACTTTATTAGAACTTCTTGTACCTTTGCTGTTGAACACCTGGTTGAAACCTGGTATGTGATAGCAAAGCTTCTTCCTTTTTCAGCCCCTGGTGACTGTGAGACAGAGCTGCAGAGGACTCTGGTGTAGGTGCTCCATGTGCCTGTGTCTCTGTGAAGCCACCAGGGCCCTGTGTTTTTTGCAGGGCGGACACATAGGTTTAAAAGGTTCCACCATTTACAGAATGGCAGATAGGATGCCATGTCTGCATACTTGAGGAAAACTAATTTTCTTTCAGAGACAGGCATGAGGGAAGACTAATTACATTACCTTTTCTTTTCTAACACAGGTGGTTGTGTTTCATTAGGAAAGGCAAGAAGGTACCAAAGAGGAGAGCAAAGGTCTCTCAGTGCTTGCCAGACCTGTTGGGACCAACAAACAGGAGCACAGGTCTGAGGAGGTGGTGGCAGATGCCAGAGCTCACCCTAGAGTGGGAAGCTGTGCTGATGAGGCCAGCTGGAGAGTCCACTGAATTTATTTGTCCAATACAGAATTTTCTCACATCTCATGTGACATGACCCTGTTGCCATCATGCCTGGCCCTCTGAACAGAATCTTGTTTTGCCAGGGTTCACTTGAAGTCTAAGGCCTAAAAGGTCACAACGTCGCATAGTTATAACTTCCAGCACCTAGACTGTCCTTTCTTATTGCTAGCCTCTCACTCTCATTCCTAGGTTTCCTCCCTCCAAATATGAAGCCTACAGAAACCCATTCTTCCAATTTCCTGTAACAATTTTTATCAGGCTTGTGATGTGCAGTAGTGTCCACTTTGCAGCATCTATGTGATGGCAACAGAAAAGTGTTCACAAAATTAGTTGATTATATGTGGTTCTATTAATTTTTTTCTTTTTTTTCTTTTTTTTCTTTTTTTTTTTTGAAACAAATATCTAGCTCTTTTTTGATTTTCATTCCCCTTAAAGCTTCTGTCACATCCCTAGCCTTAGGGGCTACTCAGACATAGAGAGGGCTTTCCTTTTTCAGCACATTCCTATCCTCCACTGTGTAGGTCCACAAGCCAAAAGATGATGTGATCCTGGCAGCCCAGTTTTTGTGTTGAAAGTGTGCTTCATGCTAAGCCTCTTCCCCCTGGAGTCTTCTTTGTGCACTCCTCAAAATGATGAAATCAAGGATCATAACTCAGCAGCTAATTAGAATGATGATAACACCTTATCCTTGGCAGCTTGCCAGCTTGCCTGCTTGCCTGACTGCAGCAGTGGTCTCGCCTTGGAGTTTGGTCTCACTTCAGTCTCCAGGCCCTTGAGTGCTGTGATTACTCCAGAGGTGTAGGTCTCCCACCATGGCCCATTCCAACCCCGCAGCTGGCTCCTGTGGCCTTCCTCCCTTTCTGAGATCCCAGCATCAAGTTCAGCTCGCCTCTGCTCCATGGCACACTCAGGGATCGCCAGCAAGGAGGGAAGTTGTGAAGTGGCATTGCTGTAAGTGTGCATAAGTTATGTGCATTCCACATAAGTGGGAGTGCTTTAGGAGACACAAAGACTGCACAGCTCCCCCCTCCCATCACCGGAGGTACTGTGACTCCTCCTAGGTCACATCCTGTGTCTTACGTCTAGATCTCCATCAAGAGTGAGAAAATAGCAGAGTTGTCCCTTTCAGGAGCAGAGAAGAGCTGTGAAAGATGAACAGTTGCTTTGAACCTAGGAGTCCAATAAAATACTTCACTTGTCCATTATGACTTGTTAAAAAAAAAAAGGCACTATTTGAGCCAGTTCCTAATTGTAGTTTTTTTGGGGTGGGACAGGAGAGAGGAAAGGCTGAGTCACAATTTCTGAGCACTCAGCTCTTCCATAATGCTTCATCACCAAGGATCTTAAAGTAGTTTTGACATATGAATGAGTTAAATTTCACCACTTCCTAGTCAGGCCAGGAAAACCTTTGCTGAGTTCATTCACAGATGAAATGGAGAAAGCCTTTAGGTCAGAGTTTTCCAATCTGGATACTTCGTGTTAGATACCAAAGCTAGAAATAACTTAAAAATATACTGGGTTAAAGTGCATTTATCCATGCTTCTACTGTCACAGTAACAAAGAAGTACCTGGATTTATTTTGGATTTAATCCAGCTGTGGAATTCAGTAGTCTACTTCTGATCTGGTAACACCAGATATCTCCTCTGCCTCCACCAGAATTATTTATGAAAGGCTGAAGAGGAGGCAGATTTGCCATTTTCTGCCTAAGGGAGGGTTTCTGACTCTACAAAGTAGTAGCATCTTCCCTTCTTCCCTGTCTTTTCCCGTCCCTCTGGTTTTCTGTGTCCAGGGCCACCGTAAAAGCATTAGAGATATTGGAGCCTTCAGCACCTTCTGTTCCAGAGACACCTCCCATCAGGTTTTCACTCCTACTTCTCAGAGCTCTTGTATTGAAGAAGCCAGCCCTGTCCAGTCAGAATCTGCACATAAAGGATAAGAAAATTGCCATGAATCTGCACAACAAAACATTGGCTTGGACACAGTTGAACTGAACTGTCAAGGCTGCTCACCTGGGCTGGAGTTCTCCAGAGAGCTGCCCCTTTATATCCACCTCCAGCTTCCTTGCCTGGACCTGTCCCAGCTTGTCCTGGCACAAGCTAAGTTACCCCCATCAAAATCTGTGCTCAGTTTCTTCCAAGGAGTCACTTTAGGATATACAGGACCAGGCACAAACCTTTGGCAGAGTACAAGACCTCCTGAGATGTCTGTGTTCTCTTCTTCTAGAGCGTGTCTTGCAGGCAGTGCTGCACTAAGGGGACTTTAGTGACAGTAGCATATTGCAAGGCACTGTGAGTATCCTCAAGGCTCTGGGCTAAAGTTTATTTTGCCTCTGTATCCCGACTGTCTGAACAGAAAGGCTGGCTTAGCTTGTAAATGTGACTTCACAGAAACATGGCAAAAGACAGAGATACCTTAAGCCAGTAAATGCTTCCAGATGGGGGGCATTTCTGGTGAACTTTTTACTTCTGCCTCTAAATGAGGCACTGTTAGCTTTTTACAAAGATCGAAAAGATTTGAGCCTTAGGTAGGGTTAAGTGTGGTGGGACTTCTTTCTTTCTTTTCTTTCTTTCTTTCTTTCTTTCTTTCTTTCTTTCTTTCTTTCTTTCTTTCTTTCTTTCTTTCTTTCTTTCTTTCTTTCTTTCTTTCTTTCTTTCTTTCTTTCTTTCTTTCTTTCTCTCTTTCTCTCTTTCTCTTTGTCTCTCTTTCCTTCTTTATCTCTCTTTCTCTTTCTTTCTTTCTTTCTCTCTCTTTTTCTTTCCTTTTTTTGCTTTCTCAGTATTTTAAATTTTTGTCCTTTATCTTTTTTTTTCTTTTTTGTGAAAAACAAAGCAGTGAAGAAGAAGGAAACACTGCTGGTTTAAAAAATGCAGCTTAATATATTCCTAGAAGCCTGTAAATAGAGAAAAAACAGGCAAAAGAGGGAGAGCAAGCAAGTTTTGACAGTAATAGCAGTGAGCCAGTGGAACATCTTGAAAGGAACTAGCCTTGTCTTGGGAAATTAAAAAGACATGTGTGTAGCTGTTAAAAAGCCTGAGAAAAGTGTCTATGATTCTCAAGCAAGGCAGTCCTGCAGGAGGAAGTTTACAAGAGCTAGGAGTAGTAGTATCCGTGACTTTCATCTGGTCTTGGAAATTATTAGTTCTAAGCATGCTGGAAGGAATTAAGACCAAACAAGGGGTTTCAGTTTAGAATCTGAGTCTTTGATGCTTTAGGAAAGTAATTTGATTGCATCAAATGGGTCCCAGGGATAGGAACCTTAGTCCATAAATATCACAGATCGACATCATTAAAAAAAACCTCAATCTGCACTTTTTTTTTCCTTCTTCTTTTTGCAGTGCTAATATTCTTTGGACATAAGAGGCCCACAGCTGAATCAGCAGGGAGATTGATTTCTCTCTCTCCCTTTAAAAGAGGGAAAGAAGGTCCCTTTGGGTCAGGGTTAAGGGCTTGGAAGGGGCCTAATGGGAAAGTTCATCTCACAGCTGCCAGCAGTATATAGTACCAGGCCCATGGATAACAACAGGATGTGGGTTTTGAGCACTGTCAGCTCCTTCATGATCTATTTCTTTTTAATTTTCTCCTTTTAAAATAATACACCAGCAAAGAACATTCTTTATTATCATAACAAAATCTCTGCTCCAGTGACTCTGAGACGTTCCTAATTGTTTTCAATCTGTCAGGAGCGCTTTCTGTTTGCATTTCTGCAACCACTCAAGAGATTGCTGTAAAGAAAACAAACAAAAAAAAAAATGGCCTGGGCTGACTGAGGGGCTGGGTAATGGGTTACAGCACTTTCACCTCGCTCAGAGCCGCTGAGCAGGAACCAAAAGCTGAACTGGTCAGTAATAACTCGAGTACCAGCTTTGCAACAGCCAATTTCGAGCTGCTGTTAGCACTTCAAGTCACCAAACAGGCACGGTGACAGGCAGGGAGTTAAAATTAAACTCTGGTTATGGTGGAAGGCACAGGGAAAACAGCCCATTCACCCAAGTGGAGATGGAAAGTGAAGGGGAAGAGTGCATGTAGCTCTTCACACTGTCATCCTGTGCATGACAAATAGCAATGCATTTCCCATGGCGAAAAACACATCTGATCTAACTTTTCATGCTGCTTCGTAAAAAGTGATCTCATTAGCGTGAGAGCAGAGTGATTTCTGGGAACAGCCATATTCTGAATGGTTGCTGCTGATCCTACAAGAGCCAGTGGCGCGGGGCAGCCTTATACCACCACACGTGCATCCTCACCAGCGCGCTGTACTGCTCTTGCTGTGTGATGGAGGGACGGGTGGGAGCACAGGGGCTGCAGGGAAGGCGGTGCACAGGCAGCCCAGGGCCCCCCGCAGATATCTGCTGGCAGAGCTGGGACACATGGGCCGTGGGAGGAGCACCGAGGAATTTTCCCAGCGTCGTTCCCTGTGTGTGTGGGTGTTGCCTCCCACCACAGAGCCAGCGTCCTGTTTGAGTCTCGGTATTACAGCACGAATGGTGGGCCCCCAGCCCAGAGGGAGCTTCTGCTGTTCCACAGGCTGCAGGAGAGAGGTGCTACCTTGAAGGGCTGCAGAACTAAGACAGAAGGAAGCTGCCCCATTGAGCAAGTGAGCTGAGAACTGAAGGCAGCAGTCATGTTGCCTTCTAGAAACACTTGTGAGTTGTCAGGCCTGTCCCTCTTCGTTAGTGGTATAGGGACCAGTGGTCTGTCTGCACATAGTTTGGATCTCTCCTTGGGCTTGGTGATAGGATGTAATGGTCATGATGACAGGGGCCCATAGCCTTAGAGAAAACCTGAATTCAGACCTGGTAGAGTTTGAAGGCAACCAAAGAAAACAGGGGAGCTGTGGATCAAGTCCATTGAGGTTTATTCAGGCTAACCCAGAAAGATGAAGACAGAATTGGTCACTGAGCTCCTCAATCACAGCTCGGTGTCGTAACCACACGTTGCACGAGAACTGTCCTCCCATGCCTCTTCCTGGCCATCAGGCTTCCATATGTCCCTCAGTGCAGAGGTAGCTGAAGAAGAGTCAGGGCTGGTTTTGCATGTGTAAACAAAAAAGCAGAACCACAGGAACCGTCAGTCGGTATGTTTGGAAGGAACTCACCACCCTGGCATCTGGTGTGCCCTGAGCTGCTCTCAACTACCAGCACTGAGAAGTTCACACCAAAACCTAAGAGCTCCGACCTCCTCTGGAGAAGGGTCTGGGTGAAGAGTGGGTCAGTGCAGAGCAATGGGCCTGAGTCAGGCTTTTGTTATGAAGGATGGAAAGAAGGGCCTGTGTCAGAAAGGACTTACCCTGCTGGTTTGGAAGTCATGACTCTTTTTGCTCTGCCACAGACTTCCCACATGTGCTTTAAGCACATCTTTCAGGTCTCTTTGACTGCCTGTGTAAAATGGAAGGTGCTGCCTTACTCTGTCTCACCAGAGAGCTGTAAAACATGGTCTATTCCAATTTTCAGAGGCTCTCATAGTCACTTATTCAAGTAACTTAGAAAACTTCAGCTTAAAGCAAACCATCTTTGGGACCCCCACTTGGTCTCGGTACTTGGGAGGAGTCCACAGTAAGAAAAAGACACGAGGTTCCTGTTCCCACTGCTGCACAGACGTGGCTGAGAAGTCTTTTAGTGGGATATGGTTTCCCACCTGTTTTGCTCCAGTGTAAAGAGTTCTGCTAAATGCAAGGCAGCAGTTGGGTTCATGCTTTTCCACAGGAAATGCTGGACACAGAGATAAGCTCGTCCAAGTTAACACTGGGATAGCAGCAAATCTTTAGCAAGTAGGAATGTGAAGCATGGCAGCCACAGTAGCCATGGGGTATGTGAGGGCTCTGTCACATTTTTTATGGAGAAGCAAGATTGCTTTTCCTCTCACCTTCCTGGGAAAGAGGACAGAGATCCATGGTTAGTTTGACTTGTCAGCAGTGTTGTTGTTTCTACTTCTTGTCCTCCCTGTGCCTTTTGGCTGCCTTTGCTCTCTGCAGCAGCGTGCAGAGATACACAGAGTGGCTGTGGGCAGAGGAGGAGAAAATAAGCTCTAGAACAAAACACAAAGTATGTTCTCATGAAAACCTCATTAATAATTGAGAGCAAGTGAAGAGAAATGGTAAAAAAAAAGGATATTTCTTCCTGGAAAGAGAGGGAACGTACTGCACCACTGCAAAGAGGGAATGCGTAAGGTGAAGCTTTCAGAGTTTACATCACTCTCCATAAAACAAAATTCAGGCTATTTCACAGTTATTGCAAGATTTAGCCAGGCAGTGGGATGACAAACATCACTTAAAAATAAACAAATCATTTTATGTCAAGATTTTTACTATCTCAGATTCTTTCTTTTTCTTTTTTTTTTTTCTATTTCAGTTCAACATCTCAAGTATTCTTTATTACTCCTGGCTCTCCAGAGAATTCAAATTCATGCTGAAATGATAAGCCCTATTTTCAGGAAAAGCAAATAAGGCCCATATAGCACTGCTCAGAAAATGCATGTCTCTTGGAGACATACTGCCAGCAGGGACTGTGGCTTAGCAAGGCATTCATTATTCAGGGCCATCGGGCTACTTTCTGGCCCGGTAGTCCAGATAGATGTTTTAAAGATGCAGTACCTGTGACTCTGCCCAAAAGTCTCTGCCACAGTATGACATAAAGACCTGCTAAGATTGTGGTCCATGGGTTCTTTCTCTTTTATGCTGGTCATTAATCTCAGAAATGCATACGAAATTGATTTCCTTTTCATGACATTGTTTTCAAATGACTCTTCTGTTTTCTTCTGCGTGGTTTTTGGCAATCTCAGTGCCATAGGAGCTACACGAAATAAAATTCAGAGTGTCTCCAAATGTTTCACTGACAAAGTTGTCAGTGCTTGCTCCCCCCTCCCCCCATGTTTTATTGGTTGTGGGTGTAGCAAGGAAGCTGCAAAGAATGACGGCATCACGCTGGTAAAATTCAAATGCAAGAATATAGTAATCAGGAGAAATTAGATCTTTTGAGCTTACAGAAGTGGAACCAAGAGCAGAACTTGGATGCTAAACCTGGTAGTCATTTGGGATGTTAGGGTTTTTTAACTGCAAAGTCCAGAAAGAGAACACAGAAGAGTCAGTTGCTTTAATATGCACTGCACCTCTGAACAGCAAAGTTCCCAAATAGTAGAACTCCCAACAGCTCTCCCCTCGCCTGCAAACAGCGAGCTGACATGCAGGGAGGGGGAAAAATGCAGTCACATTCCTTTCGCACTCCCACTCGCCTCTGAGGTTCTTCCACTTCCTTCCTATGGCTTTTTTTAGAACTGTAGTGTTTTTCTCACGTCCGGCAACAAAGGATGTTTTGTGCTTCTCCTGAGGTTGTTGGTTTCTTTTTTTTTTNTTTTTTTTACTTCAGATACATGTTTTTTGTTTTTTTTTTTTTACTTCAGATACATGTTTGAAAGTATCGCTCATGTTTGTGTGGAAGCAACATTTTTTTCTCTCTGGTACTTTACAGATTTGGTCAGTTGCTGAGGATTTCTTTAGTAGGTTAAATTCTCCCACCAGGGTCAACATTTGTCTTTTTCTGCAACCTTCTTATTTATTTGTGAAAACCACCATGCTGCAACCCTATAGGTAGAATGATATTGGGGAGTCAGTGATATTGCAGTGATTTCTCTGTCCTGTTAATGAATAAGAAATGGAATAATTCCAGAATTACCATGGTGCACATGGTGCTTGCTCTTGAACCATAAATTGGTTCAGAAAATATATAGCTTACAAAATCCACAAAAGTCTTGTGTTGTTCCCAGTAAAAAATCCAATGAGGAGACAAGGAGGAGCAGATCAATAACGGAATCACAGTCTCCAGCCTGTAGAGTCAGCTCTCCCATTTTGCAGTAGTGTAACATCATGAAATAAGAGTGGAGATATGCATCCAGGATTAAATCTTTGGGGTTTGTTATATTCTTGTCCCCAGTCCCTATAGCTGGGTCTTTGTCACGGTGATAAATTGACCGTGGTCACACACGTTGACATTATTCACTTTGAGAAGTAAAACTCCAAACATCATTCATCGCTGTGTCAGGGACCCTGGATATTGGATGTTCAGGCATTTAGTGTTTCCAATTTATTATAATTTGTAGGCAACTAGACAAGGTGGGGGAAAAGCCCATAGACAGCCTGGAATTATATCATAAATCTCCAAAAGCCCTAACATAATCTTTAAGACTACCTTCAGTTCCTTGGGCAGGGAGCATGAGTGATACACCGAACCTGATTCTGACCTTTTGCTCAACAGTGCTGCACAGGTATTATTACACTGTTGGCTTTAGCTTCAGTGGGACTTGGTGCATAAATGTCTCGGAAAGGAAGTATTCAGTGAAAAAATGTAAGGACTGCTATCTCAGTGCCTGCTTCATCTCAATAGTCAGGGTGAAGCAAAGAGAAAATGAGAGGCCGTGAGTCTGCACTGCCTGGTGTGGGAATCGCTCCTGGGTCATGCAGATGGGGCTGGAGTGAGGTACCACACACTGTCACTGCAGACGTCCTTTGTGCTGCACATAAATTAAGAAATACCCATACCCCTGTTACTTGCTGGATGTTTTCTCCAGATTCCTGAGAAATACCAATACCAGCTCTCCAAAATAGTCAGCAAAATGCAGGAACCTGCTGCGGCTCTTACAAAGTGAGCCCTGATTAAGAAAACTATTTCATTGCTGCTTTTGTGGCATGTCTGGCTTCCTATGCCTGCTGCCAAATTTTCCAGAGTGGAAGGAGGAGCTTTCCCCCATTATATTGCCAAAGCCTTGGAGCCTGCTTTGGTTGGTGTGAGCCACTGGGTGTGTGCTGGGGAATCATAATACCACACACACAAAGTGGGGGAACCTGTGCGGAACCATGGATGTCCCTGTAACTCAGCTATGGCTCTATTCCCTGTCTTCTCCCTAACACTAGGCTGAATGGAGGGAGAAATATCAGATCTGAGTGACTTGAGTTGCCCCTCAAGTACCACCCTTACTCTGAAAGTCAAGCTCCAGGAATTTGTGCTGCAGTGCCATCAATCCCCACTTTTCTGCTAGATTACTTCTCCCCAGCCTTCCAGAAAGCAACACATACCCAAGCCACAGGCATCCCAGCAGCCCAGGGCTGAGACAGACACGTGGATGCTGCTTCATTCTAAGGTGCCAGGCAGTGAACTGGGATGCCCGAGGCATGTTTGCTTGTTTTATCCACTGGTTTGGATAAGGGCTGTGATTCTGACAGAGTCAAAACACCCAGGGTGGTAATATCTCAAACAAACACATCTGTTTACCAAAAGTGAGTCTGTCTTCCACTGGGTTTGGTTAACATGAGCTAGCAAACCTGATTTAACCTCAGCCTTTTCCTTGGGGTAAGCACAGCAACTTGCAGCTGCTTCCAGAGAGGCATTTTCTCTAAATGGCTGGGCGAGGATATCTCTGGTGAAAGGTGGTGCCATATGGCTGCCCATGGCAAGACCTGGCTGGCAGTATGAAACCTTGCCAGGAGAAGCTAGTTTTGTCACTGCAGTGGGAGGTGCCATAACAGCCCTAGGAAAAGTCCTGGCTGCCGTTTCTGTGACCCAAACAGATCCCCAAGCCATCAGCTGATGGTTTCTAACCCATCAAGTACCATGGTTTATGGCAGCCCCACGCCTCAGTGGGAGCAGGTGGTACCCTGTGGCCGTAGCCAGTGTGCTGCAGTGCTGCACAAGCAGTGCTGCAAGGTCAGTGCTCCTCCAGGCAGAGAAACAGCATTGTCAACGTAGCCTGGGTAAACAGCCTGCTAGTCTATGGTAAACTCACTTTGCAAGTCAAGATAAATTTTAAAAAAATAGTAAATTTCACTATTTTTTTTTATTTATACAGCAGGAATACTCTTAACTACTTGCTCAAGTGACACTTTCAATAAACAGCAACAGGGAGAGAGGTGCTGTGAAGGCTTTATTTTGCTCCTACACTGCCCTAGTCATCCCTGTTGCAGCCTCCAGTTAACCCAGGTCACACTGCAAGCAGCCTGGCCTTGTTGTTCCTGTTACTTTAAAGTTGCTGGCTTATGTTTGTTTGGATCCCATTAGAAAAAAATATAAAGCTACAGTTTAAACCTCCATCCCTAGAGGCAACTGTGATCCTGCTTCAGCAAAGACAAGCAGGTGTTGCTGTGACACCAGCTGACACCTGTGCTTCTTCTCCACCACTGGGACTTTTCTCAGATCAGGATGGTGATGCTTTCATGGGCCTCAAGTGTAGTCTGGCACAAATAGATGAAATACACCTACTTTGCCTTTTCCGGAAAATGTGATTTATGGAAGGATCCACCTTTCAAGGTGGGCTAGCGCTGCAGGACAGAGCTCCAGCAAGCTCAGCCGAGGCAGCACCCAGGGCTGTGGTGCTCCATCCCAGCCCTAATGCTACAGGGAAAGGGAGGGTGAAACTGTGTGGGACTTGGCAAATCTTCATGAAGCCACAGAGGAACTGTACTTGGGAGAGAAAAGCAGCCCCTAGATCTACTCTACAAATCCCAACCAACCTCTGGATAAATTTCAGCTGAAAACTGGCTCTTTCATGCCTGCGATAACTGCACTTGACAGCCAAACAGAGACCCTTTCATATTTAAAAATAGAAGAAGCAATTAATTATTGGAGTCCGTATAAGCTGGGAGCTGGCACAGTGGCGGAGCAGTGTCTGCAGTGATCTGGCTGTAGCAGAGGCCTTAGTGGCTTTAGAGCTCATGCACCCATCAGCCCAGGGGGACATGCCAGCATTCGGGATGCAAAGCTGCTCAAACACAGGCACAAAACAGTCATGCCCTACAGCAGTGGGGTTGGTAGGCAGCAAAAAGGGAAGGCAGCCTCTGGAGCCCCCGAAGAGCTTAATGGAGCCAGTGCTGCTTTGTCAAACCCAGCCTGGATCAGATTTGGGCAGCTCGAGCTGAAATGCTTGCCTGTCTGGTTTACTGTTCTCCAGTGGCTGCATGCAGCAAGTGCCAGGGTGTCAGAGGCAAGCCTTGGAGGTTAGTGGGCAAGCCCTGAGAGCCAGAGCCACTGATTTCTCTTTCTCCTAGCTGGATAGTCTGGTTCAGTGGGGAATGAAGCATTGTGCACCAAAGCCAGGCTCAATTTTTTCTGTCTCAGTGTTTACCTGGGACAGACCATGATGTGAGGTGGTGATGGGAGACTTAGGGACTCCTGGCTTTGTTGTCAGGGACTTGATAGCATTTGACCTTCTGCTGACTCTGAGTCCTTTGGACATTGGTGAATTCCCCAGAAGGGAGCTTTCCTTATCCTCCAGGAAAATCTTACTGTTTTTTTTTACTATAAAGCCCAGTTCTTGACACTTGCTAGCTACAAGCTGTCCTCATGGATTAGCAACCCAGTGAGGTAATGAAAGTCAGCTGCCTTAGACACTTCATTTTCTGCTGCAAGATACTTGCACATGACTGAGGTCACTGATGTTTGGTGAGCCCAAACCATGTGGAGAATTGCAAGGAGAAGCAGGTCCCGAGCTGGAGGAGACTGTGGCTAGGAAACCGAGGTGGTGGTGCTGCGATGAGAGTCGGGGAGAGACCTTTGAAGTGCAGTCTTTGGGCAGCTGCCTGGGCCAAAAGCAAACACTGCACAGGACTTCCACTTTGCTAACAATAATGAAAGCAGTTCCTGGAATGATTTGCTTGTCCTGACAGCAGTGCAGTTTGGTTGAAATATGTACAAATTAAAATTAAAAAAAACCAAAACAATAAAAGAGGAATTTGTAAGAGAGGCCCTTCCTTGGACTGGTTGTTCTCACAGCCTCCTTTCCCTGTTCAAATTGGTAATTCCCAGCAAAGCCACGATTCAAGTGCACGATGACTGCTCTTTTAACATGATCAAAGGAATAATTATATGCAGTGGAATTCTCCAAACACAAAAATCGTGTGTGATCCTCCCGGCATGAGGAACCGGCTGCATGTCTGCAGAAAGCTCCCATTTGCTCCGTAGACAGGCAGCCCCAGGTTGCAGCCAGGGACTGTCCCTGCCTGCCACCACAGAGCTCTTCCTCAGCTGCCTTCCACTGTGTAAGCTCACTCCCTGCTTTTGGGCTGCTCGAGTGGCAGGGGGATGTGGAGGTCCTTTGTTTCTCTGTGTATTCAGGGGATGAAGGGGATATTTTACTAAAAATCAGCTACTGCTTACTTAGTTTATCCTGGAATGGAAACTTTATTTATAGAAGCAACAGCACCCTGGGCCCTAGCAACAGCAAAGTGAGCTCTACAGGTCCTGATGGGAAATACTGCAAGGTGCTGTGCTTCAGCAGCGGATTTTGCTCATGGTTTCCCACTTTGCACCTCTACCATCTCCTCTAGGACCTGCAAATCAGAAATCAGCCTTTTCTTCATCCACTGAAGGTGGAGAATGGATTTTTTCCTCCCCCTTGGCAGTCAGCATAGTGTGGTATGTCCAGGGAAGGGAGGGCTTGTGGGAACACATGGAAGTGGGACCTCTCCTGGGGTGGAAAAGGTTTCTCTGGTGGCCTGAAGTGGGCCACCAGGGCATTTGAGCGATATCGGCTGAACTGAAAGTCATTGAGCCCCTTGTCTCCAACACTCTTCTGCCACATCCCTGGCTGTTGTTCAAGCCCAAAGCTTCCACCTTGCAGGATTATTGCTGGGGAATCCAGCCACTGCATTGCAGTCTGTCTGCATCTGCTCTACCCAGCCCACACAAGCTCTGTAGGAAATCCCTGGAGCTGCTCACACTCACCCCATTGATAAAGCTCTCCTGAAATCCTTGCCAGAGTGCATGCCTGGGAGGCAACAGTGCAGATGCTGCTCCAGTCTGCATTTCATCATGCATGTGTGTCCTGTCTCATGCAAACTGTTCCTGGCATGGTCTTGTCTCTTTTTACTGAGGCACTTAGGATGAGCATCTGAAGCCAAGATTGCCCATGTAACTGATGCCTGGACATGGAGTTTTAGAGTGGTCTTAAACAAACCACCTTCTACACCTTGCTAAATGGAGTCTTACTTTGTCGATGTACATAGATGGCCTCATCTATTAATTTTATCTCCTTTTCACTCAGTTTTTCCTTAAACTAGCCACCAGATCAGATGGGTACTGTTAAGATGCTGTTGAGTGCTTGGAGGTCTACGCTGTATCACCTTCATCAGTTTTTCATATCTCTTTCCACAGGAGGCTGTAGATTATCTAGATTGTTTTTGTTAATAGGAGACAGATGGGAATTGGGTGTCAAGTTGCAATTCTGAAGCGTAGGAGCTTCATAGCCTTTTTAAAAATGCATGGTATTAAAGATAATTTAAAACAAAATTAGTTTCTGGCATTTAACAATTAGTGAGGCAAAATAGATGCTTAATAGAGAGGCCAGAAAAGGGTAATTCTTTAGTCTGAATAGTCACCTCTGAACTCTAGGCTGACATACATCTGGTACAAAAAGCCAGACTCTTACATGCTCTAAATCTCCCATGTTTGCCCTGGCACTGCACAGCTCTCGTTCCAGTGGATTGCATTGCCTTTCTCAATCAGATGATACACAGTACAGGAACAATATGGAAGGAGAAATACTGGCATCACTGGTTTATCTAGGACCTTGTGCATTAGACAAATCAGATTTTGGAGGGCTTACTTTGCCTGGGTCTGTTAGCTGAACCTTCAAAATCAAAAGCAAGAGGCATTTTTTGGAGAACACACAATTATAAAATGAGGACTTTTACACCTGGCTGAAGAATAACTATACTGGGTCTGAAATGGATGTGTCAGCTCCAGAATCCTGTCCTGGTTCTAGCCAGGAGTGGATGCTGAAGGAAAAACGTATGAAAACGGGCGAAAATGGCACAGTCCTTTTCCTGATGTAGTTGTAGGGCTGGGAGTTCCTTAGCTGCAGACAGTATCTTTCTGTTTAGTAATTCCAATGGACTTTCTTTCCCTCCACAAGTTTGTTTTAACTTCTGGCCTCAGCAATAGCTGACAGCAATGAGTTCCACAGTTAAATTTGCACTGGATGGAAACCTGCTTGCTTTGGTTTGCTCGAAACCTGATGCCTGCTAATTGCATTTAATGTCCTCTTTTGAAAAAAAAAAAAAGAAGAGGAGGGATGGGAGGCTCCAAATTCACCAGGTGACAGGTGCCAGGTGCGAGGCATCCTCAACTTGCTTCGCCTCATGCAGTCACTGCGTGTCTCAGCCTCCTGCCCTGACACTGTCTGGTGAACTGTGACCTTCTCCCCAGCAGCTTCCAGCAGGCAAAGCCCCTGTGCAAGCCTGATTGTTGCAGTTCAGCAGGTGAATGGACAGTGACCCGGGCTCCCTTCTTGCTCCATTGCGTCTTTTATCATTTCTAGCTTAAAGTCAAGTTGATATTGTCTGAGATTTCTTCCTAGGCAAGCTTTGCACTCAGTCAGCTATCCCACACCCCTTGGATGCCAAATAATGCAGAGGACAGGAAAATGGGATGTTCAAGAGGTGCCCCAGCTTGGGTCAGCTGGAACAAAAAGATGTTGCAGATCTGAAGCAGCCAGTTTTCAGATTCCATCCAAGTACTATCACAGAAATCTTAGTGTGACCATGTGGGGATGTGCAGCAGAAGCTCTGACAGCAACTGTCTGCTTATTTACTTACGGAAAATAAATTGTGCTCTAAAGTTCTGTCAGCTCCATTTTTTTCTTTCTTAATTTATACCCCTGGAGGAGCTCTTTTCTCATTGATTAGTAGAAACTGCCCTCCTGATTTAAACCCCAGGCCAAGGTTAAATATCACAAGTTATGCAGCACCTTGATATCTCCCTATTTAAACTTCTCTCCTCCTCTGAGAGGGATGCACTTCAGCCACAGGTTTCATACTGTGTCTGAAGAATGCTTGTAAACCATAAGAGAGGATTTTTTTTTCTTTTTATTGGTACAAAAACATCACCAGCTTAATCTGGCAAAGTGCTCCCAGTGGTCACATCTGGCAAAGCTGTACTGGTAGTGGAAAACCTCTTTCCACAAGCAAGACAAGTTCTACCAGTACAAGTGTGGGTTTGTCACTGTAACTGGGATGAGGGGAGAAATGGCTCAGGGCAGGATTTAAGATCTTATCTCCCATGATCTGGAAAAGAGGGTGGATAGGGAGGTGGCAATGTTTGCTAATGATAGTAAGTTATTGAGAGTAATACAAATGAAAGCTGACTGCAAAGACTTGCAGAAGGCACCCACTGTAGTGAGGCAATAAAAAAGTAGATAATTTAGATAACACGGGGTGCTGTGCATGGGAAAAACTGCTAACTGTAGATGCCAGTTGTGATAGACTGTGAGTTAGCTGTGTCTGTTCAGGAATGAGATCCCGGAGTTGTAATAGCTCTGTGAAAACAGCCTCTTGTTCCTTGACAGCAGTGCAAAAGAAATCAAACATCAGGAGTTTTTAGGGAAAAAGAGAAAAAATAGAGCCATATAAATTTGCTAGTTCTGCCTTTCCATCTCAGAAAGGGTGTATTAGAAATAAAAAGGCACCAAAGCTGTGAGGATAACCTGGTAAGTATAGGACAATTTCTACATGTTTGGGACTCCCTTGTCAGAAAAGGGAGTCAGAAAGAACAGTATAGAGGTGCTGAAAACCAGGAATGCCCTCCAGTGAGTCTGCTGGGAATTATTTGGGCTGTTTCTTTTCATACAAGACCTACAGGACATCCAGTATGATGATGGCGGTGCCGGGCTTTAGATGAACAGAAGGAACAGTTGCAGTTAAACTGTAGAACTCACTCCCACATAATTCTGTGTTGCTAAAAATTTGCAAGGTAAAAGGCAATTAAACGTATCTCAGGAAGAAAAAAATGACAGCCATGAAGTGTAAACACCCCAGCTCTGTCTCAGGAGATCCCTAAACTAGAAACATCTGGCAATGGATGAAAAATACAAAGGATTTATTCCTATGTGTTTACCTCATTCCCATCCTCTTCCCCATGTACATTCTGTCAGTCTGAGGTAGAGATAGGACACTGAGACAGACTGACCTTTGGGCTGACCCATAACTGAAATTCTTAAGTTTGTCATAACACTAATTTATACCACTTTTATTCAGATATAATGCTAGGATCATGAGATGAGTAGTAAAGAATCAGAGTGAAAGTGAGATTCTCCTGCAAGAAAAGTGATCTATGCTTCAAAAATGATTACATTAAAATAATTTTTTGAAGAAGAGGAATCCAGTGCGAAATAGGAAACTTTAAAAGTAGTCATTTGAGCATTGGAAGAGCATCATGCAAGTCTCCCTAATAATTTTCTGCTCCTGTCTGTTGTCAGCCTATTTCACATACAATCTTAGCTTTCAATCACTTGCAAGCCATGTCTCACATTTTGAAAGTTCACATGATGCAAAAACCAACCAAAATAAGTTAGCTGGATTTGCTTAGCTTTTCCAGCTCCTGAGAATGAGGAAGAACACTTCACTTCCCACCGACAGCCCTACCCTCACCATTGCAGTCACTCAGGGCATCCTTCCTTGGATAGCTTTAGGAAGAGACACAGGGTTGGTTGGCACAGAGAGTGAGCGATCTTGCAGACTGACCCTTGTCGATACTGGTTCTTTCTAACACAGCTCCTTCTCCAACCCAGCCTTTCCAGCCTGATGCCTGCACTGACAGGTTCTCTGGCTGCTGTTAAGGTTTGCTACCCAACTCTTAAGCTTCACCACAGATTTAGCTTCATTTTGGTGCTGTGCAATGGATCATCAAGTTTAGAAGTGAACACCCAGGGTGCTTTCAGAAGAGCTGCAGGAAGTAGGTAATTAATTATTAAGAAGTAATTAGCACAGAAAGAGGTTTGCGTCAAAGTAGGGATTTAAAATTTATCTGAAAGACTACTGTTCTTTCCTGTGGATGCTTGTAAATAAATGTGGAGCTGCTGATAGTGCCAAACATGCACATAAACCCCAGTATGTTGATTGTGGGTTTGTGGGACACTTAAGGACAGCAGGAGGGGGCTGCACAGCTGATACCATCACTCACACAAATAGCTGACTGAAGAGCCATGGCCCAAGCAGTCACTGCAGTGACGGGAATGGAAAGTTAGGGAAGGAGTTGCTCTGTGTTTCTCTTCTAGCCTGACCCTCTGGCTAGGAGGAGCTGTGGTGCTTGGGTGCTGCTGAGAAAGGACTGGTGACACTTTCCACAAGTGTGTGCTCATCCCAGCTGCAGCTTTGCATGCACGGAACAGCAAGCACCTTGGAGAAACACCTCTCCCTGGGACACTAGATGGCTGCTTGTCCTTCTCACGGAGGAAGTAGCTTCCATTTAAGGAGCTGGAGAGGTTCTTGGCAGCGATTACAGCAAAGCATCCCAAACTCTGGATCCCGTTGGCAGAAAGGCCAGGGGCAGCTTGAGCTCGTGCTTTGGAAGTGCCATCTTTTGTCAGCTTGAGATTTTCCAGAATTTCAAAGCAGAAAGGAAGAGAGGGGTATGAGGAAGCTATTAAAGATATATAAAATAAACTTGAAGCAGGAGGAAAGCGTGTTTCATTGAGGAGCCATGCACTTTATTCGAGGGAAGGATCAGTAAATGCTTATTATTTTAACAAAGACTTTTTCTGTCGTGAACAAGAGAAGCAGATGTTTAAAAGACGGACAGGAAGCGGCTGTGACAAATGAAAGGATTTTTGATTGAATTCATGAGCTGTGTTTCCTGCCAGTAATTCATTCAGCTGTAGGCTAGATCAAAACATAATATTATGGTTTAATCAGCGCACTTTTTAACACGAAGCCAGGATATACAAGCTCTTGGTGCTACAGGTAAAAAGCCATTAGTACACTTGGCTCAGAAGCTTCTTTTTAAAGCATTATTCATTCTTTTTCTTTTAAGCAAATACTTTGTCTATCAGCAAACACCTGAGAACTCCTAGAGAGCTGTGTTTTGGAGTACGCACAAGCAGGTATAGAAAGGGTGAAGCACTTTAAGGGCATGGCAGATGAAACAGGCTGCCTGAATGTACAATCCTACTTGCACTGCAGCCAGAGAAAACTCAGTTTCCTACCAATAGCAGGAAGCATTAGATCAAGCTGGTGTGTGTGCTTGTGTGTGTGTGTATGTGCATGCATGCTGCAAGTGTTAATTTTGATGTTTTCTGCTTCTCTCCCATCCTCCGAATGAATTCTATTTGTTTACAGCCTCGAGGAAAGCTTGTCACTAGAAATTTCCTTCTGAGTTTTCAAGCTCAAGATTTCACAACCACAGAACCATTGCAACACAGTGATAAACAAGCTGAGGGAGGCAACTCTGGAGAATTGAGGCTTCTCTTTTTCACCATTTAGTTAGGTAAATAGTTACCAAATGTGCTGAGAGATAGAGAACTTTATCCCTAGCTGTAACGAGTATTAGCAAAAGTGGTTTTTTTTCCTTTCTGAAAAATTAGAGTAGGCACAGGAACTGCTTATCCTTACACCACTCCTTGTCAGAAAGGGTCAGATCCTGGGATGTACTTCTGGGACACAGCACTGGGCTATAGGCTGTAGGAGAGCAGGGAAAATGGAAAAGAGAGGTTGAAAAAGCTGCCTAAAGCTTAGGGTCACAAAATGGATTTACATTTCTCAGGGCAAACACAGGACCTGGCTGAAGCCGAGAAATAATGACCAAGATGTGTCCCATGCACAGATACCAGCTGCCCTCCGTCCCCCTTGGCCAGGCTCTCGGAGGAGGGATGAGGACACAAAAGTAGCCTCTGGCAGGTTTCCTCCCCTGCAGAGGTGCAGGCAGCGTGGCTTGGCTGCTGGGTGGGTCAGGGCCTCATCCTGCACCGAGTGTCTCCTGTGCAGGCCTTAGTCCTTGGCTGATAAGCACAATATCCATAGATCTGCTGTGACTGCCAGGCAGGCTTTCTCTACCCCACTGAATCCTCTACAGGTCACCCTCTCATTATATCAATGTGTTGGGGGAAGCCCTGCAGTCATGATTTCCAGGGTGCTCTGGGAAAATGTGGATAAAGGCTGCTTTCTGGAGGGAAAGAAATTACACAGCACAGACTTTCCTTGCTGAAAAACAAAAAAGCACTGCTTTGGATGAACCAAAACTTTTTAACAATCCTTGTGAAATTTAGCAAGTGGTTTTAGTGACGGCAGAACAGGCATATCTTGACATTTTTGAAATAATTGGTTTGTTTTTTTGCTGGGGAACAAAATTTTGCTTTGCAGTTTGTCTCAGCTTTGTAATAATAAAGTACACTTATAAAGAAAAATCATTCCAGAGAAACTAAATTAATTTTCAAAATTTCAGTTTAAGTTGAATGTATATTTTTCTGTTCAACCCAAGTTGAATAGATCTTTTCCCTTCTTTGAGTATTAAAAAAGCTGTTTTTTCCACTGCCCAAGGAGTAATAATTTAAAAAACATTTCCCTATTTCTGTCTATTTCAATGTACAGTATAATTACTGATATGAGAAAGCAAATCAGATGTGGAGGACCAGATCCCTTACTCTCGTACAGAAGACACAACATACATTTAAGTATTTACACACTTAATCAGTTGAGGTAAAGAATAAAGACAGGGAACTAAATTTACTTTTCCTCTCCTCCAGTAGCAGAAAACAGAGGAGCTGCCTCATCTTTCAGTGCACAGCCTGATCCCATGTCAGAGGAGCTAAAGAAGGTGTGGTGGGATCTGCTGCCAGCCAGCTGTTTGAAACCACTCGAATCCTAGAATCATAGAATGATTTTGGTTGGAAGGGGCCTTTGAAGATCATATGGTTCCAAACCTATTGCAAACAGGAGGAACATCTTGCACTTGACCAGGTTGCTCAGAGCCCTGTCCAAGCTGGCCTTGAATGTTTCCAGGGATGGGAGGGGGTCCACAATTTCTCTGGGCAACCTGTGCCAGGGTTTCACTACTCTCATCATAAAAAATTCCTTCTTTGTAGCTAGAGGTTTGAGAATCGTTTGAGTTTTTCAGTATCCCTGGAGAGGCACAGCATGCACTAATCCTCTCTGTGGTGTAGCTGGGGAGGAGGGTCCCCAGGTCCTTCTGTCCCATAAAACATCTTCACTGCCAAAATTACACCCAGTAAGTGGTGGCTCCTTGGCAAACAGTACAGTCGTTAAATGTCAGCTACTGCTTACGGTTTAATTGCTTTTGAATTTTAGCAAGCAGCTCCTCATTCATAGCAAATTGGCATTTTTTACATTCAGGATTGTGCTATTAGCTGCACAATAGAGAGGCTGGTTTTCTGTAAATATTGAGATTTGGTAATTATAACCCAACAGTTATTAACACTCCATGGCAGATAAATGCTTCAGCTGCTGAATCTGCTGTGGGCAAGCCTCCTTCCGGAAGGAGCATCTTATCAGTGAGTGGAGGAAGGCTCTAGCTGCCATACTCCATTAACACCATGTTAATGAGCCAAGAGCCCACGCACCACAATGAAAACATACCCTGAAGTGTAGCAGATGGGCTCAGAAGCCAAAGCCACACAATGGGGAAAACTAGAAAATCATAGCTAAATTCAATAGAAAACAAAAGCTGGGCAGCTTGGCCTTCCTTGTAGTAAACACCCTGGAGTAACAGACATTCCTGGCTCTTACTGGGTGAAATTGTAGCCGTGCAGGACCTTCCAATGATTTCAGGAGGACCTGGGTCTCAGCTGGTTACAGGCAGTATGTCAAAACCCATCGAGAAACCACTGCTGATTGCCTGAGCCCTGCACCCGTGTCTCCAGTGAAATCCTTCAGCGATGCTCACAGAGGACTTGTGATTCAGTCCTTCGGATAACTGCGCTGCTTCACACATCTTGTTGCTAGAGCTGCTTAAAATAAAATAAACAAAACCAAGTTGACAAATGTGACTGAATCAGTGTGGGGGGAAGCACTAACGCGTTAATCATGTAAATGATTAACAACTGTCTATTAGTCATATGTGATTGACACTTCCCTACATACTAGTAAAAGTACTACAGCATCATTTGTAATCTTAATGAAGTCATAACAGAAAAAGCCCTCCGACTTTGCTGGGAGACAACGGCTGTTGTTTATGGTTTTAAAGATTTTTTTCTTTTACAGACTAATGTAAGTCTGTTTGCTTCCCCACCAGCACTACATCACTGTACTTCATTGTCATTAGGGAAGGTATTATGTACACGAAGCACAAAATTAAAATTAGGTAGCTTTCAGTTGTGTATCCCAGACAGAGCAAATGCATCCTTGAAGCCCTTTGATGAAGCTGTGTGCAAATAATGTTCTTCCAGTGCTGTGGTTCATAGGCAGCAGTGCTAGCATCAATACGAGTGTTCTGCTCATCAGCCTGGCAAAATTTCCCCTATTGCTGCTTACAAATGCAGAACGATCTCAAGTGGAGGAAGAAACACTGCCTGTTTTCCAGGAGCTTTGATATGTTCTGGAATTTTTTGGACAAAATTGCTTTCCTAGAATGTTGTGATATAGTAGTTATTGGGAAAGACTTTTTGGTCAAAAATGCCATTTCCAGTCATCCAGAGGGATGCTATTTGCATCATACACCCCTGCCCTGGTCTCTGGTGTCAGGTTGCCCAGGGAAGAGGCAACTGAGGCCCTGCAACTTTCACTGGTCGGTGATCTTCACAACATGGAGATACTCGACTCCATGGATGCCTGCTCAGAAAAAGAGCAAGAACCAGGGAGCAGTCATACAAAAAGATTTTATTAAAAACAGGGTAAGGAAGGGGTAAGGACTCCAATATGCACCTGACCTTCCAAAGGGGCCTCTTGCTCAGAGTCAGTCTAGAAAGTGAGACGCTTGGTAGAGCAGGACTTGGCCAGAGTTCATGGTGCCAGGTCTGGCGAGATGGGAGCACAGCCTCAAACACATGCTTCCAGTTTCCAGTGGCCAAAAAGAAATTTTGTTTAAAAATGCAGATGCCTGTATTAAAGTGATAGTTAGAGCTCTGTGATCTTCCACATCAGATCTGCAGAGAGCAGAGACTTCAGGGCAGCTTCACCATGCTGTTCTGATACAGGATTCTTAGCAGGGCCATTTTTTCATTAGCAAAAACTTTCTTTCCCTCCCTCTGCTACACACAGGGCTTGTCACCTGTTTCCCATCTATTTTCATTAGAGAGGAGACGTAATTGGTAGATCTGGGCATTACTGGAGAAATGGCTTGGCTGAAGCCATAATGCGGTAATTATAGACTGAAATAAGCCATGCCAATGCATTGTAAATACATTTGCCTCTGAGTCTGTGATATTGTCACGTGTCCTTTCAGATGGCTTTTTGAGTTAGAGGGAGAAGAGAGCAGGGCAGTGTGGAAAGCTGACCATGTCTGAGCTATCTTGTGCAAGTGCGGTAAGCCTCAAAGATACAAAACTGCTGCCGTCACAGCAGAAAAACAACAGTGTGACCCACTGTAAAATGGACCAGTGGCTTCTGATCCAAGTGGCTTGTTCTCCGGGGGATTCAATTATCCCATGCATGACACTTGCTTCTGGTCTCTTGTAACTGTGAGGAGCCACCAAAACGAAATAGCTCATTTTCACTGTTTTGGTGATGCTTTCTGGTAAATAGCAACATGTGGCTGCTGGGCCACCACTGAAGCCAGTAATATAATGCAAAGTGGGACAGCAGGCTCTGGCAGCAGCCTGCACTGTCTGAAGGAGGGGGAACCAGAAACCTCCAATGGCCCTGTCTGTGTGAGTGCTTTCAGTGGGGCTCCTAGACACATCTCCACAAACTCCCAGCACTCCTTCCCACACTAAACCATTTCAGTGCAGGAGAAAGTGTTGGAAGCCTCGGTGGTGTTTTACACCATTGGTACATGGCACATCACAGAACCGCATAATCACAGAGCAGCTGAGGTCAGCAGGGATCTCTTGAGGTCACCTGGTCCAACCCTCCTGCTCAAGCAGGGCCACCTGGAGCCAGCTACCCAGGATAATGTCCAGGGGAATGGACCATGTCCCTTTGCACCAAGCTGGTAGCACCTGCTTTGAGCCTTGGGGTTTGGGTACAGTTCTGCGTAGCCCAGGTGGATCTTAAAGTTCAGAGGGTTTTGCCTTGAAGGAGATACCGGTGTGAGATATGGCTGCAGTGAGTGAGCCAGCCCCATGCAGAACTGGATGGGTAATGAGGTTTGGATCTTTGGGAGTCTCTTGACATGTCATTGATATGCTATGAGTTTAGAAAGGTACAGGGTTTCAGAATATAGCGGTAAGATAAGGCTTCTGGAGTCAGGCATGTTTCTGCGGTCACTCTGGCCTCCCACCTGTGTCATTTCCATAGTTCAGTGTACGGCATTCACGGGGGGATACCACCACAAAGGGAGTTTTTCCATAGGGAGGCTCATTCTCTGCATCCCATGGTGTGCTATACCCTGCAATTTCTCCAACTATAAGACACTTACGTGCATATTTTGGGGTGGTGACAGCTTGTGTTTGTACTCTTTCCTGTTTTCATTTCTCATGTGAAATTGTCATGCCTCTGATCTGTAGCGAGCAAAATATTATCAAAAATATCAAAATAGATGTGTTTAATCTTATCCTGTACATAAAGAAAAATATGGAATGAGACTGGGTAGAGCCAGCTGTGTCCCAGGTGAAAGTGGCATTTGCAGAAGGCAGAAGACAGAGAAGAGCAGGGTGGCATTAGTGCTGTACCACTGCAAGCTCCACGCCATCTGACTATCCAGCCAGAGACTGGATAGAACATTTTTATTTCTTTCTCTTACCTTTTTCTCCAGTCAGGGAAAAATCACGTCCTTTTGGGCTAGGCTAAAATGGAGCAATTTGTTCATTTAGCTTCTGAGAAGGGAAATTAACTTCATTCTCATCCGTCTAGCTTATTAGCACAAATATTGCAGCTGCATTATCCTATCCCACATAAAACCCTGTACAGTAGAGCCTTTTAATTGTCTGGCTAATTGTTTGGCCTCAGAGCTGTCTATTTCCGATTGTCTAATTCTCATTAGAATGCCAGCTGACACTGAGTCCTCCAAAGCTGCCTTTAGCTGCTTTTAACCACTTCTGGACTAATTTGGTGGTGTTGAAAGCCCTCACAGAAAAGCAAGCAACAATAAGAAACACAGTGCAAACGTTTCTCTTCTCTAATGCATTCAGCATTTTAAATCCTGCCCATAAAGGAGTTTTGATGCTGGTTTAAGTGCGTGTATCCCGACAGAGTCACAGCATTGTTGTTAGCATTCAAAAGTGTGTAAAATACGTGGGATGAAAATCTAGGCGCAAGTGCTTCAGTCCTTGATCTGAAACATCAGAAACCAACGGGTGTTTTTCACCCTGTGAATAAGAAATGAATCAGGATGGAAGGGCGCAGGCCCGCAGTAAGAGAAAGGATTGCTCTGCGTTTTGGTGCTCTTTGTTAACCCTATGCTGTGCATTTCTGAGGACAGTCTAAAAAACCTGAATGAGACAAAATCTTGGGTTCACGCTCTAGATTTACTGTCATATTTTATTACTGCATAGCCCTTTTTTCACACTGCGGTACTTCAGCACCCATTTCAGAATCTTAGTCTGTTGCCATAGTTAGAAAATTTTCATGTTGTCTGTTCCTTCATTTGCCTTCTTTGAACAGCTCTCAGCAATCTAGTTATAGTGACATGAGACTGGCCAAACCCTCTTCCATGTTGCCATGAAACTGAACAAACGCAGGCAGATAGGAAAACTCAGTGAGGCAGGACTCCCTCAGAGTCAAGTTCCCTACCACCTCCCTGCCCAGAGAGAAGATGGGGAAAAATGTGTTCTTTACAGGTTTCATGTGAAAGGTTAGCAATAACCTAAAACCTAGAAAGGAATTAAAATGTGTCCAGCTACTGAAACTGGAGCCTAGAGGTCTCCTGTGGGTTTATTGACATATTTAGCACTAGATTTTTTGATCAGAAACATGGGAGAAGAGTAGCAAAGGCATCAGTGCTTCACTGGGGATGGGTTTGCTGGCTTCCTGCAGGTGGGGCGCCTCTTGCCTGACTACAGCGCCTTGGCCACTGGGAGCCCCAAGGCTGCCTTTTGCTGCATCCTACAGGTTTCTTGGGCAGAATGAAAAGTTTCAGGTAGCCTTAAAGCTGTCCACAAGATTTCCCAGCTTCTCTCTCCAATGCAGTGAGCAGGTGGGCAGAAATGAGGGAAGCCCCAGCAGCCTCCCTGAGGCATGGCACCTCTCAGCCAGGACACCTGGGACACCCATCCCCAGCAGCCACGCCGTGTGCTTTGGAGGCATTGCATTTGACAGCTTTCAAAAGGAAATGCTGCAAGATTGCTGCTTTGTAAAAAATGTGTCCTTTGGGGAATTTCCTTCACAATTCTTGTAGAAAAGATATTGGAAGGGTCACATATGAAGTTGAGGAAACCTGCATGTTGTTCCAGCCCGTCCCAGGACCTGCCCTGTGTTCCTCTCCTGACCATCCGAACACTGCCATCCCCCCGGCTCTGTTAACCTCCCTACTGCATCACTGTCTGCAGCCAGAGGGGTTAATGATATTTCCTGCCTGCAAGGGCAGCTGAGCCCTTATGCCTGGCATACACAACTTCTGTTTGTATCTTGTTACAAAGATGTAGTAGCAAAATTCTACAACCAATTTCTTCTTATGTGAAAGATAAAAGGGGAAGGAGAGTAAAACTTCTCCCATCTTGCAACTTGGTGTTGTCTGTTCCAAAAGCAGGTCCTGGAGACCACATCCAGAGTTATCACAGTTTAAAGAGCAATACAAGACCATGATTCAGCCGCGTAGTTCTTCCTCGCTTCCTGCAATGGGGCATTTCCTACATTTTTCAATACAGGTCTACTACCCTGACAGGCTTCATTTCCCAAGCATCCTTTTTAACAAATACTTGAACTATTCCTGCCATGCATTTCTCTTTCCCATTTTATTGCTTTCTAGAAAATCACAGTGTTCTTCTCTGACATCTTCTCCTGTCTCATGGAAGAGGAGACAGAGTTTACTGGTGTCTCCTTCAGCTGTGAGCACAGATGGCATTTATGGCTTTTGGGGTTGTATTTATAACTGTTTTAAAAGCACAGCAAATGCCATCTACAAAAACTCCTGTTAGGCTGTTTCTTCCCCAGGCACCACGCGCTTCGCGACTACTGAGGCACCCAAGGCAGGGATCCTCGAGCTGGTGTGAACTGCTGCTTTTGTAGCTACTTCTGTGTGTTGCTCAGAGATTTACCTCCATGTGCCGCCTTCTTGAATTGTACACTTAATGTGAGCCATGTGCTTTCCATCTAGAGGAACCACACATACCACCACTCTCACCTATCTCACACAGGGACAGGTTAAAATGGAAGAAAATGCCACGTATTGTCTATTTTGTGCTTTTTTTCAGGTTTGTGCCTGCATTTAGACTTCTAATTGCCATCAGGTCTCACAGCCTTATAAACTTTTTTGGCTCTGTCTTTTGTAGTCTTTTTTCTTTTTTGTTGTCTATAACTCATTTCTCTAGCCTGAATTTTTCAGATATCCACAAGGTATCTGATTAATTTTTCCTTTCAGCCTACGTTCCTAAGGAAACAAATCTCATCCAGTTGTGTTTCTTGTCTGTAATAAGTTCTGGGCAATTTTTCAACCAAATTTGATAGAAGGTTAAAGGTCTGCAACACATAAGTTCCTGCAGTTTCCATGAAAATTAATCTGGTTAGAAGAAAGAGGAAGAAATTAAGCTGGCCCTGGAGGAAAGGCAGCTGTCACTCAGTTTTCAGTGGCAGCAGCCAGCTGCACAGCCAGCCGCCAGGATCTGGCCACGGGAGTCTGTCCCACTAAACAGGCTGGCAATATTAGAGGGAACTGAGCAGACTGCTTTTTGGTGGTGGGATTTTGAGGACACTGGGCACCATCCCTCAAGAAACCGGAGTTTACCAGATCCATTGCTCACGGAACAGCTTTATTAAATAGGAAGGCTAAACAAACATTTTCCTTCCTCCTGATTGTGTGTCATTTCTTTTCAAGCCAGTGCTTTTGAAAACAAGAATCTAATGTTAGCACAGCTTCCCTAGAAGAGTTTTCCAAGACTCTCTGCTCCCAGCAGCTCTTACTGAAATTAATGGGAGCTGCTGGGGCTCAGTGCTTCCAAAAATAAAAACACTTTGCCAGTGGTACAGATGCAGATGTCTAAATTTAAGCTGTAGTTTTTGAGCATCTGGGGCCTAAATCCATGTCAGAGCACTTCAAAACAAGTGGCCTGATTTTTTTATAAGTACGGAACAGCCTTACTGAAATCAAAACTTACGGGCTGTATAGTTCAACCTATATTTGGAAGTCAAGAGGTAGATATAGGTAGCTGATATTTAGGCACACAAATTGGAGCACATGGACCCTGCACCTGAGAGTGGGGGTTTTCAAAGCGCTCAGCCTTGGCATGAGTGATCTTATTGAAGTCGCTGGAGGCCAGAGGGAAAGAGTTAAATCAACACAGAGCACTTCTGAAGGCTCCTGGCTCAGCATGTACATCTGTGTTTAAGAAAGATGGTGGAATAAAAAATACTTTGCAGGTGCAACACAGCCAAATTAGCGCGGTAGAAGAAACCATAGGTTTTTAAAATCCTTGGACTGGAGCAGCAGCTCTTGCAGCTTTAATGTACGCACATACTGGGGGCTTTTTGTATTTATTTTCCCTGTGTGCCTTGTTGTTTTAAGAAAAAGGAACAAACAGGGAGCAGTTGGCTGGCAGAGCCTGCGAACTCGGCGGGAGCTGCCAACGGGGCTTGCTGGGTCTTTGCAGTGAAAAGAAGGGGCTTGTGGAGTTACAACTGCTCTGCACACCCCTCCTGCCCCATCCTGCCCCGGCTCAATGGGGCTTTGTGTAGAGGCAGGGGCTGCCCGGCAGAGCAGCCTCCTTTTTCCCTCCCCGAGATGTGGACAGGCTGCCTTTAACCCTTTCCTAGCTCTGTGGCAGGATTTTGATCCAAGAATGCCTTTTAGGATTCTTTTCCTTCTTCCAGCACCTGAAAACAACAAAAACAACAAAAAGCCCAACCAAGACCCTCAAAACCCCTCAAAAAACCCCACAAAACACCATCCAAAAAACCCAGAGAAACCAAAGAAAGAAAATCTCACTTTCTTGAGGCCACAGTACAGCACAGATTAAGCAGACAGGGTTTAGATGTTGCTGATGAGGGAGATGATTTTTAAGTTGAAAAGCTCAGTCCACAGCTATCAGAGCCCAGTTCAACACTCCATCCTTAGTAGTGTGGGAGAAGTTTAATGGTTGAATGAGAAGAGGCAGGATTTATTTGATCAGAGGAAGATGAATTATCACCTTTTGTTTGACAGCTGCAAGATTAAATGTACTGTTAAGTCACAGGTGGCTGCCTATAAGGAGATTTACCTGTGAATGTGCCCCCTGAGTGAAACAGTCTGGATTTACTAAAGATGCCAGATTTACCATAAGCAAATGAGAGGTTATAGAGGACCACATGATTAAGTGACAAAATGGAGGTGGAAACTCAGAGGAAATGAGGTGAAACACAAGGGAATGACAGTTCAAAAATATGGACTGGAAAGTAGAAGAGGATAAAGCATTTGGGCAGGAGGCTTGAAAGGCACTTAGGTGCAAAGAGGCAGAAGAAACACTGTTCAGATACCCTTATATAGCACTGGCCGTGAGTCTTTGCCTGTCCTCCACTGGAAAAATGTGGCAAAACATTGCCAAAGGTTCCTAGTGCTATTTATGGAAATGAGATAAAATTGAAGCCAGGTTTGGGGTAAGCAAAACCTCCTTATTCCAGAGCTGTAAAACAAAAACCCTGGTTTGGATTAAGAACCTGCTGGATCTGCATCTTCTGAGCTGATGAGAGGGGAGCTGGTGGGCAAGGAATCCCATCAGTGTGTTGCTCTGCCTCGGAGAGCTGCTGGGAGCTGGCTGTCATGGTAATGCAATACTGCAGAGTTCTGGTGCTCTGCGTATTTGTTTAAACTTGACAAAAACTCAGGACTGTAATCTGCAATAGTTTATTTGGACAGGCTGGGAAGACAAGGTTATTGTTGTTGTTTGAAAGCCCTGTAATTTAAAAGTTTGTACTAATGATTTGTGGTTGTATGCCCACCGAAGTACGTAAGGATCTGCGTGTGGAGTATCCAATGCTGAGCAGTAAAAACTGTTCATAAGGAAAAGAGATGGTTCCAAAGTCAGAGTTCCAGACACAGGCCCTGAGGAGTCACCTGGAAGGGCTGTAAATGAGCACACCAAATGCAAAGCCTAAGGGGTATGCCCGTTCCTGTGTCCTGCATGTAGGTGTCCATTTACCCTGCCTCTTTGCAGGTTGGGAGTGACCTGTCCCTTTATTTGAGTTCACGTGCATGCGTGCTGAAGGGACACATCTTCAGTGCTGCCTTCTAAAATCTGGCTCTAATTTCAGACCAATTTACTATTCCGATGAAATGAACCTGCAAAACATATGGCCCAAATAGCGTTTGCATAAGTGGCCTGCACGGTTCAGGTTTGATTTGTGACTTCTCTCTACATTCCCATTCACGTGGGACTCTAGGATAGTTCTTTAAACAGAATAAACCAAAACCTGTCCACAGCTGCCTCTCATCAGTGAGAGGGCTGCAGACAGGCTCCAGGGTGCAGCCTTCGTCTGGGGCAATTGCTGCTACTGCTGTGGAGGGTGGTGCACACACACCATGGGCCACAGAGGAGGCAAGCGCTTGTTCAGCTCGTGCGTTTGTCCTCCAGACAGGCATTGCAGCCACTTACAGAAATCCACTCTGGGAGCAGGGGGAAAGAAGGGAGAGAGAGCAGAAAGAAAGAAATCATTAAAAAAAAACCCCGCCATGGTGGAGATTTGGTAGTGGTTTTTAAATCACATTTAGACATAAATCCTTTGAGTTCACAATTTCCATAGATTAGTGGCATCTGTGGACCCCAGATAGACTGTAATCACTAAGACTGTTCTAATCTTCCTATGGGAGGTTTTTCAAAGGAAGTATTGAATTACACCAATTCTTAGTAGAGCTGGGTTTTAACTTGCGAGAAAGTGCTTTAAATCCAGATGCATACATTAGTGCCAGACCTATAAAGTCAGGGTATAATGCTTGTGACTTTCATACATCCTGATGTGTAATTTGTTATCTGGACAATAAAACTTCACAAGAGACACACATGCTCCGCTGCACCCACTGGTAAGGATATTACAAACCATCAGGCCCATGTTGTCACCTTTGGACCTTCTGTGTGAGTCTTTTGAAGCACATCTCTGCCCTTTGAAGAGAGCAATGCTTGACTCGGGCACCAAGGTTGCCCTAATTGAATCTTGCTGCAGCGTAGTGTTTCATGTCATTGTCTTGTACACCTACTCCTAACCCTGCTTCCATCACACTCTGGAAGTAAGCAGAGTTAAAAGTGATGTGGCTGAAAAGAGATTTATTTGGTATGGAAAACTGTGAACAGAGACAGCAAAGGTGTGGTCCCTGCTCGTGAGCAGAGCATGCACGGGAATGTCAGAGAACATCAGCAGAATAAACCTAGTTCTGCTCACACATATGTAAATGCAAGATGGAATCACTTCTACTGAACACACTAGAGGGGT
This sequence comes from Machaerirhynchus nigripectus, assembly GCA_013397975.1. NCBI lineage: Eukaryota > Metazoa > Chordata > Aves > Passeriformes > Dicruridae > Machaerirhynchus > Machaerirhynchus nigripectus. The sequence continues at coordinate 691,427 of VZRQ01000719.1, forward strand.
GTGGGAAGCTGGTGTGAGATGGAAATACTGACGGCTGCATCAGATTCATCACTGGTACATGAAAATGAAATGGAATTACACCAGAGATTATATTGTCCCCATATGGGTTTTTATGCCTGGTAAATTCTCAGTTTCAATGGGTATCAAATTTGCGCCTGCTGTCCTGGGCTGCACAGCTGAATGCTTTTGTCCCAGTGCTAAGGGATTAAACAGACAATTGAGGTTTCTCAGAAAGGATGCAGAAAATGTAAATCAAAAAGAGTGTCCCTGGAACTGGTTGCAGTGCTGACAGCCCTTACAGTGCCTGCTGCCTCCGACCGCTCGCTGTGGCCGGCTGCAGCAGCACCCGCGCTGATGCAGAGCAGCGTTGGGGCTGTGCTCGGGGTGAATGGGACATGGCACTGAGAGCCCACAAGTCCCCAGAAGCCTGCTCCAAGGCGTGCCACCTGCAAGCTGGAAAGCTGAATTCAGTCTTCCCATGTGGCCAAGAGAGCTGGAGTGTAGCTGGTGTGGGGAGCTGCCAGGGGATGGCTGTGCTCTGCAGATGGGGATGTGTTCTGCAGGACTGTGCCCCTCAGCTCAGTGGCTGCTGTGTTTACCATGCCAGACACCAGTGTTTGCCTTTGTATGACATTCAGATAACTGAAATATTAGGAGCCCATCAGGAAAGTCTGGAGGAGTCTAGGGCAATGCTGTGCCTGCCCTGAGCAGAAATATGCTGGAGGGAAGGATCTGACCTTGAGAACGAGTTCATGCTGTGCTGTATTTCTCTACAATCAAAACGATTTGCTTTACCAGAGGGTAAACATTTTTGTTACCTTCTTGGGAACCAGTCAGCACTTCTTTTATGACAATGCAAGTTTCCAGTTTGGGGTTTACTTAGGGGGGAAAAAACATCTTTTTGGTTTCATTTGGTTTGAGGTTTTTGTTTGTTTTGGAAGAACACTGCTTCCTTACAGGGGACCACAGAAATTCATTCTCCACAGCTGTGTGAAAGCCAAGCTGTGCAGAGAAAACCTGTTCCAAGCACTTGTTGATGTTCATGCAGGCTCCACTTCGTATGATGGGATAAGCAGTGACCATGACAGAGGACTGTAATGACAACTCCATGCATCAGTGTGATGTTGTCATCACCACGAGGTTGAGCTGGTTGCCTTGTCTCAAGTAGATGAAAAGCAGATAAGGAGTTTGGGAAAGACAATGCCAAGCATCACCACAGTGTGCTTAGTGTTAGTAACTGTTTGCTGTCTACCATGCCATGATGGTGAGAAATGAATCCCTGAATACAGCTGTGGAGTGCAGAGGGTAGATTTAATCCACACAGTCTCAGTGATGTCGAGAGTGTTAAGAGGAAGATGGTCACACTGCGGTGTGGTTTCATGAGCCAAAGCTACAATTGTACTGTTTTGGCACCCACATTTAGTTATTTTACTTTTCTGTGTGATTTTAACAAGGTTACAACCCAACTGTGCCCCTATGCTGGATTCCCCAAGGTACTCCAGAGTTCGGTGTGGGCTCCCTGTCCACCGCCTGCCCGAGGATCTGAGTATTGTTGTGTGTCTGAACAGGGAAAGGCAGCTGTTGATTGCATTGTGGATGTTGTGCTTGTCAGTGTGCTGTCCCCTCTGTCTCCCAAGGGAAGCTTGTCCTGATTTTGTGTGCTTATCCTGGTTTCAGTGAGACATTTCCCAAGGTCCATTAAACTGCTTGGCTCTGAGTGGGCTTTCTCCAGTGTTCAACTTCTTGTTCATCATAGATGTCAGCTTGCACATCCATCCTGGCATAAGCAACTTGCCATGGTATAGCCCTTGCCGTAATGCACAGTTGGAATGGTTATCTGTGCTCCCTCCTAGCTGAAGCACTGCAGCTTCTGTCCACGGGTCAGCCCTCTTGGGAGCTGCCAAAGTGACCTCTTGGGAGTGACAGTGAGCACAGGGCTTCTTAAAAAGCAGTCAAACATTTGAGGAGACAGTGCACATCCTGATTGCCTTTGGGTGGTACCAGCCTGGAGGGCTGGTGGTGAGCTCCACGCCTCTGATAGCTGGATCTCCACAGCTGTGCTATGGAAAAGCAGTGTGCTGCTTTTTCTGCACAAACACTTGACATATGGCTACTTCACTCAGATCTGTTATCAGCCTATCTGACAGCACTGGACAAACCTAAGGGCGTAGGAAGAGACAAGCTCTGTCCAGGTGTTTTATGTGGCTTGAGGAGAGACTCAGTGCTCCGTGCACGTGTAACCAGCCTCAGAGGTTGAAGTCCTTCTCCAAGCCTCCTTGCTCTGTGGGTCTTTGTCACCTCTTGTTTATTCCCTCCTTGCTGTCAGCAGATCAGCAGGACACATTAGCTGAAGCATAATTCTGGACTAGAGCTGGCTCCCATCCACACGGTTGGACTGGCCTCACTTCCCTCATGTCCAAAAATATTCTTCAACTTCAGCAAAGACAGGGAAGAGCAAAATATATTCATGCAGTAAGAGTAGCAATAAGACTGACTGAGTTGTCTGAGTTGTCAGGCTTTGTACAGACCTCTGTCTCTCAGGTGGAACTACATTCACCACTTACATGGATGCTTTACCTTGATTTACTAGAGGTTCATTTACATATACAATATGATTATGCCATACAGGTATTCTCAAGTGGATTATTTTTCACAGAGGGGTTATTTTCTCTGCCTCTTACCTTTTTGAGTCTAACACCAATGAATTAGTATCTGAGAACTATCGGGGAAGACAGTGCTCCTGATTTTTCTCTGACATATGCTATGGTGAATTAATAATTCTGTGGAAGGCAATGAAGTGGTAATAAGTACAATAAATCTTGATGAGTAAGATACATATGATTGCAACTCCCTTTTGTATTTCACAGCACTTAGGCACAAATTTTACCCCTTGAAGTTGCTACTTGGATCTAGTCAAAAGATGCTATGGTTTTCTTTAGGCCCAAATTAGCATGTTTGAAGCCACAACACCTTAGTTGAGCTGTGGAGTTTTCTGTGTGCATACAAGCTCTTAGCCTGGAGCCATAGTAAAAGACTAATTTCAACCCCAGCTAATTACAGGCTGAAATATGACAAATTACCTTGCTCCAGTCTTCCAGTAAGTGCAAGGTGAATTACCATGGCCCAAATGACCTATGCAGTAGGATCCAGCTCCAGATTATATACACATCGTTGTAGTACCTAAACTCCTTCTTTACTCAATGGAGACCAAGGCAACGCAATCAGTAGAGTCAGGAGCATTTCAGCTGATGTAACATCACCTTTTGCTAAATATGAATAGGCCTGTGTTCATCCATCTTAGCATGCTGTGCATGTTAGAGCCTGTCCAATCTCTGAGATGTCAGCTCATATCACTTGACTGGCACTGGGACCATTTTTGGAAGAAAGCTCTATAGATCCTGGATAAGGGTATGAAATGCACTGAGATAGTGAGATGCGAAGTACTCTTGCAGGGTTCATTCACATTGGATCTGTTTCCAAAGGGCTGCATTATCAGTGCTTTGCATCACTGGGGTCAAAACTGCAAGCAGCCTATTCTGACTCACTGGATAGAATAAACCAGAGGTATATTGGAAGAATATGGCTTTTCAAAGGATTATACTCACATTGATCTTTCCTACCTGTGATCATTTCTGTTACAGAGAGATGATGTATTATCACATCTTAACTCCATGTCATAGGGACAGAACTGATGTGATCTGTCATTGATAGATGGAGTGCAGACAGCCAGAGACCAAGCACCACAAAAAGTGAGGCAAGCTAGTGGGACATGATTGCCTGTACGAATGGAATCACCTGTTTAAATGGCCCGTGGTTGATTTCTGTCTCAAACCAACTCAAATGTTTCCCTGGCACAGCTTACCATCCCCAATAGACAATTTGAACACATATTCAGACCCTACTTTGGAAGTTAAAAGAGTGTAATGATTTGAATGTGGTTTGTGGCATGGTGGTGGTGGTGAACAATGGAGAATGACCCCAGTGGTATTCAATTTCCTAGTAGAGACACAAGTATATCAGTTCTCCATAAAGTTGCACATGAATTAGCACAGAGGAAGAAAATGAACTCAGATCTTGTGCCTTCTGAACCCTTGCTTTAACAGCAGTTTGACATAACCTGGCAACCACATGAGGAGACAGCAAAGCACGGCTTGTAAGGAGATGGAAAAAGCCACAGCACTTTCTCCTCTTGGAGAAGATTGCAGTGGTGGTGCCCAGGCTTGTGGTGATCTGTGCTGGGGAGTCTGCACAGCACAGCATGGAACAATGCTGGGAACCATCTGGGAGCCATAAGAGTGTCAGGGGAAGCTAGTATGGAAAATGTGGTGGTTGAACCTTTCCACACATTTTTTTCTAATTGAACATTACCATTTTGCCAGCCTTGATGGCCACAGACTTTTTCCCTAGGACTTAGTGATGAGGGATCATTCTCTGAGCTTGTAATTTGTTTCCCTACAGACAATTTATAAAATTTCCCCACTTAATCTGGAGAAATTCAGCTAATGTGTAATATGTACAAAGTCAAAGAACTGTGGTGCTTCTTCACATTTGATGACCATGAGTAGAGTTCCTTAAACCTTATCCCTTAGTATCATTTGGCTGGTTGACAACTCCACTCTCTCATGGGATGAGTAAATATCAGTCTGTTCCCAGGGAGATTAACCAGTAAAATGATTGAGAGAAAAGAATAAAACCAATACAACAAACAACTTTTCAGCATGTTGCACTTGGACTGCCCTCCAGACTTCCCTTAGACTCTGTAGCCTTTATTTCTAAGGTGGTTTAATTTGCCTACACTCATAAAATCCTGGTGTGTCTAAAAAAAGTTGGGGTATTTTTCTCACCAAAGCAGCTAATTTGAGGAAGGATTTAGCACTTTGAATAAAAATCCTTGGTCTTCTAAGGAAAGAAATGGGTAAAAACACAGTTAATCTTTGCCTGCAACAACATAGAATATATCTTGCTTGATTAAAGTCAAGCTTACTGCACTTGAACAGTAATGAAGTGTGGAGCACCAGATAGGGATGAAAGCAATTCCTGTCCACTGCAACCCTGTGAATTTCCGTGAACTCAGATTTCCCCTCCGCATTCCTGGAAGGAGGGATTTACTTCATTTCAGTGATGGGAAACTTGTCTCATTTGTCTCAGCTCCTTTTCTAGACTATCTCTGCAGTCAGAGGGACTGAGCATTCAGAAAGTGCCTGGCCTAGTCTTCAGGTGGGTTAAATTTCCCTTGGGAGGTGCTTCTCTCCCTGCTGGCTGAAGGACTATAGTGCCAGGCAAAGATGGAGGTTCAGTCCCATGCTAGATGTTGGCACAATCTGCAGTTTCCATAACTGTTTAGTTATGGAAAGAGAACTGGAAAGCAGCAAAGGCAGGGTGCCAAGGTGGTAGAGCTAAGCACAAGCCTTGCCACTGCTCCTCCTTTTGTAGCCTTTTCAAGGGTTCTTTGGAGCATGTCTCCTCCACACTGAACGTTGCTTCTCCCTGTGCCACAGTGAGGCCACTTCTGCTGAGGGTACACTGGCCTTTGTCTTCCTCCATGATCTGCTTTGCAAAAAGAGCTTGGGCACCACTGGTCCTCAGGCAGAGAGAGACTGTGACAGGGGACTCAGGACTGTGACAGGACTGTCTCAGGGACCTCTTGCACACAGAAACTTTTCAGTGACTTGGTCAACTTGCTGTTGTCTCACCAGCCGTGTTTCTGCTCATATGGTCCATCCAAACTCTCCTATGTGCTTAGAAATGTGAGTCTTGGGCAGCCACTTCACTTGGCTTTAAAACCCAGCTCACTGTTGCTGATACTAAGGAAACGTGAGGCACCAGCAAAGTGGAGGACTTCATTTTACAGACACTTGGCTTTCTTTTTACACTTGCAGCAAAGACTCAGGATCCAGCCTTTTAAACTGAGTTTCCTAACTGCATTTCATTGTACATGAATTAAAACAGACATTTCAAATACAGTGAAGTGATCAATAGCATCTGACTCTACAGGTTTCTGAGATCCAGTTTACATAAAATTTCTCTATATACACCAGCTAATGCCTGCCATTGACACCAGCTGAGGACTCTTTACTTCATTATCTAAATATGATAATGGCATGCTCCCACTTCCCCAGTCATTTTATCCAAGGAATACAAAGATCTCTCCTTACGTTAATGAGTTTATCAGCATGACACCCTCAGAGCAAGTTTGTCAAAATGTTAAATGAAGCATGGAGAACCTAAAAGATCTACTCACATTCACCCTGTGCGAACTGGGATTGGACCTACCTTGTCCCTGGTTGTTAGGAACTGCCTCACCTAAAGTAACACAACTACACAGAAAAGTATAGCTCTTCTGGGTTTTTTGTTGTTTGTTTGCATTTGTTTGTTTGGTTGGTTTTCGGGGGGTAGTTGGGTTGGTTTGTTTGTTGGTTTGTTTTTATGGCAGTGCTACTCATGTTTAAAAGGATCGCTTTTCATCTCCTAGGTCATGCCTTTTGCACTTGTAGCTAGCAGGGGGTTGGCACAGTGGAACACCAAGCTGAGTCATCTCTTCTTGGGTTTCTTCTCAGGATGACACATTAGTTTTGCTCCTGAAATGCATAAACCAACCTGGGACTCAAGGCAGTGCTGGGCTTTGAAATTAAGAGAGGAAAGAGAGGACACGGGCTTTCCCTTGGGTGGTAAGCTTTGTGTCAGGTAGGAAACAATTTGTATGACTTTAGGAAATGCCCCAGTCTGAGAAGGAGAGGTTCAGGAGTTAAATCTATACTTTTTGTCAGTTAAATGGAGTGTGCACATCTGGCTTTGCGAGAGGGTCAGGAACATGGATGCTACCTCTCCAGTGCAACTGAAGGTTAAAACTGTACAGTCTAAACAAAACCACCCATTAACCCAGGTGATTTCTTTCTGGTCACAGCAAAGGTTTCCAGCTCAGACTGGGAGTAAGGCCTGTACCACAGATATAAACCTCTCTCTGCTCATTGCCTCTCCAGCATGGGAAAGCCCTGTCTTATCTCAAGGCAAGATCAACTTCTGAATCAGGTACTTGTATAGCCTGCTCCTGCAAACCTCCAACAAGATCCCTAATCTTCTGAAGACAACCTGTCCTATGGTAGTTAACTGTGTTTCAGTTTCCTTTGGTGGTTTGGGACCAGATTAAAAGAAATTATAGGACATTACATTTCAGAGAGTAGATTTATGAGTGGTTTTACTCATTCACTTATTTCACATGGAAACAAGGCTCTAAGTATTGGTGATTCCAAACCATTAAGGTGAAAGGATGCTTTTTCTAGGTACATGCGTTTACCTTTATTTGAACATCAGAAAAAGTAGAATTGATATCTGAAGTGATTATGATAAATATAGGTCTAAACTTTGTAATGAGGTCTCTCCACGTCTGGTAATTTTCCACCAGCAGCTTCCTTGTCTGCACTGTGAAATTAGGTAAATTTGAAGTAATTTTTAAAAATGGGTGTGTTTAGTAGGAGGATATCTAGTGGTTTTTAATAAGTCTTTCATGCAATATATATATTAATTTTGAAATGAAACAGTTATGTGGAGAAGGTAGCAAGTGCTATTTATGGAGAAAGGGGTGTTATTTACTTCAAGTGAATTACTTTTCACATTATTCTGCTGCATTACACAGTCACTGTTAGGCACCCAAAAAATAGCACATATTTGCAAGAAAACTTCTTTACGTTGAGTTAGACTGGGAATTAATTATTGATCGAAAATACAGGAGGGAGACTGTGACCCCTCCAGGCAGGACATAAGCTCCTGCAGGTCTGTATCTGTCATCAGGGATCCTCTCTGGCATGTGATGGTGGAGAACCAAAGTCTCTGCCCTGTCTCCTCCCTTCAGTAGGACAGTGAGGCCTGAGGAGCACAGAGGACCTGTGGCTGTGCCACCTAAAAATGCACAAACTCTCACCTGTGAAGATGAGATGGCAGATCCTTGGTGCCATCACAGTGATGGGACCAGTGCCTTTTTTATGGGATTTAGCCCTTCTTGGAATGGTTTAGGGTTACATCTACCACTCTCTCAGGCTGAGCAAGGACACGAAGCAACTGGTTTCACTTCAGCTTCGAGTCACTCTCTAGCCTGGGTGGCCTGGATTTGGCTTTGACTGTAGACTCACAAGATGCAAATTTAACTCTTGCACCTTCAAGGATGCAATGTTCATTTAAATGAAGAGCTGTGCTCTCTTTCCTCAACATTTTGGAGCAAACTTTCTGTTAGGAGGTGATGGATGCCAATGCAGAAGGACATGGAAAGGACACTGACAGGGTGGTACCAGGATGTTGTCCCACGCAGGCACTGTCTTGCTGGTGAGGACCACCCCAGTCCTGGTCCTCTTACCACAGGAGCAGGTCTGGCACGTGAGGTTATTGCGAGCGCAGCTAGTTGGGTTTATTGACTTCATTTAGGCTGTGGTGAAGCACAGGAATGCACCACAGGGACCTCCAGACAGCATTGTTCACGCAGCTTGCATGCCTTATGAAACCTTTTCCCATTTCTTGACCCTCCTTTTAATCACTGTTTCTCATCCCTGTTCTTCTCCCAAGTAAATGGCCTGGCCTTAGTCACTTTTGCCCTTGCTGGTTGCATCCCACAGGGGCAGATGGGCTTTGTAGGCAGCATAAATCTGGAAATGGTTTCAAGCTGCCAGCTGAGGAATAAAGCATCACCATTTTTTGATGCATGAAGCCAGACTTTGCTCACTTCAGTATTTGTCCAAGCATCTAGGAAATTACTCTTTTTTTTTCCCCCTCTCTACAGAAGCCACTGTTGGACTACATCCCTGTGTCTAGTGTTGGCCAGATCTTTCACAAGATTGTTTTCAGCTCATTTTTAGGCTTGTTTCATGCAGTGAATCCTTGTGTTATTTCAGACAGCAGCAGGTGAAGTACAGAAGAGAGGAAAAGATTAAAACTTCAGGAGGAGCACTCTGCTGCATTGTTGCTTAGCCATGCATGTGGTACAGCTAAAAATAACAGCTAATGGAATGGGAAGCCAAGAAGATTTGTTGATTTATAATGATTTTTTTTCCTGGTTTATTGCTTGAGTGCCTTGCCCACTGAAATTTGACATTGCAGCCCAACTGCCCTTAGATAATCAAAGAACACTCTTCTCTTCCTTACTATACAGGCCTCTGAATTTTCTTTGCAAGAGCCATTCTTTTCTAATATCATTCAGGCAAATTAGACAGATGATTTCTAAACTAATCAAAGCATTTCATTCTCTTCCAGTGATAGTTACAAGACAACGTGTACAGGCTAAGGACCAGTGTAAGGGATACACATTCTAATCTGACTTGGATCTAAGAAATTTACTTTGTCTGGATTTATGGTTCTTTTTTGGTTTGAGGTTGTATCATTGGCCTGCACCAAGAAACTTGGAGGTAATAAATGTAGGTGTTCATTTCTTTCTTTCCAGATTCAGAATTAATCCTTATGTCCTCTTTAGAAAAGGATTTGGTACTAGTAAAAGAAAAAAAAATGTAGGACTATTGATGTCTTTGCATATTTTTTACTTTTAAAGGCACAGTAGATCGTACACTGAGAAAGTAATATTTTATATGGTTTGTAGAAAATAAATCTGTTTTATCATTGCAATAAAAAAGGAGCCAGATGTTTAGAGGAACATGTTCCATATGGAAGAGGCTTAAAATTGTGGAACTTGCTAAAACCATGCAAAGCTGCAATTATGGAGAAAACAGGAAGGCAGCTTCCTCCCTGAATGTACACCATTTCCCAAGGAGGAAGCGAGCCTTTTTTCTCTGCCCTTTGTTGATTTTGAAGCAGAGAGACAACTACTAAGTCATGACCATAAAAGGCTTATGTTGGCAGTGACATCAGTGGTAAAACCACCCTTCTTCCCTCCCCACAACAACTCTAACTACACTTTTGAGAGACTTCTGCTTCCCCTATAAAAGGGCAGAGGATGCATGGATTTCTTTGTTTTGTGGCCAGGACGCTGTCTAATGTAGTGATATTGGCACTTCCACTTTTATGAACGTATTTCCAGCTTTGCAGAGAGATGAGGTGGCTCCTAAATTTCCATGAAACAAAACAAAGAACCTCCTTAATTAGCTAATTTGATTTCACTTTATGACCCAAACCCACTTTGCTGAGGTGTGGCCTGCTACATCCCCAAGCATGCCTTGCTGCCTGCTCATCTCGGTGGAAGTGTGCTGGCTGGTTTTACCTCAGTGATCACCACAGGTTTATTGCTTAAAATACATTTAAGAGGAGGAGGAACAACATGGCACTATACTATGGAGTGCCTATGATAGCGTTTACTTTTTAAGGGGGACTGAAAGCAGCCTACTGCTACTAGAGGAGAGCAGTGGTGATACCTTGCTTTCAGAAGACTTGCAGGCTCCTCTGCTGAACACTCCTGAGTGAGGCTGGATGCTGATGTTGTCAGAAGTTAGTATTTTATCCAAAAGCCCACAGCATTTTGCTCCAGTCCCTAGGCTAACTCCTCGAGAAACTGAGGCTTTGAATTCCCAAAGTGCACTGAACTCATCATTGTGCTGCGCTGGGTGCTGTGACATGGGCAGTGCTGCGTCTTCACCTTGCATGTAAAATCAGGCTCATCTTGGCATAATCTCCCGTTGTCTAATTTGGAAGTGCCAAAGGTAGGTGTGAGGAGAAAAGGAAACCCACTAAATCCTGACTCTGTAAACCAGAGTTGAATCTTGCATTTAAAAGCATGCCATGAAGCATTGGATTTCATTGTAGTTACATATTTTGAGCAGACAAAGGAGGCAAAATATGACCTAAAGTTGATCTTTGTGCAAATATATCCCAGGGGGCCAGTTAAAAAAACCCCAAATTGGTTGTGCTGCAGCTACCTTTGGTCTTTGGTTTTCTCTATATCTTTCTAGCTTTGGGGACTTTATCCTTTGCTTTGTGAATACTTGCATTACCCCTGCATTTCCTCTACGACATTCTTGCTGGGCAGTTCTGAGTACTGTGTTTGGAAGCGGGAATGTTTTCCCACTTTTAACCTATGCAGTGGATATCTTCCCTTGTGGTGGGTTCTCTCATCATAGTTCTAGGCATTGCTTGTTCTTGACTGAATATTTTATTTCTAACCCTGAGTTTTACCTGAGTCCTTGATGGATGTGTTCCTGAGTGCTGTAGGGACCACCTCGCAAACTGGTGACAATAAAGAGTATGTGACATTATAGCAGAGATGGGGGATGGATGAAGGTAAGACTTGATGCTCACGCTTGAGAATGTGTAAGTGGCTTTTTGAATCATGCAGTCACGAGGCAAGGTGTCATTTCATTAGTCACCACCAGCAGCATCTGACTTTCCTCTGTCCTCCACCTGGGGCAGCCACTGGTGTCTCCTGAGGACATCAGTGAACTGAAATCTTTGGGGTCAGTGTAGGAGGATTTGGGCAATGATAAACCATAAGATCAGATTAGGTGATTCAAGAGTCATCTTTACAATCACCAGTGCTTTCAGGAAAAGGTGGTGTGGTTAAGGAAAGGGGACAGTGGGAAGCATCATCAACCTCAGCTCAATTTAACTAAGAGCATTTCTGTTTCTAGCTTGTTTTATCGCACCAAACCAGCTACATTCATGGGATTTGGAGTATGTGCTGCTGCACTGCACTGGAAGTTTTGACACTTCTTTTAGTACCCATTAACAGGCTTAAGAGATAGGCCAGCAAGGAACCAGGATGACATCCTCTGGAGCACAGGGCTTCAAAGCAAATTAATTCCCCCTCCCTCCTCCCCCTCTCCCCTCAAAGGGCAGCACCTCCATGATTTTGGAGTTATAGATTTTGCAGCTGCAGTGAAAAAAAGTGCTGCAAGTTGTAAGGAAGCAAGAAGTATTTGTGAGATCAGAGCGGAGTGATTTATGAAACAGTGAAAGGAAAAGATGTAGCAGCTTGAAATTCTCATGCACACATTTCTAGGTGATAAAGCTTTTCAGTGGGGAAATAGTTTTTAAAATCCCTACCTTTTCTTCTTCCTCTATGAGGTGACTCTCTATACCATGCAACAGAAGCAAAGGCCATGTAAACCCTTTTTTTCCCTTACCCCATCATCTCTGCCATTCCCAAATGCATATGAAAACATTATTTTCCCCTCTTCAGCATTTTGATTTTTTAATCTTTAATATAGAATTAACTATGTAATTTTTATTCTTCATGTTATTTTCCACTATTAAAAAAAAAATAAATTTCATTCCTTCAAGGATATCTTTCATAGCCAGTGGTAGAAAGAAAGACACAACAATTTTGAGCACGTGTTGCTGAGGTTTTTTATGAATTCTATCTTGTATATCTGCTGGCTGCACTAGAAATTTGGCCTCTTTTATAAGCTAAAGGTTTGCCAATATTAATGTATACATGTAAAACAGAATGAGTTAAAGTACCGGTCTCAATTGTTATTTAAATCAGCAAGTAAAAACCTTTAATTTCAATAATCTTTTTTAAGTCTTGGTTTGCTTTGTGTAGTTTAGGTATTTCCCAAATGAAAAATTGAAGTAATTGTTTCACAACAACTAAAATACATTGAAGCTAAAAATGGATTTTACGCTAAAACTGAGGGAGTTTTAACAATTTAGAGGATATACAATATATACACATTGAAGCTATAGAATACTTTATCATATATATTCAGATTTCAATACTACCTATGAGAGATAACATTATGAAATAAAGTCATTTTTATTATTGACATTTTTTTGGTAATTTGTATCAAATGGCACATGCACAGAGTCAGAATACAAAAACACATTTAGAACACCCTAATAGGTTTCCTGTTATTCAGGGAAAATTACAGGTAACTCAAGAATAAGTATGTCAAAACTCATCTATTTTTTAAAAACTACTTAATGTATTAAATGATAGAAAATATTTATTTAGGGATGGGATTGGACAGATTATTTCAGGCCGTCTTGTCCTTCAGTTTTGAACTCGTGGGTGAAAATATTTTGTATATAGTTTTTATTCCTAGACTATAGAGGGAAAATTGGTTTGCAGGTTTCTTTATTTCTCAAGTGGTGTCTTAGCATTGAGTGAAGTAATTACTGAACTGAACTACGCTGAAGGAACTGAGAGGAAGAAGTGCTTTCTGCACCTGCAGAACAAGTTGCAGCTGTCAAGTGCTGGTTTATCACTTCAGCAAATTCTTGTTCCAGGTGCTCAGCAAGTGACTTCCCCGAAGCCTGTTGTTTTACTTTCTTAAAACTTCAGTAACAGCATGCACTGCCTGAATGCTATTTGTGTTTAATTTAAATTACAGAAATTGATTGCTTCAGTCTCACATAAAAGATTTCAAGATTTTAAATATAACATAAACACATTTATTCCTAAAGAAAACCATACTGTATTTAAATTGAATCTAAAAAGCAACACTATCTGAATAAAGTGAGTGATAAAGGTACAAAAATCCCCAATAACCACACATTCTCTTTAAAAAACAGAATGAAATAACATTTTTCTTGAAAATATTTTTTGAATGTATTCCTTTTCAGCTTAAGTCAATAGTAGGAATGTGTGAGTTACTGAATAATTTTGCATCTCCTTTATTCAACTTATTAATATATTCTTATTAAATTTTAATCCATTTTTTAAATACCCAAAGGCCTCTTCGCTATGATTTATAGAAAAAAAATGGAAAAAATTAAAATACTCTTATTTTGAGGAAATATATTGAGGGAATTCAGATGATAGTTTGAAGAACATTACCCTCACTACATGTGCTGAAAGCGAGCCCTAATTTCAGATTTTTCTCTGAGTTTTTTTTCTTGTAAGAAGTCATGAACTCATCTGACTACAACAACATCCTGCACACAAGGAAGCTTGCTACCCCAGGAGGTAGCAAGCAAAGTCTGTCTAACCCGGTCCCGATGTCTAGTAATGACAAGGAGTGAATATTTAGACCAGAGTACAGGAAATCAGATGATCATTCCCTTGTGAACAGTGCCTGTTTGCAGCAGTCACCAAGGTAGCGAGACCACCCATGGGCACCACCAAATCAGTCCTCTGTGAACCTGTCTGTTCACTTTTTGAACTCACTTCTTCTTTTGGTGGTAAGTTCCCATTCAGCTCTGCACACAATTCAGCTTGTGAGCAAGATGGTTTAAATGGTGTAAAATAAACATCATAAATTTCTGCTTTTCACAATGTCACTGAGAGCTTTTTGGATGCCACTGAAAAATTTGCATTAATTTTGATGGAAACCATAATACACAATCTGAGAAGGGCATTTGACTGGGAAGACAGGTATGTAACTATTTCAGCAAGCTTTGGTCACTTTGAGATTGTTGTGTAGGTGATGCCCTCCTCTGGGTCTGGCTGGCAATTTTCCAGCATTACAGCAGCCTTCAGAAGCACTAATTGGCATGTGGAGCACAGAGTACGCTTTCAGAAGGACTGAAGGGTGAATTTCCACTTTGTCATGTATGAAAGAATTATGGTGAACGAACTCTTATTCCCCAGTGCTGTGAAACACACAGACTACAGAGCAGCTCAAAGCACAGAGTTTTGGACTGCAGTCTGTAATTTCCTAAAATCTGAACCCTAACCAGAGCTTTTTGGTTTAGTTTTACATTCAAAGTGTGGGTCTCTTGCTCCAAGTACTGTCAACACCCAACCCAGTAAGCAAAGGCAGCAAGGAATTAGGAATCACCCAGCATTTGTAGCACAGTTAATTACTTGTAGAACATATAATGACTTCCTGAGATCTAGTGAGAAGGCCAAGACTAGTGACGACGGCGAGGCTCCCTGTAAATCCGGCTGAGTGGAGGAATGCGCTCTCCTCCCTCAGATTGCTGGAGCAAGCAGAATTTTATCTGAACTGACAGACGAGATAAAACCAGAGCAACTGGAGATGCAAAAGTTATATCTGATCACATTTTCTAAAGCACCTGAGGAGACAACCTGCAGTCCCTGACTCTCCAACTATCTGATGGGGGACCTCTTTGGGGACAGGCTATGGCCCTTGCAGTGAAACCAGGGGATCAGCACTAGAGGGGGACTGATGTGTGCCTAGGCTTTATGTCTGTGCATTGTCAGAAGGGGCCATGATGGCCATTCACAAGGGCTTGGAAGCCCTCCTAGAGGTTCAGCTGTGACCTCTGAGACTCCAGCCTCCCACTAAAGTGAAATTATCCAAGTGTTCTAAAACTTCTGGAAGGGATGAGAAGGCAGTTGGTCAGGCAGGTGAGCAAACAGTCATATAAACATCATTGCACTGGAAGACCAGGCTCAAGAAGTGGTTTTTGGATGTCCTTGACTTAGATGCACCAAGTGCATGTGCACAAAGATTAGCAGGAGTAAATTTAAACAAACAAAACAAAACAAAAACCAAAAAAACAAAAAAAAAACCCAATACAAACCAAAAACCAAACCAAATCAAACCAAACCAAAACAAAAAAAAATTGCCAGATAATATAAGAGTGAAAGGTGAGACTAATTATCCTTGTACCAAAAAGTCCCAGGTACTCACAGGAAAAGACAGAGCACAAAGGAAGATCAGTCCCAGAAAAAGGGAGTACATTTTGTTAAAGAATCACTGTTCTTTCTGCTGAAAGGTAGAATGTATTTTTCCAAAAGGTCCAATAATTTACTTTTGCTGTTATATAGCAGTGAACGTTGGGAATAGCTATGGAATGGTAGTTGGTGTTGGCCAGCTGAAGTCTGAAGGCCATTTTTTTTTAGCAGCTAAGGAAAATCAGTTTTACAGTCCAGGAACAGCTCAACAGTTCCTTCTCTGAAGCATAAAACATTCACAGGAATCAGTGGGGGTCCTGGCTGGGAAGGGAGCAGAATTCGTGGTTGAGCTTTTAGCCCCATGCAAGACTCTGGCATGTAACGTGCTGCAGATATGCAGCTGGGCAGGCGAGGCCATGGATGGACTTCATGGATCACACAGATCCTGAACCATGGGATCTGGTGGTCTGTACAGACTAATGCTGTTACACTTGGTCTGAACTTGCATTCCCACACTGCTGCCCCTAGATCTGTCCACTGAGGAGCACTGGCTGATGGAAGAGCTGAGAGGTGGCCTATAGACTCAAAAATGATTTACCATCCATGCCCGTTTGTGGAGGGACACCCAGATTTCAGGCACAGCCACCGGAGCTCGCACACTGACCCAACAGAGCCTGAAGAGCAAATCCACCCACTGCCTGCACGAGGAGGGGATATAGTCCAACCCATGTGCTGCTCTTGGCATCAAACCTGCTTACGGGGAGCAATGAGAACTCCCTCCACCTTTAACATCAGACAACCAATAAAAGGCAGTGAATGTTGATTTGGAAAGGAGAAAGGAAACTAAAGAAAAGACAGACTGACAGTGAACACTGAGGGGGCTCACTGGTGCTTATGGAGAGGAATTGCCCCAGCTTTTAGAGAGATGGGGGGAATTTCATGGTACCAAAAGGCACCATGGGAACCCTGCACAGTGCACGCTGTAGGATGCAAGGATGTGGCTGGATTCCAAAAGGAGTTTGCTTTGCGGCTGTCGATGCAGTCCCTTGATTCACGACTGGGTTTTGTTTCTCTCTTGACTTGTTGTTTGGAACACATGTGCAAACTGGCCAGAGCTTTGCTTTTCATACTGTTCAAGGATGATAGGAACACAAAGTGCTGTCTCATGAGTTTTGTCGACGCGATTCCCTTCCAGAAATTTGCTCACATCTGATTTTGTTTCCTCTGCCCACTCTCTGTAGACACTGAGTTTCCAGTGTCATTTGCCTCCTACACACGCTCATTAACCCATTTCCCTCCACCTCCAATCCTACAATGCCCATTTTATCCAATTAATGGTAGGAAATAAGTGGGGGTTTTATGACAAGGGTGTGAAGTTCCGTCTGACACTTTGCATCTTTCCAAAGAACAATGCTTTCTCAATAATTATGTTCAGATGACCATTAAGCTGGTGCTGCCACAGTTCTCCCTTCAGTTTTAATGAATATAATAAACAGGAATGAACTTCTGCTATCTGCAGCTGCTGCCATTGTCTGTGAACTGCACGTTGCTTCGGAGAAGTTTATTTTAGCTTTAAACCTCTTTCAAACAATGTGCAGGAGAGTGAAAAAAAAAAAAAACGTTGGTGCGTTTTTGTCAGCTCTTGCCTTTCCCAGATGTTTTTGGCATGAGAAATGGTGTAGGACAATTAAAAAGAAACTTCATTTTCAGAAGTATTTGGGAAGCAAGACTCCAGTGAAGTCCCAGGGCTCTGAGAGTGCTCAGAAATTCCTCAGCTCTGGGGTGCAAAGTCTCTCCCTGGTTGTATGACCATGCAAACCCCAGAGTGGGAGAGTATTGAGGTAATGGAGCTCAGGTTTTTCAGTCATATGCAGATAAGGAGAAAATCCTGGCCTGAGGATCTCCTTGTTTGGGAAAAATCTCTTAAGCTTTTTTAAAATATCAGTCTACCCCAGTAATGCTTTGCACCTAGGACCCTTCAAGCAGGAGTTTCAGACAATTTTATAACAATTTCCATCTCTAACCTATGAGAGACAAAGATCCTAAGAGCCATGGTACATGGTCCTTGCTCTGAGCACTAACATTTAACTGACAGCATCGCAAATGGACAAATATTTTCTCATCTCATCAGAACTGAATCCTTACTTGGTGTATTTTGACCTTTTGGGGTTTTTATAATTCAATATTCATACAGAACCATTGCTGCATGCACTACCTTTAGTCACCATAGCCAAGTTAAATTGCTCTTCCCTAAATATTTTTTTTCAGATGCTGGGATATGTGGGAGTTCTGAAAAGTTCTGAACAATCAAAACATTTAGTTTAAAATTATTATTATTGTTTTGTACATACAGCTTTTACAGCATTGTGATTAAGGTTGTGTCAGCAAGTAACATTAAAAAGCCAAGTTTAGGGACTTATAACTCGGTGAAGAAATTCACTTGGGGCTAAAAGTTGGCTTTGCAAGCAGTTCTGTGGGAGTTAGCCAATATCTTTGAATTTTTTGGCTTCTCTTTGCTTTGAGTCACAATGTGACTGAAACATGAGTTTCTTATTTTCTCTGTTAAAAAACGGATCCGTTGTCTTCTCATCCTAATATAAGGTAGCCCCAATTGTTAATGCTTGACCTAAAAATAGTTATATGTTTCTTATTCAGGGGCAGAAAATTGGTGAACTTCAGCCAGATTAACTGAATAACCGAATCCACATTGTGCATTCTTACTTAGTGTTGTTTTTCATGAAGGTGGTGACACATCCCTTGGCTTGAAAGTTTGTAATACCGTTTCTGCAGGACTGACCAGGAACACTGTAAGGTGCTTTGAGATTTAATAACTCCATGAAGGGGCAGCATACATGCATAGTGTTATTTGTCTTGCACATGCTTGACAGATGAAACTCCAAATGGTTTCACCTCCAAATAAAAATCTTAGGTGATGGCTTGACTATTATTTGGTTGATTTGCACAGTTGGTGGTTGTGGGGTTTTTTCCCCACTTTTATGTCTAATGGCTTAAAAACACTCTGAAGCCTCTTTCCTCTGAGGCTTTTAAAGGGTTATATTAAGGCTTGCAACAGCCTGGGAGGCAGATTCTCAAATCATCGATTTTTATGAAACACATGCCAATAATATACCGTGAGCAGGTAGCTGTTCGCTGTCGTGCTACGTGCATTATTGTAGGACTGTCCCTACATCCAAGCTACCATTGTGGTGTTGTCATTTGGAAACCTCAGACTTTTTTTGTTTATCACTATCATGAAAGCAGGTACTGATTAGGAATACATAAAGTTACTTAATTTCCCTTCATGGAGGTATTTGAAATTTCTTTGTATTTTAATGAGAAGGTGTTCAGAGGAGTATTCAGTCCTCCTGTGGTTACAATGAGATATCAGATTTACCCAAAAATCCCTGCAGCATTCTCTGCCAGCTTCTACAGTTCTTTTCCTTAAGGCTCTCGGACTCACCCCCATCCCTGCTGTGGCAATAACCATGGGATTGAACAGTCTCCTTTTCAGGAAACCACCAGCTATGTGCTCAGGAAACTGAGGACACATCCTCAGTTGTGGCTGTTCTTTGACAGGATCCCGTGAAGACTGCTTTTGGGTTATGTGATTTCTGTGATAGTTATTTTAAGGACTCCTGCTCCTACTTATCACAGGCCAAGGTTTTAGTAATCCAAAATGGAAGTCTGGCATTGGAAAGAAGTCTCTTAAGGGAAGAGCTTGTCTTTAGGGAACAACTTGTTTTTTGTTTGTGAGAACCAGTAGAGATGGGAAGGAGATTTGGAGGACATGGCCAGAGGAGGGGATTAGGAAGGCTGCACTTCGCAAAGAGGAAGATGCCAGGGAAGCTGCTGCAGAAGGAGGTGCTCACTTGGGCCTTCACAAACATCTCCAGAAGTTTTAGCCTGTAGTGAGATTGGATGAGGCTTCAGCAGTTGTTAAGCCCCAGAGAGAATGCTTTCTGCTGCTTTTAGATTTTACTTAAATGAAAATACATCTTAAACATTGAGAGCCTTTTTATGGTCTAGCACTATCTATGATATCAAACCCCAGCATTCTAGAAATTATGACCTGTCCTGCCTTCCCCAGCTCCATTTGCTGACACTGTTGGTAGACATATCCCCCAGTCATCTCTTCCCAAGCTTAAGAACACCAGTCTCCTTCCTTTCTGTCCACTTCATTGCCCTTTGTGTGTATCCACATCTGTTCACTTGCCCTGTCCCGCTGCACTTCCTCCATGTGTGAGGTGAGGAAATGGCTTCATGGGTTAGAGAAATGTCACCTTTCAGAAGTAATCCAAGACCCTGTGCTGTCTTTTCAGCTGGGGTTTTCACACAACACCACTCCTTGCACTTGAGGGAGGCACTTAATGCGGGCAGCATGCAGGCTTAGCGTTGCTCTCTGCTCTGCCAAGCTTCAGGTCACCATAATCATTGCTGGCATTTTGCAGGCCACGGGCATACTCCTAATTTAACATGAACAGGTTCCCATGGGAGGCTGGAGATATGTGGGGGTTGCAAAGCAGCACACGATGTCTGTGAAAAGAGGGGAACATTAAACACGTGGAGGTTGCCACCATAACTTCTTCATTCTCTGACATCGTGGGGGAGGAAGAGCTTTCTCTCAGAGCTAGGAAAAACAAAACTGTGGAGTGACCTTGTAGGCTCATGCCCAACACCTTCAGCCTGGCCACCACAGCTCTTACCTCAGCAAGAGGGAAGGGTGTGGAGCTGGCTCAGGTGTTGGTGCAGGGAGTGGGAGAGGTCCCAGCTGAGGTAGCTTATGAAAACTTAAATTCATCCTGTGCTGTTTGGTGAAATGTTTACCCGTGGCTATTTCCTGGGCTTTTCAGAGAAGGCAGGCAGCAGTAGTTGGTACCCACTAATTAAACGCAGTTTGAACTGTGTTGTTTGTGGTAATGTAGTGAAAATATGGCCCCTGCTGTGACATCTGCAGCCAGACAAGTGACACCACCCAGCCTCTGGTCAAAGCCTATGTTTTCAATTCAGCAAATAACAGCTAAAACACTGTAAAGACCTCAGAAAGACAGAGAAGAGTGAAAGACGAATTCCTGTTATTTCCATAAGATGTTAAACAGGGATAAAAAATGCATTTTTTTTCTTTTTTTTCGGAAGGGTGCTTTATGGACATTAAATATTCTTTGGGATTTCTTTATATTACGTTTTCTGAGTGAAAGGATTTTGCTATTCTGTTTAGTAGTTCCAATGTTTACAAAGGGAGAAGAAGCTTCCTTTTAGAAATTAGCAGATCTAAAGATTTGGAAGTCATTTGTTTAGTGGTATGTGAGGTCTTCTTCCTAATGTACATGTTGCTTAATTAAAAAAGCCAGCATAAGCCTCGCACATAACTCACCAAGGTGTTAGAAAATGTAATTGAGGCTCACAAGTAAATTTTAATTTTTTCTAGAGGCAGTGGTGCCACCTCCAGAAGCACAGCTGAGAGGATCTCAGGTTCCTATGCTCCCAAAATGGAGGGGAATGCTGAAAAGAATAGAGAATTCATTATTGTTGCAAAAATATCAGAGGAAGTGGAATGACCTTCCCCACTGCTCAAGCTTGGATGAGTTTCTCCATGAGGGTTTAGAACTGTAAAACAGCTGTAGATGTCTGGCTGAGAATGGTAATGCAACCAAATGGAAGCCATGCCATGTAGTGAAATCATACATTTGGTAAATGGGAGATCTATAAATAGTTTTTTAAGGCCTAAAAATTATTACAGGAGAACTTATACCTGGATATGTGCTCCTTCAAGAGCTCCAGCTGCTCAATAGCTTGTTTTGGACTACAGCACAGAACCAGAGGCAGTACATTTTACAGATGTGCTTTCACCCTTTGCAAACACGCTACTAGAGGTCACTGAAGAATGTTGCCAGCATACAGCCAGGATGCTGTGTGCTGTAGGTTTCCATATGAGGCTGCTGCCAAGACAAGACACTCAGTCTGCTGGCTTACAGCATAACTACCTCCCAGGTGCATCCACAGAGGTCCGTGCTCCTCAGTGTGCTGGCAAGGTGGCAGCTTCCACAGAAATGCCTGTCACCCAGTAAGGCAACAGGCTGCCCACTTTTCCTAACATCAACTTTAATGTCCCTCTCTCCCACCCAGAGTACGATGTGGGGCAGAGCAGTGGTGCTGTCCCGCAGCCTCTACGGTAGAGCGCGTTCCAGCATTGTTCGGTGCTGAAAGCTGCCTCCAATTAGCCCAGCTGCACCTCCTTATTAGGAGCAAAGAGCCAGCTGCCAGCCAACGTGATGCTAACCACAGCATCTCGCCTGCCACCAGCCAGAGAATTTGGTGCGTCCTGGCCACATCGGCTCCACAGCCAACTGGAACCCCCTTCCACCGGATTTAACCTCCTCCAGTCTTCATCTGCAATGAGGTTTAATTTCCTAAAGGTGTAGGGAGCCGCTAGGATTTAGGAGGTCTTTAGTCAAATGTTGTTGATGCCAAGGGGTTCTAGGTGCCAGCTGGCATGGAGCTTTTGTAAAGACCCAGTCTGAAGGAGCCAGTGCACTCCAGACTAGAAGAGTAAAGCACCTCTTAGGGTGCACTTGCCTATTTACATTGCAGATTCCCACACCTTTTTGAAGCCTGATCCTATGTGCCTGGGAGATATCATTCATGACACCTGTCTGACCTACCAGAAATGGTTGGAGAGCAGCAAAGCTGGGCACGGTCACCCCGTGAGCTATTGAGGTTAAACCCAACCTGGGCTGCGCACCAACACCACCAGCTCCCTGCCCTTATATTAGTGTCAAATGAAGTCCAGGATAGCTGAACACCCTATTCCAAGCAGGGAGCAGGGGCTGGTTGTAGGGCAGGCACACCAGTGCTGCTCCAAAGCCTCAGCCATTGACTCAGGGGCTCTGCACACAGTTGGCTGTTTTCTATTACCCCTGCACAAATTATCAGAGTTATGAGTCAAAGCTGCAAAAGGTTCTTTTGCAAACAGAACCTCAGCTCCTACAGCACTCCATAGCTTTTGTAATGTTAAACTCAGGCCGCTTGGCTGGGTCTCGCAAAAGGGGCCTTGCTCCCCTTGCACATGAGCTGGCTTCCTCATGGAGCATGGCGAGCAGGGATGCTCCCATCACAGCAAGCACTGACAGCTCCCTCACTGGAAAACTCATCTGAAAGTGATGAGCAAAATGCTGCTGGAGGGCACTGCTGGAGAAATAACTCAGCTGTGCAGCTCCACTCGGCATTGGCCGGGCCCTTTCAAGGAAATAAATGTTAGCATCTGCATTCAACCTATGGGTTCCTTACCTAGAAAGGTCCTGCCACAAGACCGTCCTGTAGCCTGGCTTTATCTTCTGCAAGAGCCATGCTAAGTCCCTGGAGAGGTACTCGGGAGTTCAGCATTCAGGCAGGGCTCAGCATCCAAATCTACAGCGGAGCTGGAAAGCACATGAAACCAAATTACTCAGATTTTCCCATCTGTGCACATGTGCTTAGCTGGTTTTAAATTATCAGTGTAAAGGCCTAGTAGCTTCGTAATGTACACACAGAAAGATTCCCACAGATTTTTCCTTTCTTTTTCCCTTTTTTTAGTTGGGTTTTTTTTTTTGGTTTTTTTTTTTTGGGGTTTTTTTTTTTCTTGAGTCAGGGGCTGATTTATGATAGGAAGTTGTAACAGGACAAGTGAAATGTATACCCACATTCCCTAGGAATCCAAATGCCTTTAACACATACTGTATTTCATGTGAAATTTATTTTAGAAGACACCAGAACAGCGTAACTTTTTCATCACTGTGTTTTAAAGCTATCACTTTTGAATGAAATAAGGTGACAAGAAAAGAAAGAAAACGTGAAAATCCCAGAACCTGATACCCCTCTCCCACATTCTAAGAGAAGAGATTAACTTCTCCATTTTTCCGGGTCACTTTCAAATTTATAACTAATTACAGAATAGCTTTAAAATGCAGCCCCAATTTAAACTACCGTGAGCGAGAAGCAGCTGGAATGACACTTAACTGTGGAGCTGAGTGTTGTCTTGCACTTATTCTCTATTTTGTCTCAGAAGTTTTTGCAATCCCATGTAAGTTAAATGAAAACTATTTCTGGCTGTGGCAGGAAAGTGATAGCTGAGCACCACATGAGCAGGGGCCATACAGGTTGCTGGGGGAGCCCTGTGATAACCTGAGGGGTGATGAAGCCAGTGAAGAACAATGTCCATGCCAATTCCTTGGGCTGAGCAGACCTGCTGTTGGTCCCAGCAGATATGTCCATCTGCGAGGTGATACTGTTGAGCAGCCTGGTGGTCAGCAGCAGCTTGCCAGTCCCAGCATTGGAGAGGCAATTGTACCAGGGCATCCTTCACCCAATTCCTACTCTGGCTCCACTGCCTTTTATATTTAGCCTTATAAAAATCTGTGAGCCAGACCTCCAGCTCCCTTGAGTCAGGGGCTGATTTATGCTGAAACATGCCACTGAAGGTCCCCACAACCAGTTCCTCATTTGTAAAATAAGCTGATCTGGGCTTAATGAATTTTGTGCGATGATTTTGGTGAGCTCTGAATTGGATGCAGTAACATTTAGACTGCAGCACTCAGGGCTGATGCAACTGGGCAGACGACCCCTACATGTAGAGATGGGGCGGTGGTCCATGATGGGAGAAACAATCAGAAAAAGAGGATCTCCTTGGGGCTGGCCCTGCCTGTTCATACAGTTTGTGTCTGGGGATAAATGGTCAAAAGGGCACGATCCTTCCCCTCTTAAAGTCAGTGTGATATCCTGCACCTGGATATGAGTCTGGGTTTTCCAGGAGCAAAGAGTTTTGGCATCCATTCTGAAATTAAATGATTTGTTACTCAGCTACATGATAGCTGTGTAAATGTAGATGCCACTTAATACTGCATGAGCTGCTTCTGCAGTGTTTTGCCCATGAATTTGCTTGCTGCTGAGCTGTAAGGAATTCCATGCCTGAATAAAGTCTGCTGGGCTGGGCTTCAGGTGTTTGTTTGGTGGGATGGCACGTTCCCAAAAGTGCACGTACAACAGAGGTACTTGTCCCACTTCGTGCAGGCAGCTAGACCTGCTCTTGCTGGGCTCCCAACCCCTTCCTCCACTAACTGGAGTGGGAATGAACTTCAGCAGAGCTGAGTTCAGGCTTCGAGCCCTGGATCTCTTCAGCAAACATAGCTTTAGTTGTTCGGTATGTTCGGCAAACACAGATCTGACCCCTTCTCCCACACCTTGTCCTTCATCAATGCTGTTGCTTGTTGTGAGGCCTGATTTTGAAATCACCCCTGACTTCCAAATGAGCTCAGTCCCAGCATGCTGACCATCACACACATCTAGCAAGGATTCCCTGCTGCCTTCTGAAAACAAATACACTTAAATGAAGGGGAGACAAGGCAATGACACAAAGGCTTTAACTTACAAAACTGTTTCTTTGCAGTAGCTGAGGTTCATTTCTGGAGGCTAAGATACCTTGTTTGTGATTGCAGTTAAGAGTCCAAGTTGTGGGGATCTGTCCCACAGATATATGCTCAGGTGTTGTATGGCTGTGAGTTTCCTCAGAGGCTCAGGAAATTGGTCCTTCCGCTTCCACAGAGGCTTCCATGCTTCAGTTGTTCAGCAGTGTGGGGTCTCCCTGCACAGCCACGCTGATGGCTGTGCACAGAATTACACTTTGCTGTTCATTTAATTATGAGTTTTGCTCACTTGGTCAGCTTGTGGTGGTCCCTTGCATCGGCTGTGTTCCGTGTGTAAGGGAGGGATGAAGATGTGGGCCAGGAACAAGGCTTGCAGTAATCTGATTTTCCAGCAGTACCAATCATCTGTTCTCTTTGGCTTTACCCCCATGACAACTTTTTGCATAACGCCCATGTCCTCTTTTTTCCACACTCACTACTGGTTGGGTTTGCTACACTATATTCCTGGCTCCAAGATCCATGTGGGACTCTTGTATTGGGTGAGAGAGCTCAGCACCAGGTCGGGTCAGAGGAAAACACAGGAAATGGTGCTTTTCTGTTGGAATTTGCTGACTCAGCAAAGCTATGCAGCCTCAAAAAGACACTTTGATTTCGACATGGTTCTGCTGGAATGTGGTGGACTCACTGCCTTCTCCCCTTTCATTCCCCCACTTCACCAGCAGAACTGACAGAACCAGCTCTCCTGGGCTATCTGAGGCCATGAATCCCAGCCAGCCCCAGAGCCCAGCTTCAGCTCCTGGAGTGTTTTGAAAAGTGTAGACTTTGCTTCTAAATCCCTTATGAAAGTCCAAAGACCAAAATCCTGCCTGAGGCTGCCCAGCTCCTCTCCACACTATGCAGGATGGGGCCTTTCCCCTCTGATGTGTGGGCTCAGCCCAGCTTTCAGAGGCTTTGTGCCCCGCAAGGGCAGAGGTTTGGCAGGACTCGCACGCTGCTCGGCACCTCAGGCTCTCACACAGCCGAAGTGACAGCCCTAATCATGCTGAGAGTCTGACGGGGGCCTAGACCTCCCCAAAGGGGGGCAACTGGAGGTACAATCAGGGGATGCTGGCTTCTTCCTTCCCCCACCTCTTCTCTAACCGATTCCTCAGCCACCCTTGCAAACACTGCCCCAGAGGTCTTTTTCCTCTCCTCATGGAAATTATGGTGGATGCAGCCTCTCCCTGTTGGAAATAAGAAAAGTTTGGGTGTTGGGAGCGTGTGCCCCTCCTGTCCTCTGCAAGGGAGATCTGAATCTTGGAAGAAGTTCCTCTCCCTGCTGTCTCCCTAAGCAAAGGGAGAGGTTCAGGATCTTTCAGGAGTGGTAAAGTGGTCTAAATTACCTCAGTTTGGTGGCTGTTGTCCCCTTTTCTTTTCTCTTTTAAAGATATCACCCATCACCCCACTGTCTCAGTGTGCATCCTTGAGAGAAACCATCTGGGGTGCCTGCTATCCCACCAAATAGAAATACCTGGCCATGTGCACCCCAGGAAGAGAGTACTGGATTTTGCTTTTAGAGATTTGCTTTTCATGCAGTACTTTCATTCCCCTTGTCAAATGCTCGGAACTGAGAAGGTCACAGGGCTTATTATATTGGCTATATGCAGGCAGCATTCGGGCTTCCCAGCAGAGCTCTGTCAGTGCAGTTCAGGCCTGACCATAACTCCCCTGAGCTAAATCTGTCATTTTCGCTTAGTTTTCTATCCATGAAAAATATTTATTGGGGCTTGAGTTAAAGTTGCCAGATGAAGCCTTTGTCTGGTAGTTAAGGGAGCTTTCTAGGATGCAAACAGAGGTATTCATCCTAATACACTCATGGCATTCAATAAAATAAAATCTCTCCTAATACTGCAGAGGAGCTGAAATCCTCAGGTGCTCCTTGTCTAGCTTAATAACATCATCATTGAGTTTTGTTGGCTTGTCTTCTTCTTGAAGTGAAACATGCCAAAATGCTAATGACGAGGGATTTTTAAGGGTTCGGTGATTTGTTATGCTGGAAAATGGATGAGTGTGGAAGACAACGGTTTTGGAAAGCTCACACAGATTGCCAACCTCCCTCAAAGTTTTAGCTCAGACCTTGTAAAAATGGACTGTCAAGGTTATCAGCTCATGGACAATAAACAGTTGAGGAATGCAAGGTTTTGTGGGGAAGATACAGCTCTAAAATATTTGCTGGGAAGACACTGGAGGAGGTTGGGTTTGGAACCTTCCAAAGATAAGCAGCCATAGCAATATTTATTGTTTATATGTAACTACCATCCTTCTGTCTTTTACAAGAGAGGAATCATTTTGCAAGAATTTGAAATAAAAAACTCATACATAGATGGTTCTGATTAGGGACTCACAGAAAAATCTGCACATTTAAGGTTGCAGCCAAAATCTGGTCCAAACCAAGACAGTCCAGTGTGTTTGTTTCTCTGAGGATATTAATCTTTGGTGAACCCTGCTGGGGTGATAAGTTGTTGCTGCCTCAGCCATCCACCCCACTGCCCTGGGGAGGCTGTCCTGCCTGGGAGACGAATCTGCAGAAGGGAGGGTCTTCTCCCACTCCTGCTCCCAGTACCCTGACAAGGGTGAGCTCAGCCCAAAATAGCAGACAGTGAGGTAGGTGGCCAAGGCACTGACCCACATTCCCCTCCATCAGCTGTTAGAGGGAAGGAATGGGCTGCCAGCAAGATGCTTCTCTTGTACCACCCCAGCAAGATTCTCCAGAGCTCATTTGCCAAAGTCCTTGGTGCCTTAGCTTCACTGTATAAAAAGGATTACAGAGATTTCTACCTTAAAAACATTTTATTTCAGCCCTTGTAAACCTACACTTTGTATATCAAAACCCCTTTAAGAACATACAGAGATTTGGGGTGTTTTTTCTACTTTCTGTCTTTTGCTTTGTGACATGTTTGTTCTGAGATCACCTTCTAGGCATCTTCTATTAAAGTACATGTGACAAGCACCAGATCCACTTTCACGCAGCTGTGCAGTATGTTATTTTTCATGCTAATGCACTGTTACAATTCGACTGAGTGCAGTTATCTAGAGATCAAATTCGCCACATGTGCTCTGTGTTTTTTGGCTACCAGGTCAAGAGCAACAGGGAGAAGGAAACGGTGCTTGTGTGTTAACTGTTAGTGTTGCCTTCGTGAAACATGGGCTTAATTTTCAGGCAGTCAGGGGAACTTTTGCTTTGCCCCACCTGCCCTCTTGGTTTTTTGTTTTTTCTGTCAGCACAGCTGACTGCTTCATTGAGATTTAAGACCAAACAGACTGTTATTACATGAGACAGAGTCACTGTCTGCCACCAGGAGATGATTTAATGTTATGTGATACACAACCTTACTCTATGCCCCCCTACTGTTTTCCACACAAAAATCATTCTCCAACTTGCTTTGCTGTCAGGTTTCACCTAGGAGAAAATTTGAGTCACTGACTACAGCAATGACAGCAACCAGAAGTAGTGATTAAAGACCTCCTTGTCATCATTGTGCCAGATAGTTGTGGGTGAAAGGGGCTTATGAAGACACATTCAAATCTTATTTACCCCAAGCCCAGCAGCTGAATTCTGCCTTAGACAAGATGCATGCAGTACACAGCAGGACCACACGCAGAAGTTGCTAACATAGCCTGAATCTCAAGCTATGCTATTAAAACAAGGAGGAAATACAAGCTTTGGTGAAATGCTAGATGCCAGCATGGTGGGATTTTCATTTTCAGATTGCTCCTAGAAATGCAGTTGGAGCTTTTAGGGTTTCAAAAAGCACTCAAAGCAACAACATACAAGCAATGCAGCCTATCTCATACCAAATCCCTCTTACAACCACTGCTTTCTTTGCTGTTGTCTGAGCTAAGACCTACCACCACGTCTGGTGTCCTGGCTCCATTGCAGGCTACTTACTTAGCTCACCCAAATATGAACTCAAGTTGCACTTCCTTAGGGTGAGAGATTTTGAAAGACTATTCACCAGTTTTGGCCTTTAAAGTGGAATAATTTCCTCCCAGAGCCTGTTCCACTGCCTTCCTCAAGGAAAAGGGCATCTGCAAACTGTCTCCACCCTCTGGAGAGAGATTTATCTTTTGCAACTACCATTGCTCTGTTATTTCTTCAGGTACCAGGAGAGACCTTGCCTCTTTCTGCTTCCTCATTTTCTCATGGTCTCAGACTGATACACCAAAGCAGTGGAAACTATTTCCCAGACTTTTCTATGACTACAGATTGCTGAGTGTACAAGAAGATGCCTTTTCAGTTTACACTTGATGAAAAATCATGTCTCATCCATAAGTTAATTATTTGAGAATGTCACGATAATAAACTTTGACTTCTTAACCTTTTCCAGAAATGATGCCAAGACCAAATCCTGAGGCTGCTTTCTAGCTACTGATTAGTAGCTAGAAATCTGACCTTTTCTGTCTGTGTAGAAAACAGAGGCAGTGATGCAGCTCTCCATGCTGCTAAAGTCAGCTTGATTACAGCTCCATCTTTCTTTCCAAGCAACATTAGCCCTTGGGTGTTTTGGTCTGTCTCCCTTTTTTTCTTTTGAAGAAAGACACGGACCTGAGCTAGACTTGGAAAAACTTCAGAACATCGCTACTGCTCACAAATTAGTTAAGCTTCATCTTTGCCTCTGCTCACTTCTTACCAATTGCCTGCTCACTGCGTTATGTCTGACCACCTTTGAGTAGTGCGTTGTGCAATGGGGACTGTCCCTTGGACACATGCTGTTTGTTCTGCCAGCCTCTTTCAGGAGAGCAGCATCACTGCTTGAGAGCTTAGAAGGGAGTTTAATCACATGTTTGTTAAATGAACATGCTGACATGTACCTTAATCATCCTTTCAAGGTTAGGTCGAAGAGTGGCCTTCTGCCTGTGGAGCAGACAGTGGTGAGGTCTTTGATATTCAGTGATTGCTGGGGAGGTTTGTACCACCCTATGGACTGGACCTGGAGTACATGCTGTCTCCTGCCCAGATGTGTAAGGAGCCATGTCTTGCAGAGGAACAAAGTTGTCAGAAGGACTCAGTTTCACCCCAAGACTCACACTCGATGTAAAACTGCTCTGCAGTGCAGAGCTGGCAGCAGCAACTGCGCTGAAGAGCTTTGTTTATCATATTGTTGTGCTCTAATGATTACTCAGCCTCAAAATTATGTGTTCTTCAGGAGTGATGGGGTTTGGGACTGTCAGTCAAAATTTATAATAAGTGATGTTGTTTTTATCCCACTTCAGCTAATGTTAGTGAGGATGTTCCAAAAATTTTTTTTTTGTCATCTATGTTTTACAGTTTAAAGGGGATCTCGTTAAGCTATTATGCCCCTGCCACTGCTGCAGAAATAGTGTCTTCTTTTAAGATGTTCAGAGTCATCTGCTTAGCACTGAACTGATGACAGCCTTGTATTTGTCGCTGGAGGTTGCCTGGAAATTAACCCCTCCCTGTTTAGCTTGTAGTGTGCCTTGTCAAAGCCTCTTCTGGGAGGTGCTGAGCTGATACAGTAGTGCTTGGTGGGCCTCTGCCGGGGAGAGTGAAAGATCAGAGATGTCTTGCCCAACATCAGCTATTTCTGTAGGCTGAGGTTTGCAAAAATCAAGGTGCTGACAGAAAAAGTCCTGATGAAATTCACTGCAAAAATGAAAGTGTCTCCCTCTTGCAGCTCTCTGCTGACTCTTGTCTCAGGATTACCAACCCAGGCTCAGCACTGGCAGGAGCCAGCTCTGGAGCCTCCGGCTCAGCCTCTGCCATGCACTGTTCAGCAGCTGCATAAGACCAGCTTTGCTCTGTCCTTTAAGCTGAATGCTCCTCCTGTGGTCCTGTCTGCAGCTTTGGGGCAGAGACAGCAGTTTGTGGCTGAGGACTAAGAAAAGCTGGTGGCAACGTCTTGAAACTCCTGCTGCCGTGTGCTGAGTGGCTGTGACTCAAAGCCTCTTGGCTCTGGAATTGTACTCAACTGCACCCTGGGGAGCAGCGTGATCTCACAGAGTGCTGAGCAGCAACCCCTGACATCCGTGGAAACTTGTGGGGTTAGCATTTATCTGCACTAAAGCAAAAGGGAGAAGAGGCCGGTCTCTGAGTGCCACAAATGTGAAATTACTCACCAATTTTCAGAATGTAATTACTTCTCAGTTAATCAAGGCCCTTGAAAAGGCTCTAGACATGTTTTACAGGCATAGCTAGTTAAGTAATTTTTGTGTTAACAACATTTATTTTGGTCCTTAACATGTTTAGATTGTGAGTAAACCCTTAGATGCTATGCAAAATGACAGCAATTTATGGAAAACCTTTGGAATTAAGACCCAAACCAGTTTTGCACTATAGGCCAGAAGGATTAATCACCATTTGGTTCTGCATATAAGCAAAAAGTCTTTTAAGTCAGTTCTGTGCTGCAGAGGAAGTCAGTGGAGCTTTGCCTGTAATGTGAGTAATGAATCTTGGCTGGGATGAGCATTTTGGAGCCACAGTTCTGCAAAAATTCAAATCCCTGAAGGAAGTACGGTAGCATAAAGACCTGCAAATAATGGATTACAGTAATCCCACCAGGAAGTGATAATGGCATGTATAAATATTTGCCTTAGTTGACTGCAAATCATATCCTCCTAAAAGATGTTTGTCACTGTTGTTAGTCGTTAGCATTTTCTAAATGCTTTACCAGCTGTTGGGTCATGCATAATGAGGACTCCATCTCTACCAAGCATGACCAAAGTGTGTGGATGGGATGGGATTAGTTTTTCTATGTGTTTTAATCTACTGATTATCATATAATCATATAATAGTTTGGGTTGGAAGGGTCTTTAAAGATCATCTCGTTCCAACTCCTCTGCTGGGCAGCACCACCTTCCACTAGACCAGGCTGCTCAAAGTCCCATCCAACAAACCAAAAGCCTGTGGTGCCAGTCTGGAATATTTTTTCTGAACACCACAGAATGTGCAAACCATGTGACCATGGAGTGAAATTGTGGCCATATAGAAGCCTGTATCTAACCAGAAGATTAAATGAGATTGGATTCATATGCAAAAGAGGGGGATTCTGTTGCCCCATGCACTACCACCCTGTTTTTAGGGGCTGTGGCTCTGCAGAGTCCTGGCTGAAGGTGGGGATGGCTCTAATGAATGGGAACAACCTGTACCAGCAAAAAGCACTGGCAATTTCCCAGTCAGACTCCTATCAAGCCTGGCTAACTCACAGCCTTTTACATCTTGCAGATTCCAAGAGGGATTAAGTCTTCATTGTCAGTCTAGTGAAGCAAGTTGCAACTCAGCTGAAGTTTTAAATCAAAAAAGAAAGATCCAACAGTCTTCAACAGAGGCAGCAGACTAGGAGAGAATGGGATTTAGAACAGAAGCACAGCCAGAAATCAATGAAGCTTTTATGCCATCCCTCCTCATTTATCTATAAATCCCATTCTTTCAGCTATTTAGACCTTATCTCCACACAGAAGCTGAATTAGGTTTATTTTGTAAACCAATTTAGGAAAGCTACTGCAAAGCTCTGCAGAGATACACATATTTTGGTTTAAGAGTGGCTGCAGAGGGTAAGCTGGCACCTGAGACAAAGCCTCAGTTAAAGGGGTACTGCTAGGGCTTATCTGCACAGAAGATAGAGTGAAATAACTAAAATGTGAATTTAAAGTGTTTGAGGTAAAACCTATTAAACCCTTGTGTGGACGCTTTTATTTATACATAAAGGAGCTTTTAGTTTGCTTGATTCAGTGTTAAAACAAATTACAGTCACTTTATTTCAGAATTAGACCTTCCATATTAGTATTTAATGTCCTTTAACCAATCTACTTGAAATCCATGTCTGTAATTTGGCTTTGTTTCCAGTGTATGCAAATCTTTTGTGTGTAGTCCAGTTCAGGTTTGCTGGAAAAGGAAGTCAGAAAAATATCCTCACTAAGCTATGTGAAAATTAGTTATAAATTTTTCAGTAAAAGGAAGTATAAGCCCCAGGTAGCCCCAAAGCATCAGTCAGCTGGGTTCACACAACCCTATCAGTTTATACCACTTGCAGATCAATCCCTTTGTCTGTGGTCTGTATTGCTGTTTTTGCATTATTCCCTGCTGGGGATGGGTTCCAAGCATCAGAAAAGCATTTCTGTTGTGCTAAGTATACAGCATTTCTTGTCTTCTCCCACATTCAAGGGAAGTTGAGGGCAGATTTGCTGTCAAGGTAGCAACTCATAACCTGCCTTGTGCTCCTGAGAGGGCTGTATTTTTTACTGCTCCCTCTCAGGCAGGAGCTGGGTCTGATTCCTGCTCAGAGCTGTTAATGGTTGCACAGGGGCTCTTCTGCTCGGCGAACTTTCGCTTTCACCAGGTTCTCAATGACAGGATGTGGTTTGCTGTGTAAATGTAAAGGAGAGAGGAGGATCTGGCCCTGTAGGCTTTCAAATCACTTCTAAAATACTCCAGGGTCTTTGGCTGTGCAGTTTATCTGGCTTTTTTTGCTACTGTCGTTTCTTGGTGTGGTGATGACTGAATGCTCATCAGAACATTTCCTACTGCCTAGCAATTACCTTGCTAATTCAGGGGAACATACATTTACCGAAAAATCCTCTCCGTGGCAGTGACTATTGGAGGTATTACAGGAAGAGGTGCAAACAAACAAACTGAATAACCTTCAGGGCAGACAGTTATGAGTGAGCCTGCCAAACGTCCTTGTGCTGAATGCTTAAACACATACCCACATTTATTCACATTGTAGTGCCACAGCAGAATTAAACCCCTGAATCAGTAGCTATAGAAGATGCCACATTCAGAGATACAAGACTCTGATTCTCTTCTTCTTTAGAATTCAGAGGAGCAAGAATTAAAAGATAAGAAATAAAAGCTGTTTGAGAGGGGATTCAGGTCAGCATTTGGTGTTCTTATTCTTGTGACAGGCATCAAACTTGTTTGAAGACCACAAATGAAAACTGATGCTGATATTCCTGATTTCTTTTCCCTCCTGTGGACTGCAATTGTATGCCTGCATTTGTCTCAAGATTATCAGCACAAAAAATGGGAATAATTTTAAAATCTCCAAAGCACGTAAAAATAGCCAGGTTTTGGCTTTCCTTACCTCTCTCCACTGTTTCCTTTTCTCTGTCTCAGGTTTTCACGTTCTACGGTCTTTGTGGTGCTCCGAGCACCTTCAGCCATGGCATTAGCCCATGGCAGAGGTGACTGTTTTCTTCCTTGAGCAATTACTTATTCCAGCTGTACTGCATTTTTGGAGCAATGGTTTCACAGCTTGTGCTGCACCCTTATTGTGTGAAAGAGCAATGTGACAAAGCCTTGGACTTCAGAGTCACTCCAGAGAGCCCACTCCATAGG
This sequence comes from Machaerirhynchus nigripectus, assembly GCA_013397975.1. Classification (NCBI taxonomy): domain Eukaryota; kingdom Metazoa; phylum Chordata; class Aves; order Passeriformes; family Dicruridae; genus Machaerirhynchus; species Machaerirhynchus nigripectus. The sequence continues at coordinate 725,607 of VZRQ01000719.1, forward strand.
CATGGTCTGTCACACGTCACGTCCTGCATCTGGCTAACACAGGCCTTACCTTTACCGTGGACCCCTGCTGAACCTCTGGTGTTGACTTGCTGGTCTCTTTAAAAGCTTGAAACATTTTTTTCCTTCCTTCCTTCCTTCCTTCCTTCCTTCCTTCCTTCCTTCCTTCCTTCCTT
>VZRQ01000719.1:725789-747132 GCA_013397975.1 Machaerirhynchus nigripectus
CTTCCTTCCTTCCTTCCTTCCTTCCTTCCTACCTTCCTACCTTCCTGACTCCCACTGTGTGTGTCCACATGACCTTTCTTTTCTGAGAACTTCTTGCTGTAGCAAATGTAGTCAGTCCTCTAAATTTTCCCAAATAGTGTAAAAGCAGTCTGAATTTGACTGCCAGTGCAGTGTAGATGGGTGCTGCAGAAAGCGTGAGCCTGATCTCTGTAGTGATCTGCACAAGTCTGGTCTGGGGGAACGGATCTGGGCTCTTTCAAAGACTACAGTGAAGTTGTCATGTAACATTACAAGATTCTTTCTTGACAAATGCTGCTGTTCGGATACGAACACATCAGGAGAATCCATCAAATCGAAGTTTACGCCCAAACTTCTGACAGGCGGGTCTTGTCTCAGGGAAGAGCAGTGATAAAAGGTGTGTCTGGTCTTTAACAAAGCCCCCAGCGGGAACATGCTGATTTGTCACCGTCTGTCTTCGTCTGTAGTGCACAGGTAATCTAGACATCTCCTTCCCACTGCCTGTCTGTGGTGCATCACTTTTCAGGTGTTGGGACAGATGCCCTGTTTCACCTCTGGAAAAATAGGTGGAACTCTTGTTCTCCACTCTCCAGTTCACTCATGTGGAGAGGAGGGGCTGAGGTACAGGATCTGCAAAGTGGATTTCATTTTCAGAGAGAACTTTCCCAGTTTCCCTCGTCCACCTGGGCCCAGGGAGGGGGGAACTCCCATTGAGATCTGGGGAGGGATCAAAGAGCAGAGGTTTTGCCTGAGGGGAGCTGTAGGGCAGCCTTGCCGTGGGTGATTCAACACCTGCACATTCCCAGAGCTGGCAATCAAAGGCTGCATGGCCCCGAGCTGAGACTGTCTACTTTCTGTTGTCAAACTTACAAGTTCAATTAGAATTCTGGTGTTTTGGTTTTTCTCAGATTTTTCTATTGATAACTTTTTCATTCGTCTCAGTCACATGGATCATGATGTTTTCATCCGCTAATTAATTCAAGTGATACAAAGGTTATTGGGCAGGATTTGCAGGTGGTCTGCATCAGGATAAACCCATAGAAACAAAGAGTAGATCAGCCCCATCACGTTTTTAAAAAGTCAGATGCTTTCATATCAGGAAGTAAAACCTAGAATAAAACCTTATTTTTCCCCTAACTTTAAACCAGTACACTTACACTGGAATCATTTATAACTAAGTCACCACACTGTCATGAAGTTAGTCACATGGATGTAAAACAGTTTTCTTCCCCATTGTTTAAGTTTAATGATATCTTGGGCACTGTGGTTTGAGCCAAAAAAAGCACTCTTTTCATATATTCTTTAGTCAATGCAGGTTTTCAACATCCTAGTCTTTATCTTGCAATATTTTAATTATTGTTTACTTTATTTAATTGCTCTTTTCCTAAATATACATATTTTCTCTCCACTTCAAGGCTTTTGGAATTTTTCCAATCAGTCCAGTATCAAAGAAAACTTACAGTCTTGTATTTAAACTTCTCATGCTTGTAAACTAAAACCTGTGCAAGCCTCAAGGCCAAGGCTTTGGCTGTATGTTGTTCATAGCTGATTTTTTCATTGTATATGCTAATCTTTTAGGAAAACAGTCTCTTGCAAACGTAAGAATCTTATCAGAAAGTTGATGTTTACATTTTCAGATTGGGATGGAAAGATAAAAAGTGAAAAATCTGAAGCTGATAAATGAAATTTCTTCATCCTCTATTTTCCCCCTTTTTTCCCCCCTCTTTGTTCTTTTTTTTTCCTCATATCATCTCTATGAAAGGGATGGGAGAAAAAATACTGTGAAGACCAAAAGCCTTTCTATTTCATGTTGAACAAAAGAAGGGCTTTGTTATTTTACTGAACATAAGAACATTTGGGAGATCATAGTTTCCTTTTGGAATTTTATATATATATATAAGAAAAACCATGATAGTGAGACACCCCCAAGTACTGAGGCACTTTAGTACTAATTGAAGCCTTTGTGTAATATTTGCAGGATGTCTTTTGTTTGAAGAACTCAAGGCACTTTCCAGGAAGGTGATTTTAAGGCTGTATCTGGTGGGGACGCCCCACACTCAGTGAAGTCCATGAAGTAAGACAGAGAGGGGGTGGCATCACCGAGATGCTTGCAGCAGTAGAAATGCAATTGATCAGGCTATTAGCAAGGATGAGCAAGTGATGTGGTGGGACAGAGGGTCCTGTGGGTGCCAGGGACCCCAGTCTTCACCTGAATGTGTTATGCGTTGTTTTGCTTTGGACCAAGTCCTTGCAATTTTTGCCATGTCTCAATCCTGTGCCGTGTGCTCTGGGATTACCCTGCTTGAGCAGCGAGGTTGGACCAGATGACCCACTGCAATCCCCTCCAACCTGACCTATTCTGTGATCCCATGAAATCTCCTGCAATGGCATGGGCTAAACCATGGCCTTCCATGCTGGGAAGGCAGGGCAGGACTGAGGGGTCTTCCGACCTGCCTGCTCCCTGCACCGAGCTCCCCACTGCATCTCAGGGAGGAGCTCCCCCATCCCATACGCACACTGACGCTGCCCATCAGCCTCAATTCTTGAAGTTACACCTAATTGCAATATACCTGCCTATATTCTTGGTAGTTACACCTAATATTGGCTGTGGTCAGCGACAGAGAGCTTTCAGGAGAAGCAAAGCTTAGAGTCATTTTTGGCAACAGTGTAGCATTGAGCAGACCTTTGAAAGATGGGATTGGTAATCTCTTGATAATAAACTTTCTCATGAGATTTTTAGCAACCTTTGTGTCTTGTCCCAGCTGGAAATGCTATGAGAACATTCTTTCTTGGGTATTTTGTCACTCTCAGTTTCAGATAGCAAGTGGGAAAACATTTATTCTAACATCAGAGAGGCTGAAAAAAATGGTTTGGTAAACTGAATCCTGGAACAAAAGGGAAATTGAGGGCCTTTGGTTCTATTTAGACTCTCCCTCAGTAATCCACAGGAGAGAAATCTGACAGTTGCAGAAATAAGAGGTGAAGAAAGCTGCCCAAACTTTTGGGACATCTAACTATTCTCCTTGCTGGTTCAGTTATTGCTTGTAGTACACTGTCTTTTATTTTGTCAGTCTACTTTTAAGCAACCCAAGTAATAAGTCTTCCACTTCTTCCCAGAGACACAAGAATAAAGCCAGTAGATCTCAGAGTTAACAATTTTTCTCCTGAAAACCAGAACATTTATTTTTCTTTTTTCGTTAGGACTTGGCCTCATGAACAAGTTATCCCAGCTGACCTCAGCTCTGGTGGTAGCTTTGGGCTCCCTTGTAGCACACAAAAATTTCAGCCTGCTCCAACCTATCTCAAGGCAGTTTAGGGCAAATGAGATTTTGGGCTAAAAGTGCACTGGTAAAGAGTTACCATGGCTCTGCTTACACACAGTAACTTGTCAAGTGATATATGCCTTACATGTGTCCAAGTTTTTAAATCCATTCCTGATGTTCCCTGGTTTAACTGGTTGGCCCAGTTCTCTTCAACATCTTCATTAACAACTTGGATGGAAGAGTCAAGGGAACAGTTAAGTTTGCTGACAACACTGAACTGGGAGGAACTGTCGACTCCCTTGAGGGCAGGGAGACCCTTCAGAGAGACCTCAAAAAATCAGAGGGCAGGGCAATCACTAACCATATTAAGTTTAACGAGGGCAAGTGCTGGAGTCTGCATCTGGGACAGGGCAACCCTGGTTGTGTGCACAGACCGGGGAATGAGAAGCTGGAAAGCACTGCCTTGGAAAGGAATCTGGGGCTCCTGGTTGATGGCAAGCTGGACATGAGTCAGCAGTGCCCTGGCAGCCAGGAGGACCAACCATGTCCTGGGGGGCATCAGGGACAGCATCGCCAGCCGGGCAAGGGACGGGATTGTCCTGCTCTGCTCTGCACCAGGGCAGCCTCACCTCGAGTGCTGGGGGCAGCTCTGGGTGCCACCATATAAGAAAGACATTAAGGTGTTAGAGGCCATCCAAAGGGCCACAAGGATGGTGAGGAGCCTTGAGGGGAAGCTGCATGAGGAGTGGCTGAGGCCACTTGGTCTGTTCAGCCTGGAGGAGACTGAGGGGAGACCTCATTGCAGTTACAGCTTCCTTGTGAGGAGCAGTGAAGGGGCAGGTACAGATCTCCTAGCTTTTGTGACCAGTGACAGAACTCAAGGAAACAGCATGATGCTGAGTCAGGGAAGGTTTAGGTTGGGTATCAGGAAAAGGCTTTTCACCCAGAGGGTGGTTGGGCACTGGAACAGGCTCCCCAGGGAAGTGGTCACAGCACCAAAACTGAGAGAGTTCAAGAAGCATTTGGACAATGCTCTCAGGCACGTGGTGTGATTCTTGTCTCCTGCAGGTCTCCCTGTTTGGTCCCTTCCAACTCATCATATTCTGTGATACTATGATTAAAACATCCCTGTAAATAGTAACTCTGTTCCCAAGGCATTTATATTAGCTGGGCACTTTCATTCAGCGCTCAGGCAGGCTGTGTATAGTCAACTCTTAATCCTTTCTCATACCTTGGTCCTTCTATCTTCATCTCTTGTGCTGCTGTCTTCTGAATTCCCTGCAGTTTCCCTGCTCCTCTGGCTCTGGGGAGCACAGCACACTACCCCACGTGCTCACATCACAGCCCTTTCTGAGCACATCATAAACAGCAGTTTAGTTTTAGGTATGAGCACAGCTTTGAGTGAACTGAACAGTGCACTTCCCATATGTTTCATACCAATTCTGCTGAGGGCAGCTGTTAATTTCTAGACCAATATGTTGTGTATTGTGCTCCTAGGTTTTCCCCTTATCCTTTTAACAACTGTCCTTTTCAGAAAGATACACATCTAGAGCTCTGTTGTTGTGTCTCAGTTATCCACAGATCACATATGATCAATGAAAAGCTCCTCTCTTTGCCCTGCCAGCTCTGCAAGCCTAACCTGGGATCTCACAATGAAACTAGGATCTTTCTTTGGTTATACATGATTCCCAGGAATCCTGTTTCAGCCTGAGCCTGAGCTCTATTATCAATACAATTAAGGTGAATTTGAGCTGCCGTGTAAAGTTTTCAAAAGAGCTTACATGACCTTAGAGGCTGGGGCTTATTTTCAAAAGGAACTTGGTGCTCTCAGAGGCCTAAGTGAATTAATTCTCTATTAAATTGGTCCTCTTTTATAACTTAAATGCTTTTGAAAAGGGAATTTAGGGTTCCTTCAGCATTTCTGACAAGATTCCTGATTTTATTTAGGTGCAAATGTACCAGGCCTCAACTAGCACAGAAAAACTGGGAAGTACCAAGTTTAACTTTCAAACTAAAATTTGAGTTTAGGACTGTAACAGCCAGAAAACTTATGCTGGAAACAAAAACAATTCAATCCTGAAAGCAGTGAGAATAAACATAAACCCCTTCATCCCTGGCCTAAACGTAGTCACAGACTAAGCAGCTAGACACACTGTGGTGGCTGCTGTAAATCCCCATTCAGGGACACTCAGTGCAGCTGGAGGAAGTGACAGGACACAGCAACAAAGAAGTCACTCCATTATATTAGAGGACATTTTATTTGAGGCTCTGGCATTTTTGCTCTGTCCTTGCCTTCGCTGTAATGGGTTACTTCTCTTTGTGGTTCTTAATGTTTTATAAGTATTTCTAGTAAATACAAAACTTTTAAAATAAGCACATATTTTAAAATATGTAAAAATATGCAAAAAATGCACCATAGACATGAAACAGCAATATTACTTATGGTTGTACTGATTTACTCCTGTTTGTCTGAGTTTTGCCTAGGAATGTTATTCAATGTCCTGAAATTGAGGTCAAGAGAATTTTCTGCTCAAAAGTTTTATACTATGTTAGCTAATTGGACTATGTTTCTGAATCAAAATGCAATTTTTAATAATTTTCTGTTTCTCGGTTGCGCTCACTGCGGTTCTTCATTGCTTATATTCTCTTGTCAGAGAATGTTGCTCACAAATAGCTACTGAAATGCTGGTGGATGAAAGGTACATTAATAAAAATGTATATTAGAAACAACCTTTAGCCCAAGTGGGCAAACTGGTCTCCCACAGAACAGTATTAATTCTGTTGGAATTAGAATAGAGTTCATCAGTGCTACATATAGTTGTCATGGAATGACATTCACATCTGATCTCAAAGTGCACACTATCCTACACCGTTACAGAAAAGAAACAAGTCTGTTAGTGATCCAGTCTTATGCTGGAGAAAGATATAAAGAGCTACTTCACTTTAAACAGATTCATCTTTTCATTTAGTTTCAAGGTTTTTATTACACCCTCAACTCTGCATCAATTCACACCAATGGAGAGAAAGTAGCAGAGATACTGAAGAAGCACTGCCATACTTTTGTAGGCAAGCAATCAGTTCACTGAACTTTTTCAAGATGAGAAATTTATTTTCAGATTTGTCCCTCTGTGTGCTTAAACTTGCTTCTGATCTTACAGGATGCTCATCTTGGCATGGTTAGATGGCTCCTAAGGCCAGTGGGCCTGCAGGAGCAGAAGCAGGCTGTCGTATGGCAGTTCACTGCACTCTGAGGAAGGGCTTGACGGGGTCTGTTGAGTGTGATGGGATTGCATAAGGAATAAACCAGGCAGGATCTTGTCTCTAGATCGTTTGTGTTTATGTATTTTTACTCCATGAGGTTAGATGGCATCGGGATGCCAGCCCCTCAGATGTGATGAAGAGATCATTTAATTTTGCAGCAATGTACATACTTCACAGTGGTTCTCGGTGTGTTTTTGTAATTAGGCATATTTAACTGTGCCTTGTTTTACTGCTGGAGGAAGAATCTCATTTGTCAGCAGTTTTAAGCTTTGCCAAATAAAGGCTTATTGGCAAACTGCATTGAGCGCTCTGATAATAACCCAACTTTAGAAAACACACACCCTGCTGTGTTGTATTCAAGCCATGGTGCTGTTGAAATTAAAAGGGGAGACAATGCCTGCTTTCAAAAACTGGAGGTTCTTTGTATTCTAATAAAAGCCTAAATTAATGTTTTAAAAGGTTATTGCTATTTTTTACCAGCTAGCTGGCACTGTGTATAAATCTTATTTAGGCAAGGTCCTACATTATTTCACTGTTTTTAACACTTCAGCCAGTATCATACTGCCATGGATAATCAGTTCCTGAAATTCATTAGTCCAACCCGTTAAATCCCTTTTGTTTAGCTTTAATAGCAGGGTATTTCTGTGTATTCAAGAATCTAATATATGATGTACATTCTGACAACACCAGCAGGGACCACAAATATTTCTTACATAATCTAAAGGACATATGTTTGGCTTATGGCAAAAATAACCTCATCATTCCTGTGTTTTAGGTTGAGGTGTCCATGTGAGGTCCTTTTATAAGAGCAAAGTAATAGGAACTATGTATAATTTAATCTTGTTGGCTTTTAATACATTTCCTTCAGCTTTTAAAGAGTGCTCTAGGAAATGGAAAAACACACAGTCAGCTATGAAATTCTATGACACTGATGCAGTCAGGCTATAAAATATTCTTTGCATCTTAATTGCATTTTATATAGCTGTATAACCTTGTGTAATTCTTAACTCTATAAATCCTAGCTCTGCATCCCGCTCTGGCAGCTTGGCGAGAGCAGCAGAGGAATGTTTCCCACAGTTCATTGTTCAGTTCAGTTGTGTGGGCAGCGCACAAACGTCAGGACTAAGCAGGAAACTTGCACTGAACTTCGCAAATTGCTTTTTGCAGACAAAGGATTCTCCTCATCCCTGTGGCTGAACCTGATCTCGCACGATGAGATCTGTATCTGAGCTCTTTCCAAAACCAACCAGCCGTGATTTGACAGCCAGGTGAATGACAGAGCCCGTTTTATTTAGCTGGTTTACTTTAAGGTTTGGAGGACAGTGTAGAGGAGAGGAGAAGTTAGTTTTATTGGTGTATAACTGTGAGAACAAAGCAGGGCATGACAGAAGCTAAATACCTATCAGGTGAGAGATCAAGCCAAAGCCAGAATAATCTTTCAGGCACCACCAACCATGTGAAACACTGACATAATGCAAGTGTGCCCGCAGTGATGCTGGACCCAGCAACACAGCAGATGCACTTACCAGTACTTTCTGCCCTCTGATCGTCCTCTTCCAGTACGAGCTGCATCCACAGCCTGTGCCACACTCACAGCCTTGCACTTGCTTCCCCACTGTAAAACAGAGGCTGAAAAAAGAACACCCCTATGCAGAGACAGGAGAGTGTGGTTTAAAAGTGAGGAAAACAGTGGGAGGATCATAAAGCGATGATGGATGTGATCTGTTCAACTCTGTAGCATATTTCTAATAATAGAAAGTTTTTAGAATGGATAGACAGAGGCATAGCAGGATCCAGTGGCTGAAAACTGAAGCTGGATAAATTTAGATGAGAAATAATGCTCTGTCTACACTGCAGATTACAGTGCAGTGTTGAGATACATGAACATTAAATGAGCTAATTCAGAGAGCAGAAGCCATCCAACAGCAGTGGCAGGGAGATCCCAGATTGATGTTGCTCAAGAGAATAAAAGAGCCTGCCCAGAAGTCTGTCCTACTGCAGCCCAGCCATTCCCAGCTATTCAGCAAGCATTTAAACTCACCAAGCACCCCAGCTCTTGGCCCGTGATCTGCACTGGAGGCATAGCCCATATCACAGAATCATGGAATGGTTTGGATTGGAGGGGACCCTAAAGATCATATAGTTCCAATCCCCCTGATGTGGGCTGGGACACCTTTCACTAGACCAGGTTGCTCAGAGCTCCATCCAACCTAGCCTTGTCAAGAGCAAGTGTAGCTAATATTTCAACATCTCATCAAGGAATGCTGAAATTAGTGAGTGGCATGCTGTGTCTTGCCTTGCACATAAGTTGTAGACAGATTTTAGATTAAGATCCCTTTCTGGTTTTGGGAGTTCTGTGTGGTTGCATAAAATGGATGCTGTTGAGCACCTGTTGAGAAGGTACTCAACAGCTGGAGGTCAAGCAGTTTGCACAGTTGAAAATTTCTGCTACACCAGATGAAAATCAGAATTTCCATGTCATGGTGAATTCTGATATTTTAGCATTTGGCTTCATTTTACTTCAGAAGACATTTTTTGTTTCCTGTAGTGCTGAAATTCTGTAATTCTTTTTGCTTTGGAGATACTTTCCACAAAACATGTTGCTTTTGACAAACCAGCATTTCTGCAATGGAAAACCCTTTCTGTCTGAAAAATTTCTAACTCCCCACCACACAGTTGAAACTCACGGGTTAATCTCCATGAAGTTCCACAGGACCACCGTCTGCAGGAGGGACTTTTACAGCCTCTTTTAGAGAACAAAAATAAAGAGGAACTGACTTTAGCCCAAAGGGATTAATTGGTACCCTTATTTCATTAGGTTATTTAAAGCAAAGATCTCATTAAACTTTCATTGGAATAACGTTAGAAAACGTTTGTAAGCTGCAGCTGTTCGGAAGAATTGAGAGGTCAGCAAATTACCAGTTGATAACAAAAAGTAGTATTACAGTCTGAGAAAGGGAGAATAAAGGTGCAGAGTAGAGATTTGGGACCTTTTAATTCTCTGGTTTTATATTTGTTGGCTATGCAGACACTGATATGCCGCTTGCTCCATGTAAAGTCTGTTGAGCTAAGAAGGCTCAGCAAAAGCTGAGGAGACCTCACAAGCCTGAAGTGTCAAAATAAGACAAAGTTGTTCATGTGGTTCTTCACTGAGGTTGTTTGGCTCTCTCTGGCCTAATTAGCTGCTGTGTTAGGGATGATTTATGTTCTCTTAGTTCGCCCTGTTGAAACCGCTCCCCATGCAGCGCTAATGGAATAGTCTTGGCTCCCCCAAAGTGGCCGCGTGCGCGTTGGGGTGAGACCAGGACAGCATGGCAGCATGGGGAAGAGAGCAGTGTTAAACCTCAGCTCCAGATGCCTTACATCACTTACAGCCTTTATGTTTCTGAAGCTGGAGTTTTGTATTTATTTTGTGTTAGACATAAGGAAATTCGATTAGAAAGCCTTTCCACGGGGTTAGCTTGAGAAAGGGGTGAATGGTGGTTAGTGCCTGGTTGGGTTTGGTTAGTTTTGGCCCACTTTCTGTGCTGCTTGGACCTGTGTAAAGCAGTGTTTGAACCGAGGGGGCCAGACCCCATACAAACAGCTTTCTGGGGTCACTATGAGATGACAGGTCAACAATGCAGCTCCTTTGCATTCGAGGGAATGCACAGTCTGCACTGAGGCCATCAGACACCTTGGCCAGGCCATGTTGTCAGCAGTCATGATGCCTGAGTTCTCATCTCAGGCCTGTAACCTCATCCCTCCCCTTCCCTGTGTCCTCCCTCCCCTCCTTGTCCTTCTCTGCAGCGGTTTGGGCTATGCTGATTATCTCAGAGGATCAACAAAGCCCTGGGCCCACCTGCCCGGGACCAAGGCATGCACATGGATCCACATGTGCGTCCACGGCTGGTCTCTTCCCTGTAACACTGCTCCCAGAGGGCTTACAGAAATGTGGCCAGGAACAGTTTGCATTTCTGAGGATTTGGGGAAAAGAAAGGTTCAAAATGCTGTCCTGTTGCAGCATCATCTGCCAGCTCTACTTGCAGTAAGCAATGGAAAGTAGCTTACAATCAAGCAAACTACTTGCTAGAAAAATCAGATTTGAAGCCCTAAGAAGTGAAGTTGAATTGATTGTTCTTCCTTGATGGGACAGGAATGCTAATGGTGTCATACTTTGATGCCACTAAATGGACTTAAAGCTCAACTGCTGCAGCCAAGGAGGGCTCTGCCTCTCTCCCTTCCCCTGCCTGTCCCCCCACCACTCCCCTTCTGCTGGCAGTGACAGTGTTCTGCCCCCACCAGCAAACGTGTTCAGAAAGCTAGATCAGCAGAAAACTAGCCCTACAGAAAGGAGCACAGAGCCGTCAGCTGGCTCAGATCTCCAACCCAGCTCATCTGAGGCCAGAAAAATGCCAGTGCGCAAGGAAAAGTGGGAGGAGAGGAGCAGGGACCATTTTCAGTGGTGATTATTGTTTAAATCAGAATAGTTTCCCTACAGAGCCACAACATAAGATTTGAAAATGCCAGAATGGGTACCCTACCTCTATGAAACCTTCCAGGCTGGCTGGCTGTTCCCACCCTAAGAGCTCAGACATCCTACATGCTCTTCTGCCAGCCCCTCGCCTGCAAGCCTCTGCAGCTGCCGGCACATCCGCAGATCCAGCCTGGAAGAATTCTTGGCTGGCGGAATATTCCTATTTCTACTTGCTTTTTTGTACACTTACATTGCATTGCAAATGCTGATTGTGTTTTACCCTGGGGATTATAAATCCTAACAAAATACTCTGAAATCATTGAGCTATTTCAGTTAGCAGTTCCTGGCCAAAAGTATTTTGGGGTTTTTTTCTGTAAGTGAGGTTATAATCAGTGCTTGAAATTTGGCAACTGCTGAAGACCTGTGTAGTATCACTGAAAAAGGAATGAAGTAATCGTCAAGACAGGGAAATTTGTCTTATATCATCAAACACCTCTTCCATGGCCTGTACCTATTGAGTATTTTGACTCTCAAGTAGTACTACTTCAGTAATTGTGCTCTTCTGGCTGCCACAGGTAACGGTCCATGTGCACACTCCCAGTTCCTGACAGATACATGGAAATGTGACGTAGCATAACCCACTGTCACTGAAGAATAACTTAGTTTTCGATTACTTGAGTTATACCCCCTTGGTGAGGGACTGTGAACACGTGCAGACATGCAAACACACACGTGCAGAGTTGCTGTGACTGAGCTGACACCGACCAACATGTCACGCTGCAAGAGCTGTTATAAGCCTGAACTCATATGGATATGTTCTACGGGAGGAGAACCAGCATGTCTATGCTGGGTCTAAGAAACCTGAAGTAACTGCTCCTGAATTGAATTTTGGTATCTCATTGTGTTTCTGTTATGAAAGAGAAGGGCGAGCACTGACTTCGTTAGTCCTGTGTGTTGCTGCACGAGGTACCACAGATGGGTAGAAAGCCCTGCAGCCACACAGACAGAATTAGAATGGTCTGTAATGGATGGAAGCTGTATTGAGACAGAACCCTCTCCAGGCTGAGTGTGATGTGTATGTACATATATATTGATCTTTATGAATCTACCATTGAACTTGTATTGACAAAGGGTCAAATTCTTAGTTGAATTATAATGAAGTGTGATTCCATTAATTTCAGCTACTCCCTGGCATATCTGCATTTCTCTCACAGTTGTTAATATCTTTGTCCTTCAGGAACAGACTTGCTTACTCTATTGCCTTTGAAAAACAATCCTTGTCCTTGATGTTAGCTCTGTTTCACCTAGAGTGAAGCTGTGGGATTTGCAAGCTAATATACAGTGTGTTCCCAGAAATGCATATGTGCAGTGAATATGTGCATTTAAGGCACACACAGCTCTCTCAAAAAACTTCTACCAGTGAGTATCACATGATCAATACTTGCCTCTCTTGTAGGTTTTCACATTATGCAGAGTGGTAGTAAGAGATATTTTTAGTATGCTTGAATAAATAGAGCTTGTTTCTGTTTTCACGGTTTGGGTTTTATCTCAAAAGACTTGTGCATGAGACTTGAGATTGTCCAGCAGATAAGTGAGAATTCCTTTCTCCAGAGTTCCTTCATGTTTGCTCCTCCAGTGGTCGCACAGCCAGAGTTATCATCTGGTCGAGGCACCTGCACAGACTTCAGTTTCCATGTAGACAGTGAATTGGCACTTCTTTAAGGCCACGTGTGTGCTGTGGGACTGGTGACCTCCAGGGCTGCTCACTCCTGGTCCCCTGCGCACCACACAGCTGGGTGGCAGGGGGCTCTGCCCACTGTGGGGAAGACAGCCAAAGGGCAGATCTGACATTTCCCTCTAATTCTTTTTTCCTTGATGGAGAAAGCAGAGCATTCATGAGTCAGTTCCTTAGTGTTGCCAACCTCTGTCACTCATAAATCGTTAACTGGGCATGCAAAATCATGCCATTTGGGGCTTCTAGGGCTGTTGTGTTTTTTAACTCTGTATCTTTTGCCTACTAGGTTGCAGGAGCTTTGGGTGTCTTTCTTTCAGACCTCCTTTTGTAATTCCCAGTTTAAACAGGCAGCAGTTCCATTTCAGCAGCAGTCTCAGCAGGACTGCATCTTCAAATATAAGGCAACAAATTGGGATATATATGGACTGGACTGTGGGGTTTCCTCAGCCGCTGTTTGATCTCCTGACTATATTTCAGCTCCCAAATCTGGCCTTTGAAATGTTTGGGTTTATAAGAAACCAATAACCATTATAGAAAGACATCCTGAGCAGAGTTTTGTGGTCTCTTGTACATTACAGCCAGAATTTCAAGTAGACCAGAAAACCCTGTTCATTGTGGTCTTAAATAGCATTAGAATTGCCATTTTGCCATACTGCTACTATGAATCATTAGGCTCCAGCAATGTAATGCCCATTAGATCATCCAGTTCAGCTCCCAGTCCCTGTCAGATTGTTCTCTACAAATATTTTCCTCATACGAGGTCTTGCATTCAGTTTACTACATTGTAGACTTTCCACTGCTTCCCTTGGAAAAGAGTGGATCAAGAATACTAGGAAACATCAAATCACGTTGAATATGTCATTCCAGACTGTAAACAAACAAAGCTAAAAATAATTTCAGGACCATGTGCAGTGGAAACCTTCCACTTCCAAAAAAAATACCAAAGAGCTACTCTAAGGGAGCCCTTGCATGTCTGTGTATAGTTGTAGGTTTTCCTTTGTCAGATATTTTTATTTAAAATATAAGATAAGAAAGAATATTCTGGAAGCTCAGAACGGTGGTTTCTCTTGGAGAGATAGAAAATGAAGCAGACTTGCGACTTCTGCTGCTTGTTTACGTGTCATCCTCCCTTAATGATAAATAATTATAAGCAGAATCAAATGATAGATATCTGCTGTGCTGAATTCCACTGTTCTGATTTAGTTACACTAAGCATGGAGGTTTTGAGTCTGATTTTTAAAACTGTCAGGCGCCAAATGGCATGCTTCACATTAGCCTGCAGTTCTGTACCTAATTTGCATTCAGTTATGCAAATTAAACATTTGACTTGAGTAATCACACACAAATCAGCATGTCTGATCATTTGCACACATGCTTATTTACTTCATTTGCTCAAATAAAATATATACTCAAACTAAGCAGACAGCTTAGTCTGTAACCATTTTAGTAACCAGCTTCAGAATTTCTGAGGCTGATAATGTTGTTTCTTAATAGGGCAGCTGCAAGCAGTTAATAGCGTAGGCATCTTATAATAAAATTTCCCTTGTGCATTTTTGCATGCCTTTAGAATCTGTTCGTGATGGACATAGGGTTGCCTGAATGCATGGAAAGTCAAATGCATGGAAGTGTGCTAAAGCTGACCCTCAGTTGTATTCTTGTCTGTTGGTATGCTAAAAGCAAGTAGGAAAAAATAACCCTGAGGACTAGTTAGAACATAACCTGGTTTGGGCACCTTAAGCAAGAAGTGCATCTACACATATGCTAGTTAGAAATGTGCAAATTTAGCCTTTTCCTGCAGTGAAAGAAGCAAAAAATAAAATTACTTCTGTACCCAAATATTCATTCTGTCAGTAGCATTCCACTGTTCCAGGAAGTTGCAATAATATGGATTGCTATCTGATGACAGAAGATCAGCTTTTGGAAGAAATGTGAAATTATTTAGCAAATGAAGCAGAAAGTGGGGGTTCAAAATATTTCAAATACATTCAGTTCTTGAGGGAAAAGTGGCTGTTGGCAGAGGCACAGAAAACTGCCTTGATACACTAATGCTCAACAAATCTATGAAAAATGCATTTGATAAGCAAGGTCTTTTGAAATTAGGATGGTTTCATTATTTCTTTGTGTACAAAATTGGAATGCAACCAGTTCTTGTGAATTCGATAAATAAGCAGTTTAAGAATTAATCCTAAAAAAAGATTCAAAGAAAATAATATTATTCCTCTGAGGTTGCTGTAGGACGCCCTGCTGGGTGGTGCAGTACCAAAGCTGCCTGCCTGCATGGTGAACTCTGAAGGCTGTTTGCCATGGGTAAACCATGCCTTGTATCGCATTCAAAACTGTTCAGGTAGGTGAGGAAGGCTGGGACACCTGAAGGGGCCTCTGTAGTGTATTAGAGAAAGTGGAAGTCCCTCTGAAATCGTAACAGTGCTGAGATCTCTGCTTCTCTGTATACCCTAGGATTCCTTGGGGCATATCCACTGAGCATTTGGTACCTAAGGAAATGCAGTCTCAGAAGCATCAGCTGGTGTTTTCAGGCATCATCCTGAGTTAGATGTCACTTTAGTTAACCCGTCTGCATCCCTCTTGGTCAGGTACTTTAGGTCCACGGTGGTCAAGCTGGACTGATTCCTGCCAAAATAACTCATGGTCGGGAGAGGAGCTGCTCATGCTTATGTAAGGCATCTTTAATTAAAAATGGACTCTTGCCTAAAAGGTCCGATGTGGTCCTGGCAGTGACAGACAGTCCAAGACACAACGCTATCTCCCAACCATCCATCCACACCCTGCCACACACCTGCATAGACAGCTGCAGGGAGTGCTTAGAAGACCTCAGGTGATTAAAAAAAATGTAGTGTCTAAAGCAAACCTGCATTGGTTTGGTTTTGGTTGGCAGAGTCACGCAGGCCGTGAGCATGGCTTGACTTTGGGGGAGGCTGGGAAGCTGCCTGGCCAGAGGCAGGCCCCGTGACCTCAGACTAAACAGGCCCTTTACAAACAATGGGGGTGAGAGATAAGTTTTGCTTTGTTTTGGTCTCCATATTAATTGTGATTAAAAATAGAGCCCTCAGCAGTGGCAGAGAGCAAAACAAGTGTGGCATTGTTAGCTTTATCAGGAGAAACAGGGAGCATGAAGGATGAAAACATGAGGCAAGAAGGGAGACCAAGGACTGTGTCAGTCTGGACCACGCGTTCCCCCCCAGCTCAATCTACCTGTGCCTTTTCAGTGCAGAACAATATTATATTTTTCTCCATGCTTTGTGATTAAATGGAAGCTTTAATCTGTCAGTAATTAGTGCCTGGAGATGACAATCCTGTTCTTAAATCATCCATTCCCTGCCTCCAGTTCAGGATTATACAACTACAACTAAGTAATTCGGTGTTCTCAAGACTTTAGCACTGGAAGTAAAATCTCAGCCCCACTGGGATTTCCAATAACAACATATCCATCAGTTTCAAGAGGTTTCACCCAAGGGAAATAACATTCCAGCTTATTCTGAAAGTCTTGGCTGACTTGATCTCTAGGAGGTGAGGACTGCAACACCATAGACTCAGCCTCAGAGCTGTGTAGGGGGATGCTTCTGACAGATCAGTGCTTACATTTTCTAGTGGTTTGTTTGCTGTGTGGATGAAATTGGGCTTAGTGATGAGGGGAGTTTGGAAGCTTCATTTGAAACAGTGCGGGACAGAAATACTCAGAAACAGATCCCATCAGCTTTCATCAGTGTTTGTTTTACTGCACCAGCAGCCATTGATACCTACCACATGAAAGCTCCATTTTTGTGGCTATTATATGAAAATTAATATAATAAATGACATTTGCACACCCAAAGACATGAGATCTTAAAAAACTTCTTGTGTTCTGTCCCAGTGTATTTATTAAATGCTCACCCCCAAACCAAGAGCAGTTTGAGATGAACAGAGCTAGTGAAAAAAAGTGAAATTTTCATTTCATGTCATAAACAGCACAGATATGAAGTCTGGACTGGCTGAGACCAAAGGTTTGTCTGATTCTCTATGTGATCACTCCTAGTGGTCATTATTAATGACCAGATAAGCAAACATTAGCCTTCCTCACAATGTTTTCCCAGCCTCCAACCATCTTTGGCTAAGCATCAATAAATGAAGTATTTGCATTCAGTAAGTTGAATGGATTTTTTGTCAATTGATTTATCCAGTTGCTTTCTAAACCCATTTAAGCTTACAGCATGGATGACATCCTGCTAAAAATAGTTCTGTAGCTGTGTCTCACATCAGGACCTCCTTGTCTGCTTTTACCTTACCGTGTGCTCATTTGACATGATGTCCTCCAACTCCTGAATTGGAAGATTCCTTGATTTCTGTCCATATTTCTCCCTCAAATATTACTTTCCTAGTCTGAAAAAATCTTAGTCTATTTAACTTGTTCCTCTATGGAATGTGTTTTTTATTTTTTTCCTTTGATAGTCCTTTTTGCCCTTCTCTGTATATTTTTCTTTCTACTAGGATTTTTTTGTGATGAGGGTGGATTTAGACACTGCCACCACTATGTGTCCTTGCTTTGGTCTCTGTTCCTTTGCTGGCATTCAGATAGCTGTCTGAGCACTTGCATTTCTGAGCACTGAGATGGTGTTATAGCACAGTCTAGTCTGACCTTGGGACCTTCATTCCAAGGAGTAAGACTGAGTTTAGGTCCCATCACTGTAGGTAGAGTAAGGACTGTTTTGTATGTGCTGGATTTTATATTTTGTCTGTATGGAACTTCATCTGCTCTTCTATCACCTGGATGCTGGTAATCTTCCTTGCTTGTGAGTTTTCACTCATAATTTGCTCTTACCCTTCTGTTCTGCCTTTTAGGCAATGTGAAGAGCTTCCCTCTTACCCACAACATCTTAATTTCTTTAAGCATCTCTAGCAAATGATCTTGTCGAGCACCTTTGGGCACAAGCTTTGCAGTTAAGCTATGTCAGCTGAATACCTCTTGTTCACAGGCTTGTTATCTACTTCAAAATCCTTACTAGAGTTGTGAAGTACAATATTTTCCTTTGCAAAAGCTGGGCTGGACCTCTCCAGTATACCCTATTTATCCCGGTGTCACCTAACGATATTCTTTAAAGTATTTTTCATTTCTACATTTTGCCTGGTATAAGCATTTTCCCTAGAACCTTTTTAAAAGTGGTGCCATATTTGCCACTTTCCAGTGTTCTGATGCCAAGATCATTTTCAGCCAACAGCTGCACATTATAGTTAGCAGTTCAGCTAAATAAAGATGGAAGCAGAAAAAAACACTGATTTGGTTTTTTAAATTTATTTTTAGTTTCCTGGAGAAGAGTTTAGTTTTGCAAGTTTCTGAATGACCTGGCATTTTAGTTTGCTGTTAATATCAACCCATAACATTTAGTGATTATCTGCTAGTTTATCTTTTCACTATTTGACAAATATTGTGATAAAGGACACTCGGCCAGTCAGAGAGTAGAGAAGATGACCTGTGCTCCAAGCACTGGGAAACCAAAAATGAGATGACAAACACAAAAAATTAACAGTAATCTGGAAACAAAGCTAAATAAAACTCACATACAACAGAAAACTTGAAGAGAGGCAAAATAAAGAAATAAAGCAGTCAATTTTATTTTGAGTTGTTCTCAATATTTTTCCATTTCAAAGGGGTTGCTGTTCTCAGTGAAAACCCAACTTTGCTCTAAATGTTTCTACCACTGTTAGAACAGAGCTTGCAGGAAAGCAGCTTGTTCAGCAGTATCTGTTACTCATCAGGGATGTTGTATATTTAAACTGACGTAGGACTGCGCTACAGAGGCTGGAAACATTAAATAACGTGAAAGTTTGTGTTTCCTTGTGAACATAATTGCCTGACCTCTACAGCAGATGCAATTTGCCAAGATTTTCTTAACAAAGGCAGTGACCTTAGTTTACTACATCGTATGAATGTGTTCAAGCTTTGGCACTGGCGTATACCACATTCCCTTTCTTTCCTCTGCAGTTTTCCCTATTGTTTAACTCACTCTATTTACTTGAGGCCCAAAAGAACCGGCACAAACTACCTGCTCCACCACACGTATTGATTAGGCTGATATTGAGTTACAGTTCCTTATTTTAAGAAGTTTTGTCAATGTGCAGTCCTGCGGAGCGTTGTTTATGAAATAAGGCTGTTACAAGGTCAGAGGACTAGCAACCCCGTGGGATGGTAAATGGCATTGCAAACTGTATACTGTTAATTATTTAACATGTCTTCAGATGAGTGATTTGAACTGAACTGTCTCATCTTTCACAGCTAAATACTGAAGATGACTCAAAAGCTTTTGTGGCCTAAATCATCCAGGGTAATTTACCTCTGAAAATTGAGATGGTAAAGAAACAGAAAAAGAAAGCTGGGTTTCTTACAGATTTGAGTCATTGTCCCTTTGCATTCCATTTTTTTTACCAACCACAAAACACCCAGTTCCTTCTCCTGTGTTCTATAACATCCTTACCAGGCAAAAGACATTGGATGCCCTCTGGGTCACTTTGTACCTGTGCCAGCCTCTGGTGCACAAATATGTGTGGGTTCAACCAGCACCTCCCTTATCTGCTGGATATTCTCCTCCCAGCCACTAATTTTCATGAAATCTGTAAGAGTTTTGCTTTGCTGAGACTCCTGCCAGTCTGTCCAATCTGACTGGAATGCACTCACTGTTGGCAGGGAGAGGAAGAAAATGCAAAGACCCTCAGTAAGCAAAATTCCCATGGTGTGGTGCTCTTTTATGCTTATTGTCTCTGGAAATCAAATGTCCCCTGTGTCAATCATCCAGCCAAGAACATGCTATTTGAATATAACCATCTATTTAACAGTAGATCATAATATGGGTGTATCCTGCAAAAGTTCACTAATGACAAGCTACTTCACATATAAACTGCCCCTTGAAGCTCCACAATGGAGAGAAAAAAACCATCCTTTACTCCTTTGCTTCATTTTCTCTTTCTTCTTTAGTTTACCAGCATCTTGCTGGTTAAGAACAGGTTGAGTTCTGTCCTCCACTGTTCTTTGGACTAAATCATACACTGTCGGTCTTCCCTTCCTCATTTTGTGAAATGTGTCATTCCATTCTTTTTTCTATGTCCTTTATATTGTTCCTTTTCCTTCCATGGACAATTTTGCCATCATCTCCTCTTTTCTCTCTGGTCTTCTACCCCGGTCATGTTTCCTTCTCATCCTTATCTCCCTGCTTCATAATTTACTCATTTATTCTCTGTCCCCTGATCCTCTTTGCTATCTTCTACTTGAATTGCACCATGCCTGCATGAACTCATGCCTTCTAAAATGCATTTCATCCATTTTGCTCAGAAAGGGGAGTTGAGGCCAGCAGGACTGCTTGAGTGGGCACCATATTAACTCAGGCTCAAGTTTTCCAGTGGAGTTTAAACAGCTGCTCAGCTTCGACACTCAATCCCCATTAATTTTGAGTAGGATTTAGGGGTCTAAATCCCTCTGAGCCTCTGGTCCCAGGTCAGCAACATTATCCATCCCACATGGCAGCACCTCAGCAAGACCCTCACAAAACTTAGACTATAAATGGCAGAAGTGGCCAATATACGTGGCCACTTTTTGCTGTGCTGATATCATCTCACCTGCTTCCTAATTAAATTGCAGTTGTGCTGATTGGTGGAGATGTAGTTGGAGATGTACTTGTGCCTGAAACCATGATAAAAATCTGCTTGGGGAAGAGGCTGAGAGGGGAAAAAGTCAGAGAAATATGGAAACCTGGGCACTGTGGAGATGTAAGACTGCCAGTTTGTGGATTGCCTGATTTCAGCAGGTCCTCAGGAGAATTGTGTCTCTATGCACATTCTTCTCCCTTTTGCTCTCTCCAGCACTACAACAAGGGGAACTGAAGGAAACAGTGAGTAGGAAGGCAGATTTTCCAGTTCCCTTTGTAGGAATGACCCACTTAACAGACGATACAATCAGGGTATTTGCTCTTTTTTGCCACTTCCAGTAAGGGATGTTCAAAAGCAAAATGCCCACTGGATGCCCAGTGTCCAAATTGGCTCACACAAAAGAGCTAATCTTGTCCTCAGCAATCCTATTTGTTCAGGTGCAAAACAAGTGTCTGAAGTAGCTACCAGTCTAAATACAGATACTGGCGCCTAAAAAAAAAGGAAAGAAAGAAAAAAATTAAATTAAAAAAAGAAAGAGAAAGAAAGAAGACCATTTCAGACAAGCCATAGCAAGCCCAAGCAAATTTCAAGTAAATTAATTGTGGAACAACACAGTGTATGATTTTGGCCTCCTAAAATGGAATATATTCCTTATAAAATGGGCACACTGTGCAGCTCCCTGACATTTCCAAATGAAACAATAAGACCACTAGAATGGAAAGTCTGCAGGAATGGCAGACAAGGAAAGGAAGTTTAGGTTGAACAAAGGTTTTGTTCATTTTTACAGCCCCTAGAGGAAGAGTGGTGTTGTACAGAAGCTGTTAATGATGGGCTGGATTGGACTCTGAAACCAGTGCCAAGATCTAAATGTGTTTTTTACTCCAGACTCCTCCCCAGCTGTCCAGATACCCTGCAGAATTTCCAGCTGGTGTGAACCCCTTGGGCTTCTGGATCAGCACAAAAAGAAAGGGGCGGGGGGGG
>VZRQ01000719.1:747185-814648 GCA_013397975.1 Machaerirhynchus nigripectus
TCTCGCTTGATAAATGCAATTCACTTGCATGAAATAGCAAATCATTAAGCTTTGTCTGACAAACTTGCAAGTTAACCTAAAGTCTTGGGTTGTAGGAAGGAACTGTGCTGTGCTGAGCGCTTGCTCAGGTAACTATGGCAACTCTGCTTCTCCATTAGGCTTTGAAAGAATTGTCCTTAAGTGAAAACAGCTCCAGCCTACCATCGCTGTTTAATAAATAATCTGCCAGTGGAGGAGGATTCAGGTTCGGAGAAGCTGTGCTTCCTTTCAACTAGGCTGGAAAATAGAAAAGTAAAATTCAGCAAAGCCTTTTTCAGAATTTCCATGACATGACTTTGTTCCCCGGGCGTGTAAACAAATCCCTCACGCACTGCTGGGGCTCGTCGGAGGGGTACGGGCTCTGGGACCTGCTCCTCACAGCAGGTAAATGCAGAATTAGAGCTCATGAACTGCTTTTGCTTGTAATCTCCCTGCTGTACTTGAAGTAATTTCTAAGCTGTATGTCATCATTTTAGATCTACATGAGCAAAATGAAATGTTTCTTTGTATTAGGCAGTGAGGGAAAGAAAAGGAGAGAAAGCTTTTGAAATTTTTCATTCAAGACCGTTGGGGGGAGATTCAACCTGTGTAGTTCTGCAGTATGTCAAAGTGCATTGGGGTCAGAAAATAACACTGCACAGTTCCTGAGTGGGAATGATGTTTACAGGCTTTTCTTTTACAAGGTTGGATTCTGCCAGGGACATTACATGAAAACTTACAATTTGTTCTTTATAACTAAGAGCTGTTTTGAATAGTAGCCAGGCAGTCCAGGCCAGGTTCTTCTTTTAGGCTCCGATGCAACAAGGACAGGCCTTAGGGCCTCTTATGAGTTTTCTGTTCGTTTCAGTCACGGTTGGGTCACTTGGGCGTCTCAGAGGCATAAAGGTGGGACACCTTGGTCAGCAGCAGACTCACTTCTCCTGACTCTCCCTGCAGCAGAGTGAAGGAGGAATGGCCAAAGCAGCGCAGCTTCGCCCTGCTGCTCAAGCATGTCCATGTATTTTGAAGCCTGAGGCGTCTCTGTTCCAGCGCACATTTTGTACTTGGCTGTTTGACCTCTTCTTCGAGAGATGGGGTGGGCAGCACGATGTGTTCAGAAGCATTGTCAGATAAATAGAAGAAAGCTTCTTGAGCCAGCTGAGCGACTTCCACAGGGAGGGTCTTACAGGTCTTACAGATACCTGACAGGATCTATGGTACCTTTCAGATCTAAGCATTTTAAAACCTGTCCAGTCTCCTGACCAGCCAGGAGAGCTCTCACCCCACCTGTGACCTCCTTTCCCTCTGTCCATGGGCATGCTCTCTGCAAGGAAGGCAAAGGCACTGAGGGCCACAGTGTGCCCTTTCCTCCCGCCCTGCCCTCTCACTGTGTGAATCCCATCCAAGTTTGCCTGCCAATATCTACTGGTCTCTGCCAGCATAAACAGTGGCAGAGGGCCACAGGGGCTGCAATTCCACTTATGAGGAGGGGAACAATAAGAGATCAGTTTGGTCCAGAAAACATATGGAAGTGGACAAAATGGAGGCACGACAAAAGCAAAGAGAAGATCTACAGAAATGGTACCTGTATGACCTCTCCAAAATACTGCAGAACCGTGGTAGGGTCACCTCTGCCTTCCCCGGGTCCATAGCCTGGGGGGAAGACAGCAGGTCAGACCCTTTGAACATGGTCCCACAAGGCTGCAGGATCCAGTGTCATCAAGGAGAGGTACCTGCCTCAGCTTTGTCCACTGGGCGTCAAGATAATTAAGCCACTAGCAGCACCAGGCAGGAACAGGACCTGGTCACCACCCCAGGACAAGGCAGAGGAAATGCCATGGACAATGCCAGGATGAGTGGGATGACTGAGGAAATGAAATATGTTCCCTGCTGAAACCTCCAAATTTGGAAGATGCCTTCCACCCTGTCATATCTCTGTTTTCTTGGGATCTGTTGGTTCCTGAGCTGAAGATTAAGGCTTGCAGGCTCATAGACACTCTCTGGTTATTATCTATGAGACTAAGACATGAAGTCATTAAAAATAACTCCTCTTGCCACTACCCAACTAACTCAGTAGGGTGACTCTAACCTAATTTGACCTTTTGTCATTCCGAGTGCTGCTATTGTGAGGCTGCAGTTTCATGATTTGTGGAGAGCAAATTCCCCTCCAAACAAAGGCCAAACCAGAGCCAGGGTGTTGTGCACATCTCTGGGAGAGCAGGCTGGAGTGGCCATGCCCAAGTTCTCTCTGAGCTGAGGCAGGCCCAAAGTCACCGCATTTCTGGGGCGGGCCTGTCACAGGGGATGGCTGAGAACCTTCCATACTCATCTGGAGTGAAGGTTTATCACTGCAATCTATCAAGATTTGGACAAAGTGCACCTTTGTAGGTGAGATAAAGTTTCCACTCCTGATTGAAGAAAGGAGGGGGAGGAAAGGGAGAGAGGCTCAGAGCCTTAGAATCCTAACACTTAAATGTCTTAATTAAAGGTAAACTTTTCCTTTGGGGTGGCTGTGGTTAGAGCAGCAGGCAGAGAGACATGACAGCACAGGCTAAACAGAGAGAAAAAAAGACTCTTTATTTTGTTTATTTTTTTTCCCCAAACATTCACTTTGGCCTCAGTCTGAAATGGCTTTGAAACTGCAGACACCTTCATGTAAATGTTCTTAATAAAGGAAAAAAAGTCCTCTGCGGGACATTGGTAATCCTTCTGATTTAGATGTTTTAATAATGTGTGAGTTTATCTTGGAAGGTGGTGGCTGACCTGAAATTAATGTCTCTGTCAACGTAAGGCTAAAAGCTCAGACTGAAGACTTAAATATAATAATATAATGTGTCTGTATGTGTGTGTATATACACATACACACATATATATATAGACATATATATGCATGTGCTATATAAACACATCTTTAAATAATCATAAACTCCCTTTAAAAATTATTTCAGCACAAATTAAGGTATAGACAGCATCTGATTGGCTCAGTCAGTACAGAGTGGTGCCCCATGATATATTCATTTCCTATTCTGGTGTGGTTAATTGGGTATTTCAATTTAATTACTGCAGTCAATAGCACTTTCGGTTGAGTGTCTTAAGTGTTCATTTAATTTAGTGTAGATTTAATAAGGCAGCGGTTGTATGTAAAGCTGTTAACCATCTGGATGGGCTGCAAAGCCCATCTTCTCTCTTGGGTAGCTAGAGCCTGATCCAAGACACACTGATGTCTACAGCAGTCTTTCTGTTAACTTCAGGAGCTCGAAACCTAGGCTCCTTGGGGAGCAAGGAGGTGGGCAAATGCCTCTGGCTGTGGGCTTCCTGGCTGGCCTTCATGAGGGAGGGTTTTTAATGTGCCGTTTCTTTTCCGTAGAGAAGTGCATATGGCAGTAATGGCAGGAAAAGCAACCCATGACTCGGGGTTTGGTAATTGTGAGCTCTGAGACTGAGCCTTAGAGTTTTAAGCAAAATTTCAAGTGGTTTCTCATAGCCTGGGTAAGGAGGTGATGAGTTGGGTCACACCTAGGAAAATTTAAAATAAACACACCAATTTGACAAACCTCATGCAACTGAATGATCTATTTTACCCCTGTCACAAGGTCTGGCAGAGCTGTTCATCCTCTCTCCACCTCCTATGAGTGAGTCACTAGCTCATGCTGTGGGTCAGGAAATATGCAGGTCTGCAGATTTTCAGATCACTAACCTTCTGGGTAGAAAAAAGAGGCAACCACTCTATACAAGCATTGCCTTTCGTGATTTCAGGGCCTCTTTTAAATGGGAATGTGATTTGTTTAGACAAAGGATGATACAGCGTAGGGCTATGATTATAGGGTCTGGACTTTATGGCCTGGAGACCTGGCCATCCAATCTTCCCGCACAGCTTTACCTAAAAATCATCTCTGCCATGGGACAAGCAGAAGGAGGGTGTTTTGGTGTATTCTAGAGTAGCCCATCAGCAGAGGCCATGGTGACCTCATTCGTTGCCTCTCCCTCCAGCCAACAACAGGGTTTAGCCAGCAACCCCCAGTCACATAGTGCCAGTTTTGTGATGTTGCCCTGGCCCAGAGCCATAGCTGGCTGGCTGGCAAGCTGCACGTGACATGAGCCCCAGGTTCTCCAGGGCTGAGGGCTCCCATGCTCCCCAGGCTTGTAGCCAGCCTGGTTTTGAAAACAAGCAGCAGGAACGTCAGCAGGAACAGGACTCCAGCACATGAAATCCAGTGAAGAGAAATTCTTCTGCTGCAGAAAGTAGGCAAAAGGCAACTGGAGATGAATAGGCTGCCTGACAGCTGGCAGACACGCAGCCTGTCTGCCATAGATGGTAATATAGGCACTGCAACTATTATGGCATCTAAAGGCAAAAAAAGCAATAAAAAGCTTTAACCTCTGCTACCCGGGAAAACAAGCAGTGGTTTCAGATGCCGTCGGTGGAGAGGAGCCTTTGTGATACTTGTGACAGGCAAATGGTCTAGAAAGCTCTGCTGAGCTGTATTTGGGATTAGGGGCCAGGAGCGCCTGGGTTTGTGCTCTATTTGTACTGGTTACACAGCCAGTTTTTAAAATTGTATTGCTGCTGTTATTATAATGATATTGCTATCACTACTGTTATTTTCTTTACACATCAATGGAGCCTGGACAGCCAGTCTTAATTTCTTATGTGAATGCAAACGGCATTTAGATTGTTGTCGAGATCAGACACCAGACACATTCCTACATTCTTGTCCAATGTTCAATATTTTTCCATGAGTCAAAGAGAACAAGAATGGGCATATTGTGTAAATGCAAAACTCTGCCTTTTTAAACTGACACGATGAATTTCAGCCCTGCCTCTTTGTCTCTCTCCTCCGAGCAGGGGCTTTTCAGCCTGCCAGATTTTGTTACTTACTATCCTTGAAAACAGAGGGAGGGAAAAGTCAGTCCTTGTTAATTCATTTTCCCAGTTACCTAGCAGTGCTGTATCCTTAAGGACTGCTGGATTTTTTTTTTTTTTTTTGCTTTGTTTTTTGCTTTTTTTTGCCTTTCTGAGCTGGTGAAGAGCTATGGCTTTCCTGCCAGCTCCATTGTGTTCCCTCAGTAAAAGCCTGCAAAACTAGAGGCATTTAAAAAAGAAGTGAGGAGTCTGTTGCAATAGGCATCCAACAAAAGTTCCTGCTGCAATCCGCGCTTCCAGTAAATGCTGGTTCTTAATCCAGATTTCAGGCTTCAGAGCTGGTTCTTAAGAGAACACTGATACAGGTCAGTGTAGCTGCATCTGTTTACAGCAACAGAAAATTTGGCTCACTTGTATCGGGCTTCAGTACAGATTCACAAACAAGGCCATGTACACAAATATCAGCATATAAGGGATCCCTGGAATTCGAATTTCACGTGGGGAATGTACCTCTGTATTTTAAAATGTGTGTGAAATGTGCCTGATCTCATCCATGCCTGCTAGAGCACGAGCTGCCCTGTAGACTGCTCTGATCTGGTCCATATTCCAAGCAAGACTACGTGGCCTTTCCAAAGGCTTCTCCCTAGTACAGACCACCATAGACAGAAGTTTGCATGAGAACAAAGACTTTATTTCTAGACAGAAAAACCTTTGATTCTATTTTCAGGTATTTTAACAGGCTATAAAATGCTTATTTCCACACCATAAATGAGAATAAATATGTATCTACCAAAGGCAGCCTAGTATAAGTAATTTGCAAGGAAAGTTTCACGGAAGTGCTTTGATAACCCTGAGTTTTTGGTTGCTCTTTCTGAGAGTGGAAAGTTGGTGAGTGCCCTCTGAGTACATTTGACCTGGAGGTTCCTAGCTAAGGATTATGAAGGAAAGAAAAGCATACAAAGGGCAAAAGGAACTAATTAGCTCCAAGAATGATATGGCCATTTGTCCACTAGGAACCAGTTTGCTACCTCCAAAGTTTCAAATATAGTACCTTGCTGTTCAGCCCTTCACCTGTAATGATTTCTAGTCACCATTAAATGGTACCGTAAAGGTGAAAGGTTTCACATTAGTTATAAAGTGGAAAATTATACTTATCCTGGCTAGTATTTTCAAAAGTATGCTGGGATCCATATTTTGACACCTAAAGAGATGTCTGCTTTTCAGAGGTGCTGAATGTGCATCGGTGTCCTTTGGAATTTTGCTGGAAAATAGGGCTTGTTATTAATGTGTTTGACAGTGTCTAAATGCATGAAGAGTATTTTTCAAAAAAATACCTAGAGATAAAGTCCTTGTCATGGAACCTTATAATCAAGAACAGAGAAACAAAGTCCAGCAAAGTCCATTTAAAGACCTGTATATCTCAATGAACTTTAGATCGGGCTTAAGCAAAAACATTATTTAGCAATTCAGATTCATCTGATGGAGCAGCAGTTTGCTCAGTCAACCCCTTGATTGTTTATGTCATTTAAAAACTACTGATCTGATGCCTTCCCTGAAGGAATCTGTGTAGAAACAGAGACTGACATTTCTCACGTACATTGTCATTTACTGCTTTCATCTCCTCCTCCTCCCTCATCATATATGTCATTGACTTGGAGAAAAGTCAAATTTATAGATTCCCTCCATTTGTTCTACATTCAAAATTTTCCAGTTACGTACCAGATCTCTCCTAGAAGTGAACAACAAAAGGATGAGAGGGAAGGAATACAAATTGCTGACTAGACGTAAAGAAAAACAGGGGAGCTGGAAGGGGGCCCAGATAGGTTGTGGAGTCCTCATCCGTTGAAGCATTCAGCACTTGCCTGGACAATGTCCTGAGCAACCTGATATAAGCTTGTTGGTAGCTCTGCTGAAAGCAGAGCATGCAGTGACAGGACATGGGGGAATGGCTTCAAGTTGAAAAAGAGTGGGTTTAGAGTAGAAATTAGGAAAAGATTCTTTACTGCTGGGGCAGTGAGGCACTGGAACAGGTTGGTGAAAGATGCTGCAGGAGCCCCATCCCTGAAAGTGTTTAAGGCCAGGTTGGGTGGAGCTCTGAGCAACAAGATCTAGTGGAAGGTGTCCCTGCCCATGGCAGGGGAGTCAGAATTAGACGATCTTTAAGG
The DNA here is from genome assembly GCA_013397975.1 of Machaerirhynchus nigripectus. NCBI lineage: Eukaryota > Metazoa > Chordata > Aves > Passeriformes > Dicruridae > Machaerirhynchus > Machaerirhynchus nigripectus. The sequence continues at coordinate 754,233 of VZRQ01000719.1, forward strand.
TCCCTTCCAACCCCAGCCATTCTATGATTCTCTGATTCTCTGTCCAGAGGTCCCTTCACAGCTCCATCATTTTATGATCCCAAAGGTCTAAGAAACTCTCCACTAAGGCCTCTGCCACAATACTTTTATTTTCTTTCTGTGAGTAACATGGTAAATGGACAAGTAGCTAGTGAACTCTCTACTGTGTTAGTGGCCTGCAGAGGTGGAGTTTAAGAGATGCAGCATTGGAGCTGTACAACTGAGGAGGGTTTCCACTGTGTGACTCTTGGTGGGGGCTTACTTTAGGACTCCCTTATCCAAGCCAGCAGAGCAGGTGAACAGTTTGGCTTCTGGCCACACCTGATGCGTCACTAGTGTGTAGGCTACAAAAGTGATGCAGCACTGATGCAACAAATCTTAGCTGAGGCATTTTCACTGCATAGCCAAAGGAATGCTGTTTCTTGGGGTGACTGTGGTACCTGTGTCCATTCTTGTAGGAGTGTGTCCCCTTGTCACAGGGTGTTGTGTCAGGAAGGAGATGCTATTCTACTCAGTCATTCCTTGCCAAACAAGGAATTTTTCTCATTTTGAATTTTCAAAGTTAGCAATCACAATTGACTCTAGAAACAGAGTCAAGGCTGCTGTGGAGGAAAATAGGACTTTGAGATAGGCTTTTATATTTGAGAGGCCTAGAACTACTAATCTTTCAGTGCTGTTTCTGTTTGCATAAGTTCCCTCAATGAGTGATCGGTGCACGTAGGAAAATAAGGCATATAGGAAGCACCAATTGTAATGAATCCACTTATGTCCCTTTCACCAAAAACTTCCATAGCGGCCAAAAATACGTGAAAGTTTTGTGGTGACCCTTTGTCATTAACTACCACAGCTGGTGGGGATGGGCTGCTGACTGTGGCTACCCAGAGCATCTTCATCAGCTGCTTGGCACCCCGCTGTGTCTCATGGGATTCAGCAGCTATCCCCTTGAAGAAAACTGTAGGTGGGATAAAGGCGTTAGGTACAAAGGCTCCCAGGAGTCTGGGTGGCTGCAGAGGCGTAGCAGCAGGGGATTGCACCAACAGTCACTGGCGTTGCTGCTCCAAGCCACAAACCTCGGTGTGTGCTCAGCAGCTGGGCTTTGCCCCAGAGGGACAGGACAAAGGAGCTGAGGACTGCAGTGTACAAATAGCATCACCCCATCCCTGAGAGGGTTTAAAAGTCCTGCCTAGATGTGGTCTCCTTGAACCTCATTTGCCAAAGCAAATCTTTTTGCAAAAGTCAGGTTTTTGCTAGATGCTCTGTACTATAAAATATTCTCTTTGCTAACGAGGGAGGAAACTAGAAAACCTATTTTCACTTTCTTCAGAGATGTCTCCATGCATTTGACTTGTTTACTTGTGCAACCATCCTCTCATCCTCCTGTGCAAATTCATCCTCCTGTGCAAATTCATCCTCTCCACTCTGCTTGTCATTTCTCACGTTACTTTTAAGCATGATCTTGTAAGGTTTTCAGTATCTGAATTGCTGGGGTTTTCTTTTAGCCTATAGGTGTATTTTTCTTACCCTGGACTGCGCTTGGTCCCCTCTATTCACATTGACCTTTTCGAGCTCCTGAAGCATTCCATCCTGGGTGATTGCTTGTTTCCAAATCTTTCCATTCAGCCTCTGTGGTCATTTTCATGGGTTTGGATTCCTTCAACCTTCTCATCAAGATGGTACTCAAAGAAAGACCAAATAACAACATGTGCCAGTCCAAGACAAGAAAGCATTTGGGCCTCCTGTAACCTGCTAATGATCTTCCATTATGATCATAATTTCATATTGATCTTCATATTCCAGAATAACCTAGACTGCTGGTCAAATGAATCCCATTTTTACAGTTTTCCTTCAGACTCCTAAAGTGTTGGAAATACGGGAGATGTGAAACATGTCCAGACTTGTGTCCTTTCTAAACCTGGAGGCATCTCATCAACAGCAATGACAAATATATGGGGGAAGACACACAATCACCTTGACAGGCCTGCAAAAATCACCACTCCACCCCCTTACCTCTTTTTCCCCTGCCCACAGACAAGTACCACCAGTCCCCATGAACCATAGACTAGTTTGAACCTTGATGTTTAATATTTTTCATCCCTTTCTAGATATTCTATCATCACCTTTCATAAGTCAGCATCTTCCCATTTCCAAACAAATGCTCAGCCCCTCTTTAGATCTTGATGAGCTCTGAATCTCTCATGCAGTTCCTCAAACTCTATCCACTTTGGATGAAAAAGTGTATCATCTCACTGGGATTGAATTTACTGCTGCTCAAATTTGCTAAACAACCTCTTAATCTGTAGTTAATCAGTTAGAGTCTTAATATATAAACTTTCATCATTTTCTCTTTTATTTGTCCTTTCCATTGTCTGTTCTCTTCATAGGAGTATTTTAAAGCTCTTTAATTGTTGTTTCAAAACCCTCCAAAGCCCTCTAAATTTTTGCCTGATTTGCTCAATTAGGTCAAACTCTTTGTGGGGGGCACTTGGCCTATCCTGACACTGCATGTTTAAGCTGAAGATTTTGAAAATGGCTCTTAAGTACTGCTCTTACTTTATGTCCTTAATGGGGTAAATGTTCATGATGGGTGAGAGCCAGGGGGAAGATGCTAATACAGGTCAAACCCAACCATCAAACAAGTGCAGCAACCTTGTAGGAGACCTTCTCTTACCACAGGCGTGGATTTGATCCTAAATATCACCTCTTCACTGAAGTTTTTGGCAGAGGGTAAGGACTCCTTCCTTCTAACAAGAAGCCATTTTTACAGTTGCTCATTAAGTATTAGTTGATGCATGATGGAAGGCAGCTCTCACTGACGTGGGCCCTCCTTGTCCTGGCTGACAGAGTGTGATGCTGGAAGCATGATTGGGTAATAAGCTGAAGGGATCTTCCTTTTCCAATTGACAAGTGGTGACCTTGTATCTCCTGTGAACTGTAAGGTACCCTGCAGAAGACCTCAAGGCCAAACAGTTGACCTGAGTGTCCTTTGTGGCGCACTGACTTGCAGGAAGGGAGAAACAATCCAAATATTTCCTTATTTTCCAAGTATGGATGGAGGGCTCCTGTCTTCCTCCAGTGACTGAACTTTTGGTTAACAGAGTGTTGCAGAGGAGATAGGTGCTTAGAGAGGTAATAAAAGCCCGCATGTGGGCATGGACATGTGCTCTAACAAGCCTACAAAGCGATGGTTTGGAAACAACGCTGAGCAGAATACCAGGACCAACCTGCTCTCAGCTGTCTTTCCTTAGGTGAAATCTGCTGTGCTATTGATCTCTAAAAGGCAAATCAGATAACAGCAGCCACATTTTTAAGGATTAGGAGCTTCCTGTGCAAGACGGTATGTGTTGTTAATACCTTAAGCTGACTTATGAAACTGGTAAACAATGTGGAGGGTGGTGTTGGATGACCTCTTTTACATGCCTGATCATCCTGTCAGCATTTATAATGCATTTGATATTTCCTTCTCATCAGGATAGGATCAGTTAAGCAGTCGTATTTCCCAAAGCTCAGGTTGCATTATGCTTTGTTCCACATTTCATGGTAATAAACGTTGACATAAATTTCTGTAGAATTCACACAAAGTGATTGTTAATTTATTCATGGTTGAAAAGGATCACAAAAAAAAAAAAAGAAAGAAAGAAAGAAAAAAAAAAAAAGAACAGAAAAGACTCCTCCAGAAGACAAATACACAGCTTGCAAGATAAAACATACAGATCTTTCATGCCTATTTGTTTTGCACACAGTAATGACTGCTACACTCTGATTAGCAATCTTGACCTAGTTAAAATGCTATTGTTTTTCTGTGTTCCTATTCTTCTAAAAGACTGTGACTAGACATGATATTTTATAATCCATGCAGATGTAAAATCTGCATAAAAAATATAATTATTGTGCTTCCGCAACCTGGACCCAAGCCCTGACATTATGTTTCTAGGCAGTACACAGTGAATAATATGGATGCATTTTTAGGTTGGTATGTTCAGTTGGCAAGATACATAATTTTTCCATAAGCAAAGGTAAATTATGGGATTTCTAATATACTGATTGCTATTCCAACCTTGTCCCAGCTAATGAAAATTAAGTGGATACTTGTCAGCCAAGAAACATGCTTATTTGTTGCTATAAATTCAGTTTTAGTGGTGCTAAATATTACACTAAACAGGGAGGAAAAGTTGTGTTGCCTCTCAGTCAACTTTATTATTGCCAGTGGTGCTTATGCCTAAGGATCACCCAGAGTCGGGACACCACTGCAAGAGGCCTGTATAGACACCCAGATCAGAAGGACAGGCATGGGCAGCAGGGAGGCTTGGGATGGGTAGAGCAAAATTCTCATGGCCTAAAACGTTGGTTATCCAGGGGCTCCTGGTCATCCAAGTGGTCTCTGGAGATGGCCAGTTAATAGGAGGGGAGGGAGGCAGAGTGGGTGTGCTGTCTCAAGCTGCCGTGCTCACTGACAGTGTGGGGCTGAAGGCACCTGTGCTTCCTCCTCCTCCTCAGGCTCAGAGAGAACAGTTGGTCCCCCTCCTGTGAATGCAGGGTGGGCGGCAGAGGACTCCTGGAGTTGGGCCTCTGCAAGCCTGACTGGAGCAAGAAACAGCATCTGCTACTCCTGCACAGCTCTTTGCACCCATGGAGGAAGCACCGTGCCCTAGCCGTGGTGCTGTGAGGACACTCCAGCTCTCAGGACTGCTCCCCATTGTGCGCTGTGCCCAGGGCCTCCACTCTGTCACTCAGTCCTGCATGAAAAATTAATGTTGCTTACCACATCAGCATCATCCAGCAGATTGGACTGTGTGAACTCAGAGTGCTAAAATCTCTCTGAAGACAACTTTCAACTTTCATCCTCAGCCGTGTCAGGTAGATGCTGCTGTTGAAGACAAAAGATTAAAAATAAATATACTTGTGCAGTGCAGAGAAAGTGCAGAGCAGAGGGGCTGGGGAGAGGTTCTCAGAAGAGGATCATACTACTGAGATCTTCAGGAGAGACATCAGGGTGAACCTGATGCTCCTGGGTGTGGGAAAGAGGGGGAACAACCAGATTTCAGATGTGTAGAAGCAGTGGTAATGGGAGCCCTCAAAACTGAGTCTGTAGTCAGAAAACAGGCCGTGAGGGTGCCTGTGCGATTGTGGCATTAGGACCTGTGATGGCCCCAGAGATGGCATCTCAGGACAACGGCCCCTCGTTGTCCCTGTGTCAGCCCCAGGGTGCCTCTGCAGCGTCAAAGCTGGCCGTGGTGTGAGTCACCACGACCACCCTGTCTGGCTACAGGGGTAAGAAAAAAAGGAGAGAGGCATCTGATCCTCCTGCATGCTGAGGAGATGCCTGCAACAGGGAGGCTCTGCACTGGTGAGCCCCATACCCTGCCTGGAAAGGTGCTCCCCAGCTTGGCACAGCTCCGAACACCACAGGAGGTGACACTGCTGGCAGCAAACACTGCAAATTACTGTTTTGAAATTGTGAGTTGCTGTCATTCAGAATCAGGCTCTAAGCCTCAAGGGTGGCTTGCTGGGTCCAGCCCTGCAATGCAAAGGTGCTTTCACAGCATAAATAAGTATCATTCAGCATCTTTTCCTCCTTTGGAAGGAATTTTTTTTCCACTTTTCATTGTTTGAATATTTTTCATATTTTTCCTCTAATTCCTTTACCCTTTTGCTTCCCCAGCTACATAGAGGATTTTGTTTACAGTGCAGCCATAGATACACTCAACACATACTGTGAGAAAGTCTAGGTAGTCCAAAACAGACCTTTAAAAGGGGATTTTTTTGCTGCTTCTACATTAAAAGCACAAAATCCAAAGCTGCTTTTTCTATCATCAGAAGTATTGCTCTGCAGGAACCGCTAACACTGCCACACTGCCTGCTTCACACTGTGGGGTTTCAGTCTGTAGCACCTTGGGAGTTTCATCCCCGTTGTTCCACCACACAATGTAAGAGAGCTGCAAACCTTTGTAGGAAATTGTGAGAGTTGGGAGAACAAAGGTGGGAGGAATCTTCCTTTTATGTCTTCCACTAAAAGGCTTAGAGGGGACTTAAGACCATTGCACTGTGTTATTTTCTCTGTAGCTTCCTTGGGGCATTTTGGTGTTTTGGCCCAGTCTCAAGTGTCCAGCTGTAAACATTTCAAAATTACAGTCAGGTACAGTACTAACATCTCTGTACAAGGCCTTGATCTGCAGGCACTATGGAGTTACTTGGCCAAGTCAGAGGGACAGCTTGTGTTTTACTTGTCCTGAGAGCTGTGAAGCTCAAGGTGCTGGATGGCTAGCCTAGGAGTTCTGTCGAGCACTGTGCTACATGCTGTTAAATGAAATAAAGAGCATTTTCTAAAGGAAGTCCAACTGCAGAAGCTGTATGGAATGCACAAAAAATAAGGCTTTCATTGAAAGTGAAACCTGATAGACTGTATAATTTCCTGCTGACACAGACAATTCTTTTCTTGGCCATATCGGACAGACTCTGTGGAAAGGAATATAAGGTGAATTCACATGAGTAATGTCAGAAATACATCAATGATGTGATAAAAATATTGCTCGATATGGATATTTTTTGGGAGAAAACAATCTCTAAAATTTCTCACTGACAAACTGTGCTTTTGCACCAAAAATGTTTTTGTTCCATTTTCTGTGAAAAAAATCAAGCCAGAAAAAAAAAAAATCAGCAAAATCGTCTAGTTTTACATTTAGTAAAAAAATTCAACCAAAAGAAAGGTGAAGCAAAAACCTTTCTGTTTTTCTAAAAGAGAAATTCTTTGATACCAGGATTTGATGAGCCCTAATTATTAGCTTGGTGGATCTCCTGCTGATTTGGCCTGGTGTCAGAGAGCATTAAAGAAAGCTGCCTGTCTTAAATTCCTTTAAGACTCAGAATAAGTTTTAAATATAAAACTTATAAATATTATATATGTCCCTCTGCAGAGGACATGGTATCACACTGGGTCATTTAGATAAGTCATCTCTAGAGGTTTGCCCCCTGCTGTCCCCAAGCATTTTGTCCAGGAGCAGCACTGGGCTGTCTTGCAGACAGGATCTCCAGAGGCTCAGTTTAACTTCCGAAGATCAATCATCCAGCACTGCCTTGCTGTAAGTGTGTGAACTCCCACTGACTCACCAGAGCCTGCTCAGCAAAAGGTCTCACAACAACACAGGCTGCCAGGAAATGCCTGTACTCTGTGATGGTTCATCCAGCGCTGCCCACCTACCTGTGGGATAGAGCTGGGTATGGAGGGCTTCCTCCTCTCCCACTTACTGTCATGTCACTTGTTTCCCATCACAGGCCTTTTCAGTATTACGCAGTTCAAGCAGTTTGAGATGTGTAATCACAAGCCTGTTTGATCTGAGGAACGTGCCTGTGTGTGTTATAGGAACTTTTGCTTTATGTTTACTGACCCAAATCAATCCTAGCTTGCAAATTGAAAGAGATGGAGCCTGAAATCTGGCAAGTTGGTTTTGGTTTTTTTTTCCTTCTGAAGAGTCTGTGCTTTGCTTGGGGAAAAAGGGCTTGAATACTGACTTCTAGTCAGTAATTGAAAAATGTGATTGCTAGAAAACTGCAAAGGTTTCAGTGATGGAACCCTGGTCCTTTCCCTTCGGAAAACAAAAGAGACGTAATGCTGGGGCAGCAGTGCCCTGCAAAAGGCAGCGTTCAGAGAGGCTTGTGATGGATGCTGCTCATCTTGCTGAACAAAGACCAGTCCCCTGCAGCCCCCCCGACATATAATTGGTAGCAGCTCAGTGCAAGGAGGTAGAGGGAGCTTCATCCCTGTGGGCTGCTCACATCTTTCCCATGCCCTCTCTCTCCATATCCTGAACTCGTGGGGGATGTGAAATCAGGACCTCTGTAGCAGCCTCAGTGAAGTCCCCGAGTTTCCTGTACCTTTGAAGCCTCACTTGCTCTCATTTCTGCTTTAACGTGTGGACATCTATTGACTGACGGTTTTGTCAGCAATTCCAAGTGCTGTATTTGCAAGGTTTTGGGGAGATGTGATAAGTTACCACTTGTTATTCTTTAGAAATGTACAGTGCCCTTTTTGGTGGGCACTTGGGCAGATGTGAAACCAGGAGTCCTCCAGCCCATGTTAAGGAAGGGAGCGCTTGGTTAAGGGATGTGTCAGGAGATCATGGTGCTCTGCCTGGCTCTGCTGCTGACTTGTGTGTGGCAAACCACTTCCCAGCTCACTCCTGTCTGCTCACCCACCTCACCCTGCTATCTGCTAGAAGCTACTTCAAATGCAGGGGAAAAGCAGATACTACACACAGCACAAGGTAACACCTGCATTTTCGTATGTGTCAGAAAGCTTGGTGCAGGTGCCCTGAAATGGTGGAGTTTTTTAAACAGCTCCTTCTGCTTCAAAATGTCAAGCAAACCCAAATTAACTCTGAAAGTCATATTAACCACATAAAACAAATACATATGCAGGGGGTATAGTCTTCATTATCTGTTCAGCCTTTCTGTCAGCAACACATCTGAAAGCAAAATGTGCTGCCAAGTCATGTATTCTAATGACCTGGGAACTTCCTCATTTCCCAGGAAGATGAATTGGGGTGTACGAGAATGGTTTCTTATAAACACACTGACAGCAAAGATGATGGTAAAAGGAAGTGCAACTTACCTTTTTTTTGTTCCAAAGGAAAGTACAGTGACTCATGTGTCAGAAGGAACATGCTAACCCAAGACAGTCTGTGCTCTTTGCAGTGACCACCCAAACCCAAACCTCCCCCCAGCCTAATGACAATTAATTACTCTTGCAGGCACACAGTCTGTGGACTTATACAACTAGGCATCACCATGTCTGTCCTTATGAAAACATGAATCTGTGATTTAAAAGCTATGCTGGAAACGTAACTTGAGATATGAGACGGGATTTTCAGTGTCAGAGAGAGAAATTACAAACTTTATTTTTATGGGCTAAACTCAGTGACCTGATGATGCAATGGAAGAATGGATGGGCTTGGAGGAAATATGCATTTCTCAGTTAAACTCTTTTGATGCAATTCATTGGTATTCACACCAGAATAAAATTTTTCACACCTGGAGTTATCTGGGAAGAGCTTTTACTTATACGTAAGCCTGAAGCTGAGGGGCATAGAGGCCGCAACAGAGTATTACATGCCCATGGACTTCTGTACACGAAACAGCATGATGAAAACAATGTGACTGGAAGATCTCATAAATCATCCTTCCTCACTTAACTGGAAAATCAGAGTTCTCAGTTCTCTCTGTCCTTTGCAGCCTTCCAAGGTATCACAGTTTGTACAGGCATTATCTTCTCACTGGCACACACAGGTGTTTCTCAGATGGCATTGTCCTGATGCCTCCAGGCCCATTGCACTTCTGCCCAGGTGCAGAAAGGCAGAAGGTGAGCTGTGTTTCACTGCTCAGTTTCCTGGCACTGCTCATGGCTGAAACAGGGACAGTGTGTGCTGGCTCAGCAAGGGCCGCATGTGGATGTGTCCACTCCTCGCTGCGCGCCCCTTTGGTCATGGAATCATAGAACCATTAAGGTTGGAAAAGACATCTAAGATCAAATGTACAGGGCTAAATATAGGACAGCTGCCCTTGTTTTAAAGTGATCTGTTCTTTTATGAACCGTGTTCAAAGCAAGTCTTCTTGAGGGCATCTGCATCTTACTTGAGGGCATATGTACCAAGTCCAAGCTTTTCAGCTCATGGGACTGACATCTCTGTTTTCTGTGCATGGGGTGGGAATCTGTGTGTACAACCACAGCAGATGAGTGTAGATCAGGCAAACAGAGCCATGAACCTCTTTTCCTTTGGTAGGCCCACAGGGCTGGCAAACAAATGGAAGTATCACTGTAAATATTCAAGGAAAAGGAAATATAGTTACAACTCTCAGAGCAGTGTTGCATGGACTGTGTGTTTTATAAGAGATGTTTCAGGACATAAACAACTAGGGCTTAATGTATTAATATAAATCTTTGAGAAATAATCTGGCAGTACATCATGGGCCAGCCCCTTGGCTGACATAACCTGACATGGCTCCAGTGGATTCATTCTCAGTTTTCAACAAGTTAACATCTAACATTTTTAATTATACACATCTCTGGCCAGTATAAACCTACATGAGCTTAGGATGCCTTGATCCTGTGTGTGCCATTATAATGTATTCAAGGACTTTTGGACTCTATGGGTGTCAAAAATGTTCTTTTGGGTCATATACCAAAATCAGGAGAATGAAAACCTGCAGCACTGGATAGGCACAAGGGCAGATTTCATGACTGCATTTGTCCCTGCTGCCTAAAAGTACTTTAGATCTGTCTGGCACAGCTAGATTGGAGAAGATCCAGAGCAGAGAAGCTTTACCAGCTACAGCTCTGGCTACCTCCCTCCTTCACCACACCTATGAGGGGAAGGGGGTCAGTCATCAACAGGAGGCAGCAATGCTCAGAAAATGCTGATGGCAAGGGTGGTGATGGCAGGGAAATTCACTGATTAAAGCATATTTTTCTACAGTTCTGTGCAATTTCATTGACTAAAAAATGTCCAGAGGAGCTTTCTGAAGTAAGCAATGTTTACTTGCCTGTTGCCTGTGCCTTTCAAGAAATTAAATTATTTCTTTGGTATCATCTAATGATTATTTTTTTTGTCTTTTCTTCTTTCAGCTCCAAGGCTCCTTGAAGAGAAAGCTGGTGGTAAATCTGTCACCTGTCAACAAGAGGCCCAATGGTGCTTCAGAGAGCTCTTTCCTTGACATTAAGAGGATAAGAGTCGGTGACAATATCTCAGTGGGACAAGGTGGACAACATGTTAACAATTGCCAAAGCCAGTCAATGTCAGGAACTATGGCTGTGGGGCAAGGATCTCAAAGAAAGGCCAGCAGCCTAGCAAACAATACCCATGCTAGTGGGAATGACATGTTTAATATGACTTTGAAAGAGGTAAAGAAAGAACCAGGAGAAACAATGTCCTGCAGCAAACACTTAGATGGCCAGACATCCCACGAGAACGTGTTCCCTAACCGATACGGGGAAGACTCATGGGACCAAATGATGGATCTTGAGCTTCAGGAACTGTTTAATGAACTGACTAACATATCAGTGCCACCAATGAGTGATGTTGAGCTAGAGAATATGATAAATGCCACGATAAAACAAGATGAGCCTTTCAACATTGACCTTGGGCAGCAGAGCCAGAGGGGCCCTGTGAGATCTCTGCAGATGGATAAGATGGTGATAAAAAGTGAGTATGCACCAGGCATGAATCAGGCTCCTGTGGGCTCCCCACAGATGAGGCCTTCTTCCACAGGTCCAGCCTTCACTATGGCTACCACTGCCATGTCTGCCTCTTCACCCATCCCCTCGGTGCCTCAAACACAAGTGTCACAGGTTTCTTCTGCGTCCAGCCGGCCATTGCCTAACTGGCAGGAGGTGTCTCATGCACAGCAGCTCAAACAGATCGCAGCCAATCGGCAGCAGCATGCCTTGATTCAGCAGCAACAGCAGCAGCAGAACCAGACAGCCAACTGGTCCACTCTGTCTCCATCAGGACCTTCCCCTGGACCCTTTGTGCAGGAGAAAATCCCCAGTCCTTCTTTTCGCCAGCAGCAGTTCAGCCCACAAAGCTCAGCAATGCTTGGGGTGCCAGTGAATGGAAACCAGTCAAAAGGGATGAACAACTATGTTTATAAACCAACCACTCCCCAGAGCAATCCCATGGACATAATCATGCAACAGAAGCCTCAGGACCTCAACAGAAACTTTATCAACAGCGCTCAGCCACCTCTAGAGCAGCATCATGGCAACACAAAGCCTTTGTTTCACTTTAACTCAGAGCAAACAAACCAGCAGATGCCTTCAGTTTTGGGTTCCCAAAACAAGCCTGCCCTTCTGCACTACACCCAGCAGGCACAGGGTTCAGCTCCCGTGCAGCAGCCACAGCAACAGCAGCAACAGCAGCCGCAGCCGCAAACTGCTCAGCCTCTCCCAAACCAGTCCCTTCAGAGGCCACCTAATGTAACCCTAGCATTGCAGCAAAAAATGATGCTTCAGAAAATGCAGCAAAGCCAGCAAATCTCAGGTTTGCAGTATCCAGTCTCTCAGCAGCACAGACAGGTAAGACAAATTCCTCCTTCTTTGTCACAGAATCATTCTGGTCCAAGTAACAAAAAGGCTTCTCCAGCCTGGCCTCATTCCTGCAGGAGATGTGTCCTGGTGGCAGTCAATGACCCTCTCAGCATGCACTTCTGCAGAGCTGGTGATGGCACATTTAGCACCTATTCAGTTGTATCAGGGATGCACATTTAGAAGAATTTCGAGAAAACCATGCTCATAACACTTTTCATGCGATGGAATGAATATGTCACTGCTATATATTATGTAGATACTTGTCAGAAAGGTGAGATAGTAGGGCAGATGCAAGCTTATTTTGCACTCCTATCTGAGTTTTCTAGCTTACAAAAATTTGGGGTCTTTTGAAAGTCAAAACTTTAATGAATTCCTATGTTATCTTAGATAATGTGTTTTACAATGTTAATTTTTATGCCATCATTTTTCTCAGGGAGGCAGGGCTAGGAAATTCTGGTTTTAGATATCTTTTGACTGATATGACAAAAAATACTGTATGCACACTTGCTATCGCTTTGGCAAAGAAAAACTAAGATTTATCTGTGAGCTTTATAAACACCCATCACACTTCTGGGAATATTCTGTGGATAAAATACATGCTTAGATATGAAGGAGAAGGTTGCCACAGATATGTCTACAATTATATTCCATGTGGCCAGCTCCCACTGTGCTATCATGAGACAGTGCCCTGACAAGATCTGCTGTTGTAGCTTACTTGTGCTCTGCCAAGTCCCTGCACACCCAAGTCTCAGATCCCAAGTTTCAGACCTGCCAATCAAAGTGAGAATGTGCAACCTCACTGTACCCCAGTCTGGAAACCAGGTGCCAAACAAGAAAAATATATTTGACTTTGGGAGGTTTAAGCAACTCTGAGTAGTTTAGGCGGGACTTTGTCTCAACGTATTTGAAGATATGGGATTGCAGTATAGGTGTGGAGATCATCTGTAGATGTGAAAACAGCTGTGAGAAGCTACTTAAAAATGAAAGCCTAAGTTTTCCATGGAGTCTCAGAAAGTAGCACTGTGAACAAATCATTCAGAGCTGGAGTTTCTTCACCGAACTGGGTGAACAGTCTGATTTTTTAAAAAGAGTAAATACAGTTGTATGCCTGCACACCTTTCTCCTTTTAACTCTTTTAAATTTCCTGACCAACTAACCATGACTTTCTCCAACAACAAGTCCCTTAGCAAGAGGTTTAGGTGAAACCTATGGACAGCTGTGATAAATTGCTTTGTTGAAAGATGCTGTAGAATGAGTGTCGGCATGATGCAAGCACAGTTTTGCTGTTTTACAGAAGGTCTCTGCAAGCTGTTCCTCTTCTTCTTGAGCCACTGTGTGCCCTCTTCTTAGGTGCATTTCCCCATTCTCTTAATAGACTGGCAGGCAGATGAATTTTAACAGTTCCTTCATTCAGCCACGATGAACCTTCCAGCAATCTGTCATCACAGGGGAGACAGGCAAGACTTCTGCAAACACTACTGTTTTTCTGAAAAATTTTGCAAGGTCACATTCTGGAAAGGCATAAAAGCACGAGAGCAACTCTGCTTGACCTTGCTCTGTGTCCTCTTGGGCTGCTGCTGCCCAGGGAGGCCAGCCAACAAGATGGGACTTGGCGACTCGGCCCTAGTAGTACTTGCAAAGTTTACCCATGAGTGTAGTGGATTTCTCACCTGTGCAGCCACAAGATCTTTGGCTTAGGAAAACTTGTCCCAAGTGAACTTGGCTGAGTGCCAGGCTTTAGATATTACACCAAGAAAGGGGTTTTGCCTATCATCACAGACTTCTTTCTTCAAACTAATTTTCCGAAGTTTCTTGTTCTCTGACCACTTTCCACAGCTATTTCTGCAGGATGTGGCTACCTGACCCACAGCACAGTTGAGAAGCTTGGTAGCTTTTTAGACAAAAATTACAGGGCTTTTGCAGTAAGGATGCTGTTTTTTCTATGCTCTAGAGAGGTAACTGGATTTTTTTAGAGATCCTTAGCAGTTGTTCCAAAGTGCTGGTGAAGTTCATAAAATCAGTTAGGTCTCTCTCAAGCAGAGTATTTTGTAGCTGCTGGAACAATACTTAGAAATACAACTGGTCCATAAATTACAAGGTTTTTAAAAGGTTTGAACATAATTGTTTACATGGCAGTATTTATGAGTTCTGTGGACCCTTTAGCATCTGCTTGCCCTGCTGCAAGAGCCCACCAACCCCTTGGCCAGGGCCTGCTTGCCACATTAGTCTGAATATTAAATCAGAGGGGGAGGAGACACTGCTACTATTATCTTCCAGTAAAGACGACAAAGGTCAAAGCGACCTTGTGCGTTGACTGCTGCTGATTTTAGCAATGGGGACATCACCTCATTTAGGCTGCACAGTCTGCTTTCCTGAAGGATCATCTCCCACCTCTGAGGATTTCTACACATCATTAAAAGTAATGCATGATTAATTACCAGCATTTGCTAATTAACTTAATGATTAATATTTATTTTACTCATGCTCTATTTCTGCATGAGGAATCAAGATTTGATTCTGCTTGGTATCATTCAACTCCTCCTCAGATCATTACAGAACCATCTCACAACTGGCTGGAATGCTTTGCAGCTGGTAATGTGAGGGCACATTCATAAAGGACTGCTGTGACATTGCCATCAGAAATCACTGACTGGAACACTGTAAGCTTACATTTTTAGCAGAACTAGCTCACCCTCTGGATTTTTGCTCCCCAAGCTTTAAGATCCCCAAAACCCATCTGAGCTTGGTTTTATCAGTCCAAACTGGCTAACTGGAAATGTAAGGCTTGTAATTTCTCTGCTTGTCGTATTCCCTTTGTGTCAAATTGAAACAAACTTACAGAGGGATTTGCTAATTAGATGTCTTTTGCCTCTAGGGAAAAGTCATAAAAATGATGGAAATCATCTTGGTTTCCTGGAAGGTTGATCTGAATGAAGGGTTTGTTTGCCTCTCTCCTTTATTCTCCATTGTTCTGGGAAAGATTCCTTTCTATTGTCTATCAGAATGCAACATACACATAGTCATGAAAAAATTCATAGAAATTCAACACTCTCTTTGTTCATGAAATAATTAGAAGCTCCAAATTCTATACCGGTTTAATCAGGTTTGTGATACTTCTACAGAACCTCGGCTGAAAATCTGTAACTGGGACTGGGTAGAAATCTAACTTTTCCCTTTTGAAGGAATGTAGTCCAGTCTGTGAAAGATGCTTCTGAAGTAATACTTAAGGTTTTTGAACTGAAGACTTGATGTTTTTGACTAGTCCAAGAAATTCCACACAATTTCCAAAGTTTTTGATCAGCCATTATACTTCTTCAATAAGATCCATTAGTTTTCTGTGAAGAAGTAAAAAAAAAAAAAAAAAAAAAACCAAAAAAACCCCACACCAACAGAAAAAGCAAAGGCCTGTATCTATTATATAAAATATTATTCATTCCCTTCTGGTTTTGACCTAAAGCCAAATTAAACTCAAGGATTTCAAGCTGAATTTTTCTCCAATTGTGTTTTTTTCAACTTCATTTGCTCAAGGGAAGGGAGAATAGAAGTCTGAGCTCATGAGAAGAGGAACCCTAACAGAGCAAGGCCACTCCATCTGCTACATGTGGGCATGTGTCCTATTTAGTCTTGGCTTTGGAGGCAAGGATAACACAAGGGATCGTGAGAGCTTCACCCCCCACTTTACAACCAGTAGTCCATATTTTTAAGGCACTGGAAACATCAGTGTAGATACAACCCACAACAGCGTTTGCTTGTGGAAAGCTCAGGGCCCTGTTAGTCCTTGTTCCTTTATAATTGCTTTGAGGATGGGATCATCTTCTCCTTTTTCAAGTCTCTGTTTTCTCTTTCAGTAACCCAAGAATTGTGATTAGTCGCAGTTTAAGGGGTGGTGGTAGTATTTGCCCTTACTTGCCCTAATTGGAGCATGCCTTAGATCATTTTCTTTACCAGATCTTAACAGGCTCCTTTTATGTCCAACCAGTCTTCCCTCCTGCTGAATACCGAGCAGTCCATACTTCTCCAGTACCGGCTCCTAGCACGTGTTCCCTAAACGTGACTCCTGCCTCATGCTCTCTCCAGGAGGGCTTTCTGCTTTGCAGCATGTGTCCAACGGCCATCCAGGTGCTCTGTGATCCAGGAACACAGCACGGCCGCATCTGGCTGGAGAAGGACCACTGAGCAGCACTGCACCAGGGGATGTGCCACCACAGAGGAGCTCCGGGTGCTGATGTGACCTCCCCTTGCAAACCATTCCATTACACCAGCCATTCCAGTGCCCGGGGCTTAATATATATTCACCATCTTAAATATGTCCAAGGAACAGAGATGGTATTTCAACTAACCTGGCAGCTCTGCAGAGATCCTGAGAAAGATTCTCCTCTCATTTTGTCCAGTGTACACCCAGGAAAATTTCATTTATTTTCCGAAGAGTGTAATTGAACTTACAGCAGCATAGTAGGAAGCAGGATATGACCTTCTACCTTTCTTTTTTTAAATCATGGGCACCATATGGATTCAATAAAAAGTATCTGTTAAACTGTCAGATACTTAGGGTGCTATGTGAGGAAGAAGCACCAGGACCAAAAGAACTAATGTCTTTTTTGAAAGTGCAGATATAAAAAACTCTTGTTACCATTCACTGCTGAGTAGTAACTTACATTTCTAATTTAGCC
The DNA here is from genome assembly GCA_013397975.1 of Machaerirhynchus nigripectus. NCBI lineage: Eukaryota > Metazoa > Chordata > Aves > Passeriformes > Dicruridae > Machaerirhynchus > Machaerirhynchus nigripectus. The sequence continues at coordinate 770,997 of VZRQ01000719.1, forward strand.
CCTGAAATTTCTCAAAGAAAATGTGTCTTCTTTAAATGATACATATAAAAAGAGTATTTTCCTAAACTTCTGTGTTTACCACTACAGAAGAAAAGAACATATTTTGGCGAGGCAACCTCTCTGTTTTCAAGTGTGAAGGAATTATTTTACAAATATTTGTGAAGAGAGAAAACCTAGAGTAGCTTTTGGTAATTAGTACAAACCAGGACTTGAATTTGACTTAGATCATAAATAACAATAATTCCAGGCTTTTGGAATCTGTAATAATAGAAACTGTTCCATAGTGTAAGAAAATAACAATGTGACCTTTCTCTCAATGCTCTCTATGAAAATCATATTTGCATGACAGCTTTTCTTGATAGCTCCATCTTGGTCACATTCCCTCCCACATACAAGGACTTCTGAATTAAATATTCTGGATAAAAACTTGAGTATATCCCAGTAACCACCATCAGCTGCAGGGTCATAAGTGATTTATGAGCATGACACCAAAGAGAAAATGTCGTAAGTTCCTGTATTGTCATTATGGACAGTTTTCTTGGTGGTGCCTTATATCACTCAAGCTCACTTTGCTAAACAAAACACATATACAGTCATACTGTGGACAGTCAGTCCCTGAGGACATTGCAATTCAAAGTCTCAGAGACATTTCAGGTTCCGTAACGTTTCTTGAACTTTGCATAAAGCATTTACACTGGAAGAATAGTAGATTATTAGCCATGGTCAAATGTTTCTTGATTTGGGGATTTGGGAGGTAAATGAGATAGTTCCTAAGGTCTCTTTTGAACTGCTTTTTGAAGGTACTTCCATGAAGGTATCAATGAAAAACATCATTGAGCTTCCCTGGATGAGTTCTTCGCTAATGTCAGCACACTTGAAGTCTCATTCATTATCTATTAACATTGTGAAAGTGCCTGGGAGGTCCACTGAGAGGGAAAAATGTAATTCTGTGAAGAACTGTATTAACCTGGATTAAAAATGTCACCTGTTTCAAAGGGACAGCATTGATCTGACTTCTGTAAGATCAAAGATAAGATGGGTGTTACAGAAAGAATTTGATAGATATGAACTTCTCCCTACCTGCAGGTCTCAAGATGTCAATTTGAGAACTGCAGTGATCCAAGAGACCCTTCATAACTCAGTCAGATGTCTCAGATGTGGGGGGAAAAAAATGCTGTTGGAGACAGAGGGTACAGTAAGGTTGTAAGGTTGTTAGCTGCTTCAGCCCAGCTGGAAGACACGGGCTAGACAAGGAAAGCAGAGGGACAGCCAAGGTACTGGGTGTGTATGTAGGAGATGATGATGATGGCTGCAAGGAGCAAATGGCAACTGAGGAGATCCACAGTGCTGAGATTACAGTTTACAGGCCCGGGGTGGTAGGGCAAAGTGAGGAATCATCACCAAAGATAGGACATGAGTTTGTGCTACTAAACTGGAAAGGAAGTATAACAGGACAAGTCTGAGATAAGGAACTGGGAAGACGTCATGTTGACCAGAAGAAAAGGGGCTAAGAATGTTTCAGGTGTGGTTCTCTGCTAAGGAGCAAGTTAGTCTATCTTGGCCTGTGAACTTCTCCATAAAGCTGTGATGTCCACAAGGGCTTCTTACCTGGTTGAAGTGAGGATTCCTGCTATTGCTGTGTGTGCATCTGAGGCCAGAGGCAAGCCCTGAGTCAACTTCCTGCAGGGATTTTGGAAAGGCAGCCTGGAAAAACAATATAATTCCACAGCCATTTGGAGCTGGCATGGTGAGAAACCCTTTCCTGTAAGTTTTTACTTGTTTGTAGGCAATTTATGAATACCTCAAGAAGTCAAGGAACAAAAAAGAATTTAACAAGCACCAGTTCTCCCTAGAGTCTTCATATTATTTTAATTCCCAAAGTGCTCAAGAGTGCTTAGTCCCAGAAATTTGTCTCTCTAGGGGTTCAAAATGAAGGAATATTTTAATGGCAAATATTTATTCCTCCACTCAGCCACTTTTACTGCTGGTGTTTTTATGGTGGAGACCTGCCCCAGGCCACAGATGACTGTTGTTAAGACAGCAACGGACCTAGTAATGTTCCTTTAATGTGAGTTTTCATGGGTGAATTTACCATTTGAATGCGATGCTGTTCCAGAAAATCAACCAGATGCTCCAACAGAACTACTCCAGAACCATCTGCCTGCTTCATTTGCTGCATGCCTGTTTCTGGTAATGTACACACAGTGTAAGAGACAGCTTTTGCCCTGAAGAATTTGTAATCTAAATAAGCAAGCCAGCCAAACCTTGAGATGAAGGAAATGTTACTGTATATTTTATATATTCTTGTGTATTTGGGGAAAGAGAGAAGGAAGATGTCATTCAAAGCCATTATAATCAATCCACTGGGTTGTTGGATACGCTTACCATTGCAGAAAAACCCTCTGACTGAGTCTGGAGTTGAACCAGACCCAGTGAATCAGTAGAAAACACAGGAACTGAATAAAAGGAGGGATATTTATCCCTGTCTTTCACACCAGATATCTGTATTTAATGTTAACCCGCTAAGCCTGCTATGTAACCAGTGAGGAAGGCGCACTGAGAGTACCCAAGCGAGGCACACAGTGGAGGACAACCTCTCTGCAGAAGACTCTGAGCACCCATGAGCCCATCTCTGCTGCTCTTCCTGAAAGACGTGTGCAGACTGAAACTTGCTTTCACACATTGAGTTGCCTGGCAATATGTCAAAAGAAGGGGAGGACAGAGGCTTTGGACTCTCTTATATGTGAGGTTTCACAGGGTGGAAGAGCTGATCTAAAGCCTAGAAGCTTCAGAAAGGGCAAGAAGTCCTTCCCCACCTGAGCCTTGTGTCCACTTCTTCTTCTGGCACCAGCTCTGGCACTTGTCTGAGCGCTCACAAGACCAGCAGAGAACTATCCTTTTTCTCTGTGTGTAGGTTTTCTTCAGCTTGTGGGGTCAGGCAAAGCCAATGCCAGCACGAGGGAAGTGGCAGGAGCACACAGCTGGAGGCCAGAAGCAAAGATGGGATTGCTTCTGCCAGCAACAGCAAGCTGCTAAACTCACCTCAAGGGGCTCAGCTAAAGGGGGTGTCTGGAGATGGAGTAGAAGGTGAACAGCTGGCTGTAAGAGGGAGACTGAGCATGGAAGGACAGGACAGGGAAAGTCAGGGAGCGGAGAGTTTAGTGCAAGGGAAAGAAACAGCCAGGTGGGACTGGATCCAGAGTAGGGCAATTGGATGGGATGGACAGAGACTGTGAGAGGAGTGAAGGAGTGAAGCACAGGAAGAGTGAGGGTCTGAGGGTAAGAAAAAGCCTAGGAGGCAGTAAAACAGAGTGCAAATTGGGCTTGGGTGAGAGGGAATGAGTGAGAAGGATTGGGAGCTCGGGAGGAGAAAGCTGAGAGTGAGCCTGCATGCAGGCAGAGGAGGACAAGGGTTCAAAGGGTGGGATATAGTGTGGGGGTAAATGGGGCAGGATTGGAGCTACTGATGCACAGGGGACAAGAACCTACAGTCTTTGCAATAGGGAAGTGGAAGATTGGTAACACTTAAAAACTTTCTGTATCCTATGCCAGGAATAGGTGAAGGAGCATAAGGGCTTTGCGTCCAGTAGTTCCCAAAGCGTCTGCAGGAAGTCTTCAGGACAGGGCAGGAAATGCAGCCCTGAGCCCTTCAAATTGCCAGCTTAAAGGACACACTACACATTTCAGGCCATGCTATTCATCCTGTCAGTCTCCATCAGTCAGGGAGACAGAGTAAGCAGCATATTTGCCCCACTGGGAAGGAACTAATACAACCCTTTCTCTGGTTTTCTTCCTTCAGGGGACCCTACAGCTCCTCCACCATCTCCAGCTGCAAGTGTAGCCATTGCATAATCAAATTATAGAACAGAACAGAATAGAATATATAGAACAGTTTAGTTGGAAGGGAGCTACCATGATCATGTCATTTAATTGCCTCACCAAATCAGTGCTGACCAAAATTTTTATCAGGTTCTAATGCCTTTTAAACATTGACAGGCTTGGGGCATCAATCAGCTCTCTAAGAAGGCTGTTTCAGGGTTTCAGGTTTCTTCCTACCTTGCCAAAGATATACACGAGGAAGAATGATTGAGATTGGCCTTCTCAGGCCTTCGTAAGAAGCTGTGTAATCCACCTTGGTTGAAAAGTTCCCTGTGACTGACTGCTGCCAATATAGTTGCAATAACCAAGGTGTGAAAATAAGAAAAGATGGTATTTTTGTGGATCCAATTTGTTATGTAACTTGTAAGAGAGAGAGGGACTGCGAGGGCTTTCTCTAATTCTGTGAAGATGGGTTAGATGTACTCTCACAAACTTTTCTTTTTCTAGTCTTTTCTATAATTTGCAGTGGTTGCAAGCCGGGCCACAGCCCGGCTCCAACTGAGTGATGAATGACTAAAGGATTTAGTGCTTTGGTTCTGGTTAGAAAAGCATCCAACTTTATCCATTTCAGAACTAGATTTCTCCGAAGGACTGTTAACTGCAATCCCAGCTAAAGCAGGTTTTGCTGGGGTGACTCCAGTCTTGTCTGGTTTCAGCTAGAATGGGGGAAAAAAATAAGAATTCCTTTTTTTTTTTTTCCTACTGGAACTGGTAAAAGGCACGGGAAGACAGAGGGATTAGCAGAAGTATTGGGAGCTTCACAGCCTAAGTGCAAAACAGAGTGGGAGGAGGGAGGGTGGGAGCAAATTCTGGCTATCCATCCTTAATCCACAGCCGCCTGCTCCTTCCCAGGCTGTACTTCACTGTCATACACTTGCAAATTCACTCCAGGAATGAAAACAGACTAACTTTAAGCTTGTTCCCAAAGCTGCAAATTTGTCCCTGCTGGGTGTTAATTTAACTGCTTCCAGGGCACCAGGATGTCTACTGGTGTTCACTGGGCTTGCTTTCTTCTTTTTTTTTCACACATCTGGTGTTGTGAAAACTTCCAAGGCACCACACAGAATAGTGATGAACTGACCACTTTTAACCCTTTCTGCAGCATGTTAGGTATGAACCTGTCTCTCTCCACTGTTTTCTCCCTAGGGCAGACTCCATGGGCCTCGTTACGCATGGGATCCACAAACGCTAAAGTGGGTCTTATGAGTATTTCACAGGCTGAGAATCAAGACTTTCTTCAGTTCCATCATTCTCTGTTTTTCCTGTGAACAAACCTGGCTTAACAGTAATAACTGAACTTCAAAAATTTCCAGCAGGAAGAAATGTATTTGGGGCAGGGAGAGGTTTTTTCCAAAATACTTCTTTTTTCCGTTTGCTTTTATCTAGTATTGCCACTTCCCAGCAGGGAGGGCGTTCAGTGCAATAGTTTTGCTCACATTATGGCAAGTGGTGACCTTTTCCTGTTGGTTTTTGATCGCTGCCATTTGTTCACTAATGGCATTAACTGTTTATCTGCTGCATCAACTGAACCAGAGCAAACCCAAAACCATCTGGGTGTCTCATTTCCAGTCTCAGCTGTTGTACTCTACCTGGCTTTTGCTGCTTGTTTTGCTCTCTGTTGAACAAGTTGTTTGCATGACCAGCTCACTTGTTTCACTAACATATTCCTAGCAACAGCATACAAGCTGGCTTTTTTTATCTTTGGCAGGGGCTTCCTAAAAACAAAGCCAAAGGTACTCTTCTGTTTTAGCCTGTTGTGCAATGCCAGCCTCATGGCACAAGGAACATGCAAAGTCCTCTTTTCTGTCTTCCTCTCAGCCCTATCATTACTTTGAATCCTGCAGCTCTCATCCTGTGTTTCCAGGCCACTGACTGTCCCTTCTCAGCCCTGCTTCCTCTTCAGCACCCCACTCTGGGGAGTTGAAACAGCATTGAGAAGTGTCTCACAGCCATGTGGGCTACTGAACACAGTGAGAAAGCAGCAGCATCCATCATGTCTATGCAGGATACCCGAGTGTGCCACAGTCCTTGATTTTGGCATCTTCTCTTCTTCACATTGGGCTTTCACTGCTGAGTTTATTTTTAAAAGAAGTAAATAACTCTTGGTCCACAAATTATAGGCTTCCTTGGTAAACATGAAAGCTAGTTCGTGGGCTAAGTACAGCTATGTTGTCAAAATCTTGTTTCATATTTGAAGTGCTATCCAGGCCACCCATCCTTTTCAGAAGCAGCACTTCTTGGTGGGCCAAGCTCCAGGAGCCCAGGCAGCATTGGAGCCATTCTTCCTAAAGGTTTTCTATAGTCATATATATACACGGTATTTAAAAAAAAAAAATCAGATTTTTAATCCTCCAGAAATGCTGCCTGGAGTGTTGGATTCACCATCTGAAAATACTAAGGAAATTGGGTTTGTGGAGGTACAAACATTCATCTCCCTATTAAAGCCTGCGATTTTTAAAGCTGCAAAGTAGGACTTACGTGTCCACAGCCAAATTATTTATGCAGATCTAGAGAATGTTCATCCAAAAACTATATAGCTTTAACATATCCACCTCTGTTTTTCTTCTGACAAGTTTTCCAACCAGTGCACCTAGTAACCACCTTTGATATTGGCCATAAGTAAATTTAGGCCGGAAATTAACAGCACATTCCCAATTGTTTGGCTTTCCCGAGGAGAGTGCTGGTGGCCAAAAACCTAACTGCTATTAAGATAAAATTTGGAATAAATGTTAGATATGTGATAGCAAGGCACTCAGTTTAAAAATGGGATCCTTTCCCACTCCTCTGCTTTCACAGCAAAATACAAACTAGTCCTCTGACTGGCACCTCATATGTCCCTTTCTTTGTAGGAACCAAGTGGGGATGTGTGGAGACCACCTCTAAGTGAAGAGGAGTAGATGTTCCATGGCTAGGGACACCAGCTAGACTTACAGGCATTGATTTGTACTATTCATTTACATGTATGGTCTACTGTGAGGATATCTTCCCTCTCCTCCTTCAAAAGAATCCAAATCAAATCGAAAGCTAGTCAGTTAGTACAGTAATTGTATATGAATTTGCACATGAAACATTAATTAAAGTCAAGCTGTGGAAAAATTACAAAAGCTAAAAGACCTTTGGACATCCGTGTGAAGATCACTGCGCTTGATACCAGGGAATATAGAAATGCTTGGACTGTTTGCTCAAATGGGCACAATGTTAATGAATCATTTTAATCACCTTCATTATATGCTTTCAAACAGAGCAGACTACTATGCAAAACCAGTCCTGACAAAAACAACATATAAAACCCAGAGGCAGTTGTGAGGCTGCTAATTAGATAACTTTGTCTTGATACTTGCATTTGAGCCTATGGATCTGGACAACATAGTGTGCTACTCTCAGGGCAAGAAGCAAACGAGTGGCTGCTGCCCCATGTCCTCTTGAATGACGTTTCCAAGGTGCCTTTCGGTCTCTCTGTCCCCCAGGGTAAATATTTGGGGTAGTCTTTATTGTGTTTTTCCCAAATTTTTCTTGCATCTCTGGTCTTTTTGTTGCAGCAAAACAATGCAGAAGCTGGAATTATGCTAAAAATGTTACTTAACAAAAAAAAGACAGAATGCCCAGATTTTGTGTTATTTTAGCCATGCAAATGCTACAAGCAAAAACTAAACCAAATTGAGTTCATGCACAAATATCAGTAAGAACAGAGATAGTAGTGATAGCAGAAGTAATGAAATTATGTAATGTATGCTAATTGTTTTCTACACACTAATTCATCCATAAAGCTTCTGTGAAGTGAATAACTATTAACTGTTCTTTAAAGGTTAAAAACTGAGATGGTTAGATCAACACTTTTTTCTAACACAGCCTGTGAAGTGAAAGCCTTTGCTATACATGTGGTGGTTCTAAATAGGTATCTTGATACAAGGTGGTTGAGTTGAGAAGAGATGAAGATCAGTATTTGTGAAAACAGGTCATCAATTTAAATGCATAAGTATGGTTTTAATTCTAGTCTTCGAAATAGGGTTGGATTCAGAATTAGCATAAACTTTGCAGGTTCTGTATAAATTTTTCAAATTAAAATGTTTTGACCAAGCACACTCCTGTTAAAACTTCTGACAGTCCAAGATTTCTACAAATGTCAGAGTATTTTGAGGAAACTTCCTTTTAAAGATTTAGAGGTTTCAGCAGCCAAAGTGGTTGGAATTTAATTTCATTAATATTTAAATATATGTCTTAAACCATTTTAAAAATTCATAGGTTTACATTCTGTGCTGAGGGAGGCTGTATGTGTTGATACTCGAGTGTGATGGAAGTGAGCTCATGTACACTACAGGAGCATCTTAGCACTTCACAAAATGGCAAATAGATGCAAGGTAAGAGATACACTTCAAATGTAGATCACAGGAGAAATTGATTTCGCACCAAGGCTTCTGAATTTGCATCTCAACTACTTCATATTTGTCTATGTGCGCAAAGGTGAATATATTTTCATGTGTGATGGTGAAGAGGGCAACTCTATCCTTATTGAAATATTAATCAAAATATTGTTCATAATTTCTATGTTCCATAAGCAACAGTTTAAAACTAAAGGTACATTTAAATATTTTTACTTTCAAGCCGAAGCTCTCAAATAATAGGAGGAAATCAGGTTTTTGTTCCTTTTTCAGACTCAGGTCTGCCTTTTTGTCATTGGTTCTGGGTGTTACTGAGTTCTTGTGAGATATGTCCTGTAGTGAATGAGAAGGAAACAAAATCTGTACTCACCTCAAATTCCCTCACCAATTTTGCTCAAAACAGCAATGTGAAGGGCAGGAGTCAGTGTAGTGGACATGGGGAGTGTGCACGCACACACACACGTGTACGTACATGTACATACGGGATAATGCCACTGCACCTCTTGGTGTTTGCATCACAAACAACCTGTGTGTCCATCCCAGGTAATATGCGGAAGGGAAGAAACATCTTCCTGCAATTAATCTGAGGCTTTTCAGACAATGAGAGAGTACAAGAGAGGAATATGGACAGAGATCATGAGTGACATGGGGAAGACAAACTGGGAAGAAATAATCACTGTCTCCCACCGGGAAAGTTGTAGGCACCTATTGATATCATCAGGCAGCAAAACAAGCAGGAGGAAGGCACCTTATCCCTAATACCAGGGAGCACTTCCTGTAGGCATCTTTGCTACACAACATTGTGGATAACAAAATTCAGCGTGGCTTCAAACCCGGAGTTGGGCAAATTCAGAAGAAATATTTGCAGAGGGCAGTCAGACAGTAAGATGTAGAGGCAAAGCTGCACTCAAAATGCCTAAATGGCAGAATCTGGAAGATATATTGGGCACAGTCCCAGCATTTAGTGGCTCTGTTCCTATAGTCCATCTTTGAACATCTCTTGATCACTCCGAGGGTGGCCACTGTAACACACAGTTCTGTTTGGAGCCACAGAAATAAGGCATCTTGACCATAGCAGAAAAGGCTACTGACACAAAGTATGCCAGAAATGGTGCCTGGTTTGGGGGAATTCATCCTAGCCATGTCTCCCCCAAAGAACTTTACGATCACCTAACCTACAGCCCCTCACTGCAGCAGTATTTTTTTCACTTGATTGGTCTCAAGTTGACCTGGCCCATTTTGGCCCAGCAGCCCCAGGCCTTGTGAAAGTGGATGTACTGCTTGCTTTTCAGCTCTGGAGCAGTGATGTGATTGGGAACTGTGCCTCTTGGAAAGTTTTTTCAAAGACGGCAGCTCTAGGCGAGCTTAGCACCCCCAGAAGTTTCTACTGCCATATGTGCTCTTTCTGCTGCTGTCTTCAGGGCAAGTTTAATGACTACTTTCACAGGCTGACACAAATACCCTGAGGAGCACAAGCAACAGAAGGGAAACGGTGATTTTCAGCCATTTATGTCTTATCCAAACTGGAATGGCATTTCATGGAGAAGCCAAAAGCAGTAGTGTCAAGGTACTAGCCTTACTTGCTTCCAAATGTTTCTTGCAAAAAATGAAGGAAAATGGATTTTTAAACTAATTATTGCAGGATCCTCTTCAAGGGGAGTATGTAAAGCCACCATAATACTAATGTCTGCTCTTTATGTTCAAAAGACTTCTGTTGATCACTAGAGTGATCTGGGGAAATAGTGACAACAAAACCATTTACTCCTCCCTGCCATTGCAAGTTCCTAAGCAAAACTTTCGTCTCTGATTCTGATTCAGGTGGAGATCCCCTTTATATCATTATGACCATAGGAAAGAATTTTTAATAGAAGAAAACTTTAATTACATCTTCAGACCACTTTGGTGTAACAAGGACTTAGTGTTAATAAGAATCAGGCTTTAGGTGTTCCAAATGCTCTTTAAAAATAACATAACAATGTGCAAAGTAAACTCTGAGTTACTAATACAAGAGTAGTATGAGCAGCAGCAGCAGTAAAGAAACCCAGTATATCCATCAATCAACATTGTGGAAGCCTGTTTGTTTGCACTAGTTAGAGAGTGATGAATAGGTCCTCTGTGTAAAACATTCAGCTACAATGTGAGAGGGCAATAAATTATGTTTGTTAATTTTATATGCTATACATATAAAAATCACTAAAAATTGTCACTACACTGTGATGGTGACAGAAAGCTTTGGTGCTGTAGAACATTTACGCAGTGTTTTTTCATCTCTGCAAATGAAGGTCTCTTTGGCATTTCCTGCATTTCAGGGAATATGATATAAAAGCCCTGGAGGAAGAATTTTACCTACTAATCACTCAGGTTCCCAGCTGCCTCACTGAACTATACTTATCTAAATATGATGCTTCTCACTTACGCTTGTAATCCCTGTTGCCTCAGCAGTCATAGGAGAGACAGGGACCTCCAGGGAATGAGAGACTCTGTCCCCCAGGAGGTGCCAAGAGGGGTGGTGAGATGTGTGGTGATGGCAGAGGCAGGAGGGAAATGATGCCATGGCTCACCCCGCTCGAGAGAGCTGAGGCAGATGAGGTGGATGCCCCGTCAGGGTGGTGAACAGGAGGCATGAACTCAGCTGTGGGGCCAGCCTGTGAGCACAGTCCTGGCAACCAGAAAGGAGCATCGAGAGTTTGGTCCCTGGCTAAGCTAGAAAAGAAATTTAGACCTGGGCAGCCAGCATAGGTTACGCAACCACATTAGACCAGTATTTCACAGGCTGCCTTTCAAACTGCTTTCAAACCCATGGTCAGTGGGCACAGTCTTTTAAGCCCTGGTTAGACACTTGCAGTTTGGTTTGTCTTCATCCGTGTGAGCTCTTTCCACTTTTGGCTGTGTGCTTAGACCAGGACAGAGCTTTCTACACACACAGCCTCCCTTTTGTCCGATGGCTTCACTTTTGTGCAGCCCTGTTCACGTTTTCACGCCCAGTTCTGCAGCAGGCAAGGCTAAGTGCATGTGTGTTCAGCCTAAGCCCTGCTCACATACACTGAATCTGCTTCCCAGAAATCTTTCCTCTCTAGTTAAGCTGGTTGACATTGTGTAGTGTATATTGAAGAAAGGTGCAAAGTCTGCAATAGCACCAAATAGTGCAGGCAAAAGTATGTTTGAGTATTTTTTAAACCGTTGTCACAGAAGGCAAGTTTGACAAACCACTCCACTTCTTGGAAGCTTCCTTTGCAGCAGTGTGTATTTCTCAAGTCATGGCAGCAAGAAAATGAGTCTAATGCATGAGCTTGTTGCCATGTTATTAAACGGCGGTGTAAAAACTGTGCTTACTTTCATGGGAATGAGGTTCTTTGCCAAAAACGAGATGCCTCAGCTCCCCCGTGGGACTTCATCCTAGTTTGGAAGGAATGGAGGAAGCTGCTGTGCGCAGTCAGAGCAGATAGCAGGAATGATCGTGCTCATTTGTGGCAGCCTGTTTGTAAGGATGGAGGAGCAGCTCCACCCTTGGCAGCAGATGCAGTGAGCCTGGCACAAGGGAAGGCTGACAGATCTGCCTGGTGTCCCTGCCCTCACATGCCAGCAAATACTCCCCAAACCTCTGCTTGCTCTTTCAAGTGCTTGGGTGTTGCTCCCACTTATACCTGGGTGCAAATCCGGAGTAATTGCACTGAAACTCACTTGCACTTTGCAGGCTGCTGTGACAGGGCAGAGTTCAACCTGCACACACAAGGCAGCACAGCACAGCATGGCAAACTGGGCAGTCCCTACAGGGGAGAATCAGGAAGGCTCCACCAATGGCAGCACTGGGCTTCATCCCCCAAGCTGTACAGAGAAACAAATGTAAAAATAAAACTAGTTTTGTTTGATTTGTTAAACACAATTAATTTCGAACCCCCTGTCAGCAAAAAGTACTTTTTCCCTAGTTATTTTTATTGTATCAGAAATGGGGAGAACTCATTAACACTGGTGTTTTGAACTATAGTTTAACAGAAGGCAGACTAACACAGTTCATTAAAATATGCGTGTTTGATGTTTGAGGCAATGTTTGCAGAAATCCTCGGGGAAAGGATACTGTGGAGCTGAAATTATGTTTTTCATAGCCAAATGGCATAATCTCATTACCAAAGTTTTGTGATGAAGATGAAAGTTGCACTTAGTAATTGCAAGGGATAAACAGTTTTCTCTCCATAACTGCCCTTAATACTCACGGATAACACATCCAGAGCAGACTGTTACATTTCCTTCTCTTCTCTGTCGTCTTTCCTTTACCACCCACTTTGCTTATGATTCACCAGCAGTTTCTATGGACTTGATGTAAGGAATGAGGGAAATTTCTGTTCCCCTATTTCATGGCAAAGGAACATACTGAAGAGATACATTTGCAAACATTTAGCCTGGTGATGCAGATGTTGCTCAGGGGGGATAAAATTTTAAAAGCTGAAATTCTTTTCCACAACTTTTCTCTTATAGCTTTCTGTCAGGCTGCTCAGCATACTGCTCTGCAACCTCTTCCTGGTGAGCCCACATTATTTCACGGAAGTCCACCGACCCAGTACAGCAAATAGAAACCTTGTTTTCCTCAGTTATCTTTTGACCCTCAGAAGTAATCTGTGGACTCCTGGGCATCTGATCTTATGCTGAAAATGGGATTTAGGAGATCTGAAAGAGAACAGGTACATCTGCCAGAAAAGTACAGCTCTTCTAAAAATTCCTCTGACCACATTGTCTTTGGAGAGGAAAAACAGTCCTTACCTTGCTTGCAGGATATGGGAAAAATCCCTTTTTTGCCCTTAGCCAACTGCTGCTGTAGCAGCAGTTGGAGTGACCTTGGGGCTGTGCTCTTACACAGAACTGAAATGAAACCTCACAGTCAGAGCACTGGACCTGAGTGTGATCTGTCAGACATTAGTTTTACATGTTCTGGTGGACATTTTGTTGGGTGCCTACTCACAGCTTTGGTTCAGAAAGAAAGATAGATTGCACCGTGGGGTTTTCTTCTGCTACTTTACAGCTAGCCTGTCATATCTGTAACTGAGGCCCTTAAATCAGGAACTGACACCATTCCCATGTCCTAAATGATTATATGACTCTGTAGGATTGAGTGATGTGTTAATCTTTACTAATTATACTATAGTGTATCTCTTGTGTTCGAACACGGTCAGGAACAGGGCTGTTTCTGCTCCCATGGATGTAGATGGCAGAAGGCCAGCTGGAGCTGCACCAGGTCCCATTTGCAGCCCAATGACCCTGTGTCCGGGGGGAAATTGAAGAACTTAGGTTCATGGAAGACACAAGAAAAAAGATGCTGGAGCAGGATGAGATCTAAAATGATGTTTTCAATGTTCTCTTTTGCCATACGACTCCTCATTCATCATGCAAATTTATAATTTTCATGCAATTAAAAAATAATTTTTGTTATAAAAGTGAGTTTGATTAGCTTGTACAGTTGACAGCTAGTAAAGCTGTGTGAAGTACTCACACACATAAAAACTCTCCTCCTAGTGGAAAATTTCACTTTTTACTGGAGAAAAGGCATATTTCCCTTGTCATAAGCAGAGAGGGAGGATGAGAATTTGTTCTTGTTCATCTCATTACTGGCTGTAACCCAAGAACTTTACATAGGTGATCCAAACGTGTTGTGTCATGACATAAAGCCATGACTCAGAAATGTGCCCAGCTGTATCCTCACTGATGCTGCCACAGTGACCGTGTACAAGGGCATTAAATTAGTTGTAGAAATCACAGTCATTCCTCCTTTTAAAGCTCGTGGTACTCCCAGAGTGATATGAGAATGCCACAGGGTAAATAAAGAACCCAGACCCATGAAATCCAAATACACCGTGGCCTGTCCCACAGTTCCACGCAGTCCCAGCTGCAGGATTGGGTGGTTGCTGCCATGCTTTCTCCTTCTTGCTGGTCACAGAGCTGGCTAAAGGCCTGGGGTGGATACATCTATGCTGTCAGACGAGCACTTGTATCAGTTTAGTTTCTGTCATTCAGCAGCACTGATGCTGCCATTGGAACGACTCCTGTCAGCATACAGTGAGTCTCCACTGGAGACAATGCTGTAGTGTCTGCTGTGAGAGAAACATCCTGCTGTGGGCAAGCCTGGGTCTCCTTCTGCTATCCTGAAGTAGTTTTGGGGCATTCCCTGGTTGTATCACCCCCTCCTGTACAAAGAGAGGGATTTGAAGGTATCTCAACATGCATCCAAGTCAGCAAAAGTGCGGCTAGTCTTCCCAAGCCCTCAGCATGCATGGTGGTAGCCAGATCTCCAGAAGTGATTAGCAGCTTCTGAGGCTGTGCAGTGGAACTGACAAATGCCTGCCTAGGACCTAATCCTGCTCAGATCCACAGGACTCCTCACTGAAACAATGCAGGCCACTGGGTCACAGCACCTACAGCATCTCATCAGTGTCATAGAGATGCCCAGATTTAGTCCTCACTAGTCTCGTGAACTTCTGTGTCATGCCTTCCTGGAGGCAGACCTCCATTTCTGGGACTGTGGTGACCTCTGCCATATCTCAGAAGAGCCCATGCCTGGCAGGGTTTCTTGGATGGATTTGTGATCCGTCAAGGCCTGTACGCACAGTGGGCCAGAGGGTCTGGGACAGAAAACAAGCCACAGGGAAGCTGTGGTCCTGGGGATGCACCCAGAGGCCACGCCATGGCCTGGGTTGGTGCTGTGAGCCATCGCTGTGACCTGGGTCACTGCTTTGAGCCACCTCCCTCCGTGTGACTCAGGCACGTGACCGACACACCAGATGAGTGCTGCGTAATTCAGCTCGGTAGAGCTGCTAATGATGGAAGGGGCACGACGTAAGAGCTGTTGCTTGTTAAAAGGTTGCAAAAATGAGAACTCAGACAGTACAATTTTTTCATGAAGATGCTTAGGCAAGCTGGAGGTCAGGTATTCTAGAGCTCTTCACTTGACAGCTGTCTGTCAGATGCATGTAAGTTGATTTTAGCAGTCAGCATGTACCTGCCATTTCCACCTTTTCTGAAGACATTGGTGCCAAATGTCAAAAATGGGGGATTTTGAGAAGCTGATCCAGAGCTGCTGGTGGCTGTCATCCCAGGTTTGATGTTGAGAGGCTACAGTCTGAAAGGGTGGATGAAAGATTGGTTCACGTAACTGAGAACTGCTACAGAGGCGTTAGCTACAGACTACTTTCTCCTGCCTAAGCACCCAGCTTAGACTGCACTGGAGTCCCTTCAGAGAGAGGTTTGGACTATTGGCTGATTCTTTCAGCTAGAAAAGTTCTGTGATACAAGCTGACAGGAGTCTTGAAGTTGAAACATAAATTAATTCCAGCCCTTGGCAGCAGGTCTCTATCAAAACATGATATGGTCACCTCTGGAAGGAAGTGTGACTCTATCCCTTCCAGTTAGGCTGAGATCTATCAGAAGCATAGGAGGAAAAAAGTAGGTAAAATAATGGAGCAAGAGAATAAAATGTATATCTGTTTTGTCTAAATTTCCATTTGTGTTCCAGCTTCTAATGTTTTTGGAGAAAAACATAAAGATAAACCTTTGATTCTATGTAGCATTACTGTGATACTCATTTTGAGGCCAAAGTGTCGCTGGTTATGGAGAGAGAAGAAGGGAATGAAAAAGATGCCTTCTTACTCAACTGATCAGTCTCTGGTGTGCATTGAGTCATAGTGGCTTATTTCACTAACAGAAATGAGTTTTTACTCTTTTTTTCCCTTCCTATTAGCAACACATAGCACTGACAGCTAAGGGAGGACTGGCTGGCTCACACTCTGGCTCTCAGGTCACTAACAGCAGAGTTAACTACGTTTTTATTGCTGCTATGATGCACAGGCTAGAAGAACACAGCCTGACTTTCAGGCCACAGGTAGTGTTCACATTCCTGGCAGCTGGAAGAAACAAGTGAGGGATCTTGCAATGGAAAGAGAATGTGAGCCCAGCCCTCTGAGTGTCCATGTTCACAGCAAATCCTATACAAAAGCATGGCTCTAAAAAACCCCATGGACAGATCAACAGACTATTTGGAAAAAGAAAACTGTGGAACAAGTCTGACCCTTAGTAAACCCTAAGCCAGCACAAGCCCTTTTTGAGAACAGAAATGTGGTCTTGGGGAACAGAAATAAAGCTGAAAGGGAAGGCAGTGGGGCACAGCAAGAGGCCATATAGAAAACAGGGAGTTTTACTGCCCCAAGGCCAGATATTCATTCACCACACCAGGCATCGCTAGCTGGGACATGTGGGAGGATGCCCTATGCTCCATTCCCAAGAAAATCTCCGTGGCTGGGTTTAGGCTGTGTAAATGATTTTGTTAATGATAAAATAACTGGTTGGTTGATTTGTCAGCTGAGGAAGTTCATGCCAAGGAAATCCTGTCCAGTTTCCTACATGTGCCATGACTCTGCATTAAAAGCCTAAGGACCAAATACTCCAGTCTGTTTCCAGTGTCAGAAAACAAGATTTAATCCAACAGACTTGCTAAACTGGGGTTATGGCAATGTATTTCACACTGTTGTATCTGTGTCTTGTATTTGTTGCTAACCAAAACAGATTTAATTTGTCCAGGGAATTAAGCTGGGCTAGTAGGTGCCAATTTTGCATGAACCTTATACTCATATACTCCTATACTCATTTTCCTACTGCTATCATTTCAGCTTTCTGTAAGTTTATTACATGTGGATGGATACTGGTGCCAGCAGACTTTTTTCCCCTCCAGTTTCTGCAGAGCTTTTCACGTGCATGCAATGTACACTTACTCACACACACCAGGAATCACTCCCAGTGGAGCTGCTCTGAGTGTGCTGCCAGCACATAGCAGAGGTGAAACCACCAGGCTGCAATAAAAAGTTTTGCCCTTGAGGCAAAAAGAGGGATGGAGACAAAAAGCATTTATCATTTCCTGTCACTGTTATTGTCTCATGGTTCCTCCTCAGCTAATGCCAGACCTCTGGCAGTGGAGCGGGGAGGGATGGGAGAACTCATGCTGTGCATCCATTGAATTAACAGTTTGAGGGAAGAGGTTTCCAGTAGCTCCTTGAAGACTCAGCTGAAGTGAAGCTCAGGCAAATCTACCCTTTAGGTAGGTCCCTTTGCAGGATAGGATTTGACTTGTGAATTATTTAATTTAGTTTAACAAAAAGGTTTTAATTCATTCAATTAAATGCTCTTAAATCTACATTATAATCCTACAGACCCACTGGAGTCAATGAGAACCCTTACAGTGACTTCAATGATTTTGGTTCTGTGAAATACATTTTTTAATTATATTTATTTAATTTATTTAGTTGTACTAAAGATTTCTGGCACAGGAAAAAAATCTCATGCTTTCTGAATTTAAATGTAATGCTAACTCTCCTCCTAAAAGTCATGTTTCAATGAAAGACTTCATTCTATCATCAAACCAAATGAAACATCCATGATGTCTGAGCACTGCTAATGCTTATCAAATGTGGATGCAACTTGAATACGCAATAGAAATAAAATTAAAATTCCTTTCTATGAGGACTAGAATTTAAAATTTCTCTCTGCATTTTTTCTGCATTTCAGTGTTAAGCATTTAATTCAGTCCCACCAAAACTACTAAAGAAAAACCCCCAACAGAAAAACATTTTGAAATATCAGTGTCTCCACAAAACATTGATAATTTGAAAACAATATGCTTGACCCTTTCAAAATGTGCAACCTCACTCCTATGCCAGTAGCACTTTTATTTTTGTAGCAGCCCAAAATCTGGCAAGGCACTTATCTCTCCCATTGACATCACTGAATCATGGATCAGCGCACATAGGCTGCAAGCTTGTGATTAATATCGTCATGCTAGTATTCATGCACTTAGCTAACTTTCCCCTAAGAATAATCCAACTACTATCAGAATGTTTTGGTTCACAGTATAACTTGAAGTAATTATTGCAGGTTATTTCACACTTCCGTTGTGAAAGCAGATAAAGGCAAGCCAAATCATAGATGTGTTGTCCTCAGTGCACTCGATGACAAACTAAATGGCAGTCTGTGCCTAAAAATGGTGCACGTTCTTTTCTCGTTTGTAAACTGTGATATACTGTTGTGATATTTCATATGTATGTAATAACCAGAACTACTCATGCACATATTGCTTTGGTGTAAAGTGCCTCAAAAACATTTGTTTGGGGCAAAAAAATTGATGTTACTTCTACCTATAGAAAGCTACAAGACAAGTAAGAACAGTTCCAAAGATGGCTCTTCATCAACTGTATTTATTTGTTCTTCAACCAAATTTCAAGGCTGATACCTTTTCCATTTTGAAATAGCACTGTTACACCTTCAGGCTGACCTCTTGGCTGGTGTTTAGTAACCACAGGAGTCCAGGATTTCTGCTGGGAGTCTGTGATGCCAAATAGAATCACCTTGTTAAAACCAACATTGAGGTGGCATCAAGTTGAGGGGACAATAATTTCTTAAATAGCACCAAGTTGATCTCTTGCTACCTGTGGTCTGCCTGTGGCCTGACCAGATGCTCTTGTAGGGCACTGCTCTGCTATGGCCATGCCCTCTCTGGCATCTGTGTGTTTCCCAAGACCTGGGAAACAGCTTTTCTTACCCTCATTTTGCACTCCTTCTTTTAGTAGCAGAAGTGGTCCCAGGTGCTCTGCAGCTCTTGGTGTTTTGCACTTTTTGCTTCTGTGCTTTCATATTCTTGCTGTGATGAGGGAGCAGGGTCTACCTGCCAGCCATGTATGCCTAAGCAAAACTATTTTGGGCTTTGAAGGTTGAGCCAAAGACAAAGCCCTCCCAGTAAGATCTGTTTCATATATATCATCTCTTAAGTATCCTTTAAATGCTTCATTAATTGTGAGGCATTAGTACAGGGAGGAATAACTTTTCACTTAATCATTCATGACCGAGAGGTTTCTTGTAAACTGGATTCACCCTCTCATATCCAGACTTTTTATTCTTCTATCTCGCTCCTCATTTGAAGTAGCAATCTGCTACTTATCCTGAAAACAGTTCTTTCCAGGCCAAAGGAAATGGTATGAAGCTGCTTTTTCCTTCTCCCCGGCCTGCAGCCAGGACAAGCGAGTCCAGAAACTCACTACTGAGTGTCGGACACAGAGTCCCAACAGGGACAGATGTGTTCAAGCCCATGACCAGAACTGAGGAGCTGAAGTCTTTCCCAGGCTGCAAATGTCTTGTTGCTTAAGAAGAAGAGCTGGTCTCCCCTTTTACTGTCGAAACAGAAGAGAAATCTGGTGAATTATTTTCCATAAAGTTTGTTTTATTACTTAGCTTGCTGGCTGGGTGAAAATTCCTATGAAGCTCACAACTTTTATTATTTTCAGTTGCTTTTTGGGGTGATGTGACCCCACTGAGTCAGTAGATCTCCTTCATCACCCTTGAGCAAGAAATGCAAGGCAGAAAAGAAAGAATTAAAATTCTGTACAAAGGTCAGAGAAAGCTTAAAGCCTGCAACTTGAAACCACTGGCACGAAGCTGCGGCACTTCATATTTCTGCTGGGAAGGGATCCTGCTCGTGGAATCAGAATAAAAGAAGTTCTTGTGAATCTCACCAGTGAATGTAGTGATACATACAGGCAAAAGTATATGTGTTATGCATGCATATTTGTTACATATGTGCACATGTATATGAAGGGAGAAATCTTTAGGGGAAGTTTTCATTTGAAATCCTTGCTTACTCCTGGATGATTAGAAAGGATAATAATAACAATAAAAAAAAACCTCAAATGGGGATTAAATCCGCAAGAGAAGAAGTGCTCCATTTATTGGAGCCTTGCTTATCTCGCACAGAGTAAGGGGATTATGCGATTGCTTTTGTGTTCTGAACGATTGTGGCTAGACAGTTTCTGACATAATAGACTTGCCTACTGAAATAGAAACATTACTGTGAGATGGATTTGCAGCTGGCTGCAGAAATGTGTTTGTCTGAACAGAAATGTCCCTTGTAACTTACTGAAACACTTGCTCTGAGCATGGAAGTCAGGCCTTTTGGGGAAGACATACACTGACATACTTGTGTTAGAATCACAAGATGCCAAAGCTTCTGGAGACACTGGGGTGGTGCACTTGGAGAAGGGACCTGTGTTCATGAGGCCTTTTGAATTGAAAATACAGCCCCACTCTCATGGACTGGAGGCAGGGTGTATGAGGAGAGCTGGATTTTGGGACATGTTGGTAACTGATGTAACGAGCAAGGAGCTGGGTTTTCAGGAGCACAGTAGACTTACGTGGTCAGCTGTCCCTGAGAGTAGGCTTTGGAAATATTTCTATGCCAGGGCTCCATCTCTCTGGACACACAGAGTACAGACTCATTTCTGATAACCATCATTAGCTTCAAATATTGCCTGAAATGCTTAGGGCTACAGGGCTCCCTGGAGACCCTACAGCTTTGCTCCGCTAATTCATACTAACCGGTGTGCTGTCCTCCAGGGCTGCTGCCTGTGTTTTTGGGATGGTAACATGTTCTTTGGAAGTGTTCAGTCCTGCTTTGCTCTGATGTTATGATCACAAAGGGCCTTTGAGTGTTAGACACAATTTTTAGCGCAGCAGAAGAGAGCCTTTGAATCCTTTTCCAACCAAGGACAGAAATTCCCTACTAAAGGTGATACTGGATCAAGCAGAGCAGGGGTCAGTTCCTCTCCCTCTATGCCCTTGCTTTTCCTTGGGCCGCCTCTTTCCCCGCTTTGGTAGTTCAGCAAATCCCACGTGACAGAGCAGTGCTCCCATCCAGCATGGCTGGGCAACAGGAAAACCGAAAGCCCAAGCTGGGGCTTTTGAAGCTCCCAGTGTGGGGTGGGGGCAGTTGGCTTCGGAGGAGCAGCACAAAGCCAGTGCAGAGCACATGGGAAAAATCCTCCCCCTCTAAATCTGAAACACTGCACCCAGGCACAGTGCCAAGTCAGATCTTTGGGCTGTGCTTTGCTATCCCTCCCGACAAATCTTAGTATGTCCTTTCTAATCATTTCATCAAAATAAAGCACCATCCCAGGGCCTCTCGTGTGCTCACGGCTGGCAGTCCCCAAAAAAGGGACAGCCTCGGAGGGATGTGCCCCAGGATGTAGCACCTGGGGGGATGACTGAGCCTGTCTATCCCTTTCACAGATGGGGCACACTCATGGGCGAGACCATTTTGTGAGGCAGGGTAGCCCAAGCCACACGAGTATCAGAAAGGGACAACAAAGGGTTAAAGTGTTCAGGCCATCGCAGCCACATCAGAGCTACTCTCCTTTCCTGTTTTCATTCATCTCTGGCCACTTCCACCAACACACCCACTCCCACCCCTTCCCATAACCTGGTCACTTTGTTTGGGGAAGGCCTTAACTTTCTGTAGTGTTGTTCTTAGGGTGGTGTGGGGGTTTTTTCCCCTTTAGGATTATGTCACTTTAAAATCATTTCACTTCTAAAAATGACAATAAACTTTACACTTTCCTGCTGTAAAACAGGCCAGTGCTGTCACTAGCTTGCCCATTCTGGGGGATTTATGGCCCCATGTCTGATGTGATGCAATCCTCTCAAATGAAAAATCATCACGACTGAGCCTGTAGCACAAAGAGACGATTTAAGAGAAACGGGAATAATTAAGGTTGCCCCTTACAAGCCCAGCACAAAGGCATGTCTCAGAGCAGCCTTTACTCTTAGTGAATAGGCAGAAGGGGATCTTAGTTGTCCAAGACTGAAATCCCCCATGGTCTCCACTACATCTGCGAATGAAGGCGAACCTGTGTCTTTGGATTTTAGCCAGTGCCTGGGGAAAAAAAAGACTGAGATTCTGGTGGGTTTCTTCCTCCCTGAGCCCTCCAGACCTTGCCAAGCCTGCTTTGGTGAGGGGAGAATGCTGAACCTGTGCCGGTAGCAGCGCACACACACCCCACACAGCTCTGTATCTCCCTGCTTTCAGTTGTTCCCTCAGTAAGGAACCGAGAGCCCCGCATATTTGCATAAATAGCACGTAGGACTTCAGTTCGGCCAGGGCTGTCATTCCTTGCTCAGCAACTGCTGTCTCACGTGAGCCCCTGCCTTGAGTTTGGCATCCCTTGGATGTAGAGTCTCCTGCTACCATGTCTCCTGCGTGAGCCCCTCAGCTTTGAGCCAACCTAGGGCAGGATTCTTCTCGATGTCACAGAAAAGCCCAAACCAAGGGCTGTTTAAAACCTGTGATTGTTTCCCAGGTTCCTGGGGACTGTAGCCTTCTGTATTAAACCTCCCAGACATCTCTCTTCCCGAAGGTCCCTGCTGCAGCCTGCCTTTCTCTCAGGGACCCAGGCGCCAGGTCACCACCTCCTGCTGTGCTGCTGGGGGATGAAAAAGGGTCCTGTGGAGCTCTAATCTTCCCCTCTGTCTTTTGCCTAAGGCACAAAACTGCCTATGGGAGGGAAAACTGCCCAGCAAATGAATGTCCTCCTGCCCATTTACTACGGGCTTGAAATCTGAAATCTGAGACCAATTAGTATTCAAACAGGACATTTAAGGAAGAGAAAAACCCATGTTTTAACTAAAATAATGACTTAGGTTATGTTTGAAAAGTCCCCACGAAGACAGTTTCCCCAGAAATTCAGGGGATTTTAGATTATTGCTTTAAATGAGCCACTGAGGGTGCTTTGAAACTGGCACATGTTGCATTAGCAGCCCTTGCTGCTGGGCTGCTCTCCCTATGAGAATGAAATTCATGTCCAAAATGTTAAAGGAAATTGCCACGCCAGCTAAATGACAAGGTGGTAGTTTCAAAAGTACCCAACTTCAGTTTATCTGCCCCTCTTCAACTAAAACATGATCAGTGATTGCAACAGGAACAGGTTCCATCTGTTTCAAGCTTTTATTAAATCTTGTTACCTAGAAATGTGACTGAATAGAAAACCAACAAGCATGATATAGAGACCCAGTTTTTATTTTTACAGGATTTTGAACGGTATGATACATATAGTTTTCATCCTCAGTTTCTGGCTTGGCTCTGTCTGCTTTTCCAAGAAGGAGACTTCTGATTATAAAAGCCTTGGGTCAACTTGCAGCTGAAAGCACTCTAAGATCACCATCTTTGCAGCACTGTGCACACAAGTCATGCAGTTTAATAACAATAATAAATACAAAAAATATGAGAAGTGTGCCAGTGCTAATCACATTTCATATGAGCAGGCTTCTTAGGCCTTAATGCAGGAAAAAAAATGTATCTTTGATTCAGCTCCTCGTTTGCTATAATTTCTGTGTTTGTTGTTTTATGTACTTCTTGAATCCAGTTCTGAATGGGACTCACTGGTATTCTCAGCAGAATGCATTTGGGGGACCATCTTGTCAAAAGTTAGATCTGAGAAAGTGGCTCATTTGCTCTCCAGACTTATCTCATTTTATGTTTATAGGGCATCAATGCAAATCCCGATATCAGATCATTGCATAGCTTTATTTTACCTGGAGGCATGTTTTTGAACTTTGGAGTACTCACGTAGAATTCCCAGAGTTTCATGGCCAAGGAGTGGTAGTTAATTCAGATGTGGTCACACGAGCCCAGTAACATCATTTCTGTTTGTTCATTTGTAGCCATTTCAGCATACTGGTTTTCACTGGTCAGTGAAGCAATGCCAACTGGAGACAGAATAGAGCTGGACTTAGCCAGCATGGTGTCCCAAAAAGAGGTATTGTCCTAAATTCTTCCTGCAGCTCATTGCATCAATACATCCTTCACATTTTTCCTGAAAGCCTCTCCCACCATCCTCCTCCAAACCTCTCCTCCTCAACTTCCTGTCACCTGTCCCTCCCTGTTTATTTCACAACCTACAAGGAACTGGCCTCTGAGGAACATTTGGAGCTGGACCTGCAGATGTGCAGAGGTGACAGTGCTGCCGTGGCTGTGCCAGTCAAAGCTTTATCTAAACTTACCGAACCACTGGGACAAAGGTCTTGGTGTCACTCAGTCATACTCACATTGTCCTCAGAGGTGAAATGGAAAGTCACTATGCAGCTATATAGGGAAGGGCAAGGAAGCGTTCTCCTACTGCATGTGCTCATGCAGTGTCTGGCTGAGGGCTGAGGGTTGCAACCATTCCAGTTTTCCAGCAGCTTCTTAAGAAGGGAAGGTTTTGTACATCAGCCTCATTGCCCTTGTTATTGTATCTTCCATTTGGCCTTGCCAAGTAATAGATCATACTCCATTTTAGAGTTCCTTTTGTAATAGATGCAAATTATTTGCACTCTTCGGTTGCTTTTTAGAGCTGGTCTACAAATAAACATTGGGTCTTCTCCAGTGGTGAAAAATCAGTAATTGTCTGAACATTGAGAGAAACAAAAGTAGCTCGAGATGCAAAATAAACGTGTAATGGTGT
The DNA here is from genome assembly GCA_013397975.1 of Machaerirhynchus nigripectus. Classification (NCBI taxonomy): domain Eukaryota; kingdom Metazoa; phylum Chordata; class Aves; order Passeriformes; family Dicruridae; genus Machaerirhynchus; species Machaerirhynchus nigripectus. Next base: position 795,550 of record VZRQ01000719.1, read on the forward strand.
AGATTCATTCCTGTTTGCACTTCCCTTGGGCATGTTTCCTGCACGGACAGAATGTAAACCTGGTTGTTTCAAAAGAAAGAGGGTGCAGGCTCTCTCATTGGGCACATGGTGAGCTCAGGTAGAAGTTGGGAGGAGATGCCATCTGCTGGGAAGTTCGGACATTGTCAGAAGGAAAAGCCGCGTTGGAAGCAGCTGTGAGCAAATGACACGGAAGATTAAATTAATGCTCTATGTCTAGCCACTAGCTAGGGGTGAATCCCACCTCCCACTTTCTCCGCAGCTTGGAGCTCTGAAGCGGCGGCTTTCCTCCCGGTGGAATGGTTGTCCAGCCCTTGTTGGACAAGCAGCTGCTGAATCACAGCCACTGCTGCTGTTTGTGGCTGTATGAGGCTGGGAAGAAGCATGTAGGGGGGAGAGAAAGAGGTCAAACAGGAAGATTTAAGGCAATCGGTAGGAGTTGTTATAAAGGAAAACAAAGGGTTAAAAATATAGACATTTAAATAAGTGGAAAGATAAATGAGCCTAAAGAAGCTTTGGAAAGGAAAGCTTTTAATAGCAAGAACCACAGTAACAATAATTGTCATCACTGGGGACTGAAAAATGCATGTCTCTAATCCAGCAAAATGTTGAACTTCCCTGAGTAATGCTACTAACACCTTAGTTAAGCAGTTATGCAAATGTTTGAATGATAAAGATAAATTTAAACCAAAAGCAGGAAACAGCATGTCAAGAATAAAACTGTTAATTGTTTTTTGATTTAATCCTCTGATTCTCATTACTGCTTCACTCTACAACCCACTGAGTTTTCACTGTAACTTTCAAACTTTCAAGGTGGTTGTAGAGAAGAAGGTAGAGTTTAGTGCTTTTTTCATTTCCCCCCAGTGCGTGATTGCACTAAATGTGTTTTTAATATTGCTTTTTACCACTTTGATTTTTTATTTTGTTGCTGTTGTTGTTCACATCAGAAAACCACAAGACAGGCATTAGATACGATTTATCAGGAAGTATCTGGGGCTATGCCAGATGATTAAAAAAGAAAAAGAAAACAAGCACAACACACATGGAAGCCCATCTAGATAAGAGTCATTGAGCTGCAGTCATGAGAGAAGTTCTCTGTAAACTGGAGTTGGATGAGCTGACAGTAACAAAGATATCTGTATCATTTTGTCATAGGGAAGGGGAAATACCGTATTATACCCCATGTTGATGGGGATTCCTTCCAGTATCTGAAGGGGGCTTACGAGGAAGCCAGACAGGGACTTAGCAATGACTTGCAAAACCATGAATCATTAGAGACTTGTATGGTTTAAGTTCTTCAAAGATCATCTTTCAAAGATCTAGGGGAGATAAGGTGCTGAAAAATAATAGGCAGTCACAGAGGTGGTTGAGTAGATGGGTGCATAGGTGGCTAACCAGGCAGCCAGTTGGCCAGGGATTTAGGAAGGTGACCTCTGGATGACCTATGTTTCGTTTGCTTGAAAGTTCAAATCTATTCTCCCTTACCTGGGTTCTGAAACTGGCCACTGAAGGATTTTAAGTTTGCTGGGGCTCTTACGCTGGTCTCCATGAGGGGTCACTCCATGAAGCAGCTCACCCTTGGGCATGGGCACTCCTACTCCTCTGCTTGAGGTGAGGGGATGGACCTGCTCCTGCAGAGGGAATCTATGCTATCAGAAGCATCATTTCCAGCTCCTTTCAAAAACAAGGAAACATTATTCCGGTGATTTCTTCCAAAAATATGAAGATGGGAAAATAAGATAATTTATGCCATCCTTGCCACCATGAATTTCACATGAGCTCCAGGCAGCAGAACCCTGGGAAACTTTGGGATTGTTCCAGTTCAGAGAAAGGAAATGGATTGCTGGGAAGAAAAGGGAGGACAAACTTGTGTCTCTTGAGATTTAACTACTACTGAAATTCAAAGCTCTCCAAGCTTCCTTCATTTAGTTTTCATATCTGTAAAGTTTTCTTTGTGCTTGTCCCAACACTTTAACACCACAGAAGACAGTAACACCAAAGGACTTCTTTGTCAGAATGCAATCCTACATCCACTGTAATTAAATTAAACTATTACAATGCTAATTACAACATAAATAATAATAGTAGCCAGAAGAAGAAGTAAGGCTGTAAATAGTACTGTTTGAAGAATTCTGCGTGTACTCAGAGCCCATCATCAATATTGCTGTTTTCAGTGCTGCAACCCTTCATCACCCTCCCAGTGAAAAATAAGGTACCCTCCACAAAATGTGCCAAGTGACATGTGAGTCAGTCCAAGAGCTTTGAAATCCTGTCTGGAATGCCAGGGGAGTAGTTAGGCAGCTGCCTTCTTATTGTCATAGAACTTGATAGCTTTTTGCAAATATGTACAAATAATGTTTTGTTTACTTTGACTGTGAACACACATACTGCCAAAAAGCTCCAACAAAGTTTGGTGCTAATTCTTTCCCATCTTCATTTCATTGCTTATCGATTTGGCAGGAGAAGGAATAGACAGGATTTAGGACAAAACAAAATTACTCTCAATCTTATTGTCAAACTTGACAGTTTTTAAAAAATAACAAAGAGTGAACATCTGAAAGATAAAAAAAAAAAGGATTTTGTGGGACTGGAATAAAAAAGGGGGAAGGGTACTGAAATACCTTCATTCACTGTTTAAAACAATTACTCCAAGCAGGAAACTTGGCACTAGAAGCTTTTACTAAATCAATTCAGAGGGATCTGTTTTCAACAAATGAGATAAATGTCAAGTCGAAGTCTTTAAGCAGTCAAAGAACATCACATTTTCCTTCCCCAAGAAAGCAGAACAAAAATGTGAACAAATAAAATTACTTACATATGTAAAAATCACATTCAGTTTAAATAATCTTTTCTTCCTGCCTGAATGTATCAACAGTGCATCAGAGCTTAATGTAATCTTTTAAGAGTGTGATTATTTGAGAATGTTTTGATCCCCTCTACTCCTTATTGTTAACCTACATCAAAACAAACACGTAAACATGTATTTATCCGTGTAGCATCTTTATTTTGGTCACTGTAGTTCTGGGTGCTTCCCATGTTTATATGCACAGGGACATTCACGGAAATCAATAGTAATTCTTTACTTTTTTTTTTTTTTGCATCCATTTAGCAATCTCTGTCTTTTTGCTCAGTCTTTCATGTCCCATTATGTGCTTTTCCTACTCCTGGATATCTGTTTTTCTGCTGCCTATTCTCTGTTAGTGCAGCCTAATGCTGCCATGTGCATTTGTTGTGGTGAGCAGGAGGGAGGACCTGGCATGGAGACAAGGGCATGCTGCTCTTGTCTTCAGCTTTCAAACTTCCATTGATGGTTAGTCCAGGGGTTTTCTGGAAAGCCAGTCCTCTGCATTTTAGTAGAAATATGGCAACAATTTTAGGAGCATATATTCACTTTTCTTGGAGAAAACAGACTGAGGAGGTGCAGTTTTAGAAAATGCTAAAATGCTTCTGAGTTTTGTGAGGTCAGAAACTGTGGGATAATATCGATCACTTCAGGCTGACTTGGTTCCCTGAGGATCCCAAAGTGATGCCTAAGCAGCCACATGAAATCAGAAAGTTTTTATTTCCACTGTTTTTATTGGTGTACTACCTGATTATGGCTTTGCAAGACGAGGGAGGGAGGGTACAAACAACTTAGAGAGGTGGAAGGGTGCTGAGGGAATCTTTCAGTCCCAAAGCACTGAGATTTGTAATCCTTACTCAACTAGGGAAGGCTATTGTCAACAGTCCCTTGATATTTAAGCTCTCCAAGCCACTGAGTCACTGGGCCTACTCATCTGAGTCATTACAGAAGGGGGGGAGTGCTGCTGTTGCACAGAGGACTTTAGCAAAGGCCAGTTTTCAGGGAATATCCCACTGAGCAAATCCTCTGCCATCTAAATGTGAAGAATGTTCAAAACTCAGCTGCGTAGAGCAAGAGAGAATTGGGGAGGGGGATGGCAGATGGGTGATGAAAAGCAGAGGTGAGCACAGTGGGTCAGATGACTTCTGTCTTCTCCAGGGGACGCTCAGCCAGTTTTCCATTCTTTCTGCATATGATTCACACTTTGCTCTCCCAGCATTACTGACGGGAATCTCAAAATATCAGAGAAGGGTTGAAAAGAAAGCTTGTTCCTTGCCAGGTCAAAACATCAGCTAGGGACAACACAACTCCAGGAAGAGCCATGGAAGAGGAAAAGTATAGTTCTGGTGGTTCACATTCCTGATTACAGAATTTGATGGAGCCATTTAGGAAATCTTCCTAATTGAGCTGTCTGGCAACCATTTAAAAGGCCCAATGGTCCTGCACACTTCCATGCTGGGAATGCCTGGCACGGGTGTTTGTTAGGTTGACCTTGCCCTCTGGTACAACAATGCCGTTTGGTCTTGTGATGGCCTTGAAATATGGAACTCTGTCTTTTGAGAAAAAGCTCATGAAGGTCTTAGAAAGCAAATCAAGAAGTTTTGTTCTCTATTACTGTCACTGAATGATTTCTTTGAAAGATTATTTCTCCAAGATGCAGAAGCTTGCCTTCCAGATCTTTCCATTTCTCCTATAAATCTGTAATCTCTTTTATCACCTCCTCCTCTGAATGTAAGGAAGCTCCAGCCCGACATATCCAGGGAGAGAAAAAAGCCCATATCAGTCATTACCTTCTCAGAGCTTATGAAAGTGACCCTGCTTCAGTCTCCAGCCCTGTATCTTCCCTGCAGAGGTACCAGCTGTACGCTTGGTTTGGTCCCCAGAAGATTGCAGGAGAGGTCATGATGACAGGAATTTCTCTATGATCCTTCTGTTTTTCTCACTTCTCAAAACACGCCCATGATAATAAGGAACATTAAGATATTAATCTAAGCCTTAAGGTAATGATCCAAATGTGATAGCTTTGTTTCTCCCCAAGATATGAACATTAGGAGTGTGTCCATTGTGCCAGCACCTCACATGTTGGGTTCCAAGTAGAAGATGAGGATAGAGAGTATTAAATGTCTTGCTCCAATACTATGAAAGCTACAGACATTTGTCCTCAAAGAGCAACTGAGATTTTTCAAGTACAGGCATCACCAAGTAGGCAGAAATCCAGCATAACCAGGTTTATACTTTCCGCTGTTGTGTACATACAGGCCTCGTTCATGGACAGGGTCACTCAAGGAGGGTCTTGGACAGAGCCAGTAGGGCCCTGCAGGAGCATCCTGGCTAGTGTAGGATTGGTTTGGCATTTGAAAATACCAAAACGTAGGATATTGGGATCCTTGGGTCTTTTCCCTTTTGTTTTGGATGTGGTCTACTGGTTGATTAGAGAATGTACAGCCAGGAATGTTAGTTGGAATTTTTAGTGTGGATGGATTTTGGGTCTGTTTTAGCATACACCTGTTTTCTGCTCCCCATCTAGCTTAAAGAGAATTTCCATTTCCTTTTAGTTGCTATATAAATATTGAAATGTGGAGACTCTTACCTAACAAAGTTCAGACAGCCAAAGAGACTGGGCTAAGAGACAGCCAAATCAAGTTAGGAAAAAAACTGTGTGAATAAATGGTCAGGTACTTAATAAAGGAGTTTTATCATTTGGATTAAAGCCAGGATCTTTGATGTGTAACAGACAACTACATCTATAAAAAGGGGTAACAGAGTGAAAAAGTTTGCTCATAAGAGAAATCACTCTGTGTAAAACTAAAAGCCAGCTTAAAAAAAAAAAAAAGGTTTCTGACAAATAAATGACTATGAAATGCTGAATGTCTATAAATACAGACATGGTTAAAAGACAGGGGTAACAGACATGGTTAAAAGAAACAATCCTGTGTCTACGTACAAAATCATCTGACTTAACTGCCACTGCTCAGGAGAGATATACTGAGTTGTTATGAGTAGTTCTCTGAATATATCAGGGTCAAGAGTTAGTGGAAAGGCAAATAGCAGGTACAAAATATTGGCAAGGGAATAGAAAGCAGATTACAAAACATCATTACCCCAGTGTTTCAACCCATGATTCACGATTCACTTCCATTTTGACTGCTGCAGTGCAGTTCCATTCTCCCCAGAAGAGGATCAGTGAAAGGCAGCAAAGGTGATCAAGAGAAATCTCAGAGGGCCTGATGAAGGCATGTGGTTATGATTGACATGAAGTTATATGAGGGGGAGAAGCACTCTCTTTGCACTCTGTTTCCTGTATTCCAGGTATTCATTACCAGTTGTTGCTGGAAACAGAATACTCAGGTAACTGGAACTGTTTGCTAGCTCTTATGCTCTTTTATTTAGCATAGAATAGAATAGAATAGAATAGAATAGAATAGAATAGAATAGAATAGAATAGAATAGAATAGAATCGAATCGAATCGAATCTGGCATAGGAGAAAGCAGTTGCAACAACTATAACTCATGTGGGGAAACTTGTACTACATCTTGCTGTGTTGTGGATGTATCACTGATTTTTGCACAGAATGAAGGGCAGCAGAGTAGGTCAGACCAGCGTTTCTGCTGAGGCATCAGTTACAACGAAGAGAAACAAGATGAAGTTTAGCTTGTGGGCAGAAATTTCCCAGAGTACATTGGCAACTGGGCAGAATTAGTGCTTTGGCTTGGCTCCCAAGCACACTGGCTCTCCATTCCAGCAAAGGAACAAACCTAGACTGTGTTTCATAAGATGGGTCAAATTCCTCAAAATGGACCTGGTTCAAAAGCATCTGCTAGTCCATGACTGTGCCACATCTAAGGACTGTAGCACCTCTTCTAGACAGGAGTACAGGGAATCACATTGTGACGCTTAGTGAAGGCAATTCAGTTTTGTAAAATTGTCAGCTACCTGTCAGTAATTCAGAGAGGTGCAGAATTTGCAGCACTGTTGCTGTAATTGTTGGTACGCACTATGACTGTCAGTGATAACACTCAAGCAGAGTTAAGGAGCATCATGAATAACTGTTTTGCCACACTGATGTTACTAATAAAAACTAACAGATTTTGTATGATTACAAGGGCTGTCAAACCATGTCCTCAGCTGAGTGTTTCAGGTGTCTTATCTGCAGTTGTTGTGATCACCAAAGACACGTGATCATGAGGGACATCAGTTCAGACGAGGATCCCACTTTGTTATCCCAGTACCACGACACTGAAAGGCCTCACTGTACTGGGGCATCATGGCTGCCACGTAAGGGGTGGGAAGTGGTAGGATGAGACGTGATGTGCACAGCAAGGCTTTCACTGGTGTTGGTCTTGGATTTGGGGCAGATCTGTTCACTCACAGCACAAGAACACTGCAGGAGTGGCTCTGATGCTGGTCGGTGTGGTTTGCTAAGCAGGGAGGTTCACCTCTGGGCACCTTAGGGTTAACTTGAGGCACCCCTTGAGGCTGGCAGCAGAGAAACTCAGGCAGAAGCTGAGAAACTAATCTGTATGCTGGAAATGGTGTTCTGGGAACATTATCTCTACCCAAACTAATTTTCCTTGTTTCTGAGCTTGCTCAGAGGTACCACAGCATCTCTCCAAGGCATAACATTGTGTAGCTCTCTGATAGTACCTCCAGAGATCACATGGATGTTCCCTGTAAAAAAATGGGAAGGAACTAAAGGTCCTTGCCAACACACTTTAAAACTGACTATGTCTTAATTTATCCATGACAGAGTGTCTTACTCAGTAGGTGAGAATTTAGCTATGAGTATATTGAGTGGCAGCCAGCTTGGAGCATGAGTCTAATTTACTGTAACTCTTGCTACATTCTGTCTGATCATTATCATGCTGAACAAAATGTTTTTAAAGTGCTTTTATAGGGTTGAGTGACTTGTTCAATAATTTATACCATTTTGGAGGGATTAGAGGATGAATTTAAGTCATCAAATAATGCCATTATGGCTCAATGACTACATTCTTTATCAGTAAAAAAAAATCAGTTGTAATTATGCTCAAAAAGACAGAGACCCTTTATTCAGCAGTTCCCCCAAGAACAATGATATCAAAGATGCTGATAGGTCTCTCAGCTGTAAAGAGGGCTGTCCTTCTTTGTTAGGAAGGAATAGATCAGCTGCTGTCTGCTTATCTGTGTATCCATTGTGCCATTTATGCCACAGATTTTCAGTATGCTGTGCCTTTAAACGTCTGCTCCTTGCAGAAGCCAGGTATCCTTCTGCATGCAGAGCTGTGCAAACTCTTGGGGAGCCCATGGCCCCACTTAAGTTGCTGGGAGTTTTGCCCCTAATTTCAGCAGAGAATTGCTGTCAGAGTTCATGGAGCAAAGAAAAGGCAAAGTCCTTCTGGCGGCTCTCTGGGGACCTTTACTGACACCAGATTGCAAGGTGCCCACCTGACCCTTATGATTAATTTAATGTTTCTTTTCCTTTTTGTTTGTTTTTATTTATTTAAACTAATAGCTGCCCTGGCTAGGGGACCACTGGTATTTCAAGGAGTTTTGCTTTCCACCAGTGGAGCGAGCATTGCAAGATTTCATTGGACCCAGCTTATGCCTAATGTTGTCAGACCAGCAGTGTGACACAAAGTTTTCATTTTCTCCTTAAAGATATCCAGTGAAATCATTAAATCCTGCTCACTTGACCTCTGAGCTGGCTTTTCAGACAAGCTTTTACCAGCTTAGGAAGACTTATCTCAGAGAGGAAAATCAGGTCATGCTGTGTGTGTAGACAAAGACTAGATAACTGATTTGAGCAAGGGGGGAGAATACATTAAATCATCCCTTATCCTTGCAAAATGACTGCATATACAAGGTGAGCACTGGTTGGACTAATTCCCCCAGAGGATTTGAGAGGTGCAGGCCAGAAGTAAATATGTCTAACCATGAGGGTGTTTGGATTTGCAGTTCTCTGCACGTTGCTCTCCATGTCCCACACTTACTAACTTGCCTGTAGGACAGAGCCTGGTCCAAAGCCCAGCAGGACCTTTCCAATGCACTTGCATTTGGCGCCTAAATCTGTTACTAGAGGCTTGGTGGCCATGTAGTTTCTTAGTCAGATTTCTTACCATCAGGTGAGAATTGTTTCATTTCAGTGTATAGTCTCATGTCCAAGTTAGCCCCCCACGCTCCTCCAGTCAGCAGGAGAAGAGAGGCACCTCCAGACTCATCCCATTCCTTTCAGAGGCCAGACTTGGCCAGTAACCCTCTGGAGACAATGATTTGCCTTCTCTCCATGAACAGCCAGGAGAGCCTGGGTGACTGGATTAGGTACCGAGCTCTCTGATGGCATGAAACAAGCCTTTTCCTGGCTCCTAGATGGGATAATACAGTAAGTCCTGTCCATTGCATGTCTGGGAAAGCAGGGGCTGGTGGGCCCAGCTGTGAAGATGGCTGTCTGAATCACTCAGCACTCTCCTCAATTCAGATGCCATAGTAGTTGCGACACCTAATTATCCATGTATAGTAGGTGGTCCAAATCAGAGCACACAGCAGAGCAGCAGATGGGGGTTGCTGCTGTCAGATTAGATTGAGATTAGATAAAGCTTAATTAGCACTTTATTTTTGTTAGATTCAACTCTGATTAGTCACACAAAAAATATTACAGAGAAGCAGGGCAGAAATCGAGAGGCATAACTAATATTATTAAAAATCAAGGAAGCATTTTTACAGAGCAAGACCTTGCTAGTAAGGGGTTATTCCCTGAATTTGACACCTCTTTGGTCTGGAGAACAAGATGTACGTGGAAAGAGTTCTTTAACACACCAACCAACTACTTTGCAAACCTGCCCTTTCTAGCCCAAGCAATCTAATTTACATTATCATACATATTTCAACACCCATTTGAGGTACTTTATGTCGTTGGTTAAAACTCTCATTATTTTCCATCACTTCTACATTTGTAATAGCAAGAGGGACACAGTATTTTAGAGATGTTTTATCAAGACTCCTAGTAACCTCAGTACAATTTATCAAGAGTTTTGGTGTCAAACCCCACAAATGTCATATCACAACTCCTTGCTCTCCAGTATCAAACTTCTGCCATGATATTTTGAATATTCTGTATTCATGGTTTGATCCTTCAAAAGATTTTTGCCCTTCTCCTAATAAACAAAGGTATGTGAATTCTTCTGTGTCAGAGTCTCCTTCTGTTGTTTGAATCCACATAGTCTCCCGGTAGGCTTCTCCTGCCTGTGAGTTCTAAAAACTTACCAGAAACTTCTGAGTGACCCACAGGGAGGGTCCCTTGCAGGAGTGGCCTGCAAAGCAGTCTTTGAATAAAATGTTCTTCTTTGCCAGATAGTACAAACCAGTCACCCAAGTAAATCCCATTTAAACCTGATTTTTAAGTTAAAGGAGATATGTGCTGTCTATGGCCCAAGAATGAATCCAACTTCTGCTTTTTAGGCTAGGAAAAGGATGTCACAGATTAAGATAGTTTTGCTGTAGAGCAAATATGCAGGTTTAGAACCTCTAAAATCCAAAATAATCCAAGCTTGCAATAATGAATGCTTCTCCCTTGCCCTCTATTGTTGCCCAACTGCCAGGACTGTGAAGGGATGACCTCTACAGGGAATTAAAATCAAACCAAGCCAATTCCTTTTTTTTTACCTCTGTGTTGTCTAACCAACTATTTACAGAATGTAGTACAACTCATGTAGGTCATTTAGTTCAGCTGGTTTGTCCTTTTGCTTTCTCTCCTTGCAAGCACAGTTAAGTGGTCAGCTGGGTGTATCTACTTCACTGTTTTATCTGAGCTGTCTGGTCCAACACAGCTCAATGGGCATTGCAGATGCCAATGAAAGCTTCTTATTGTACTTTTTATTACCTCAGCTCTGCCACCAGGCAGTGAGAAGGATACACTCTGGCCCCTAAAAAGTCCAATACCAATAAACAGGGTCTTTTCTAAGTTAATGTGTTTTTTAAACTGTGTGTCTGTGACCAACCATGTGAAGATGGGGGCAGAACTTGCATCTCCCCAATGTTTCTTCAAAGACATTGCCAGAAGACGTCACCTTGTCCCCCCCAGAAAAACCCATGGCTTCTCTGGCAGGACAAACAGTGTAAGTATAACAGGCTATCCAGAGCCCCCTACTCCTTGCTCTGTGAGGTATTTCCCTTTGCTATATCCCAAATGTGGGAAATACCACAGCAAAGTATGAGAGTGATTTGACAAAGGCAATTCCATTTGCGCTTTCCCTTGCCCGGAGAAAGAAAACAGGACAGTGATATCCTGTCCACCTGTTCTTTTTCATAAGAGAGTAGGTCTATTTAAAAACAGGGATGCAAAACAGGTTTTCACTGCTCTTGCACAAGAATAATACAAAAGTCTTCCAAGCAGAAGTCGCCCAAGAAAGTTTTTGTTGGCACCAACCTTCCCATTCTCCGGAGTCACACGTTATCTGATAGCTGGCATACGGCAGGCTCTGGATAGTCTGTTATTCTTTCCCACGCTGCAAGATTTGGGCAGTAAATATCTTAAATAAATGCCAGAAGTATAATTAATTTTTTTACTTCATCTGATTTAAGGAAGACTTTCCTCAGATAATTCCTCCCATGCATCTGTCCAAAGCAGGACTGGTCCCTGATGTATCAAGCTATTCTGACCTCTCTAGCTGGCTCCATTTCAGCTTTTTAAAGGTTGGAGATAAAGAACAGAAGAAATAACTCACTACATCCAAGCACTGTTGCACCGTTCTTTGAGCTCAGTGAGATGCCAGGTGCTCCTTGGAGGGCCTGTGCCATTTTACAGTATTAGTGGCCCTATGTCACCTTTGATTAACCTTTTGCTCCTGAAGCAGATAACCACCATGCCTGGTAATGCTTCCAGAAGGGCAGTGAGGCAGCAGATCCATTTCCATCACAGGGGTCCTAGCCAGGCAAAGAGTTAAACTCTGCAGGGCTGAAAGCAGAAGTGGATGAGCTCTGTCTAACCCTGTTACCCCTCCAAGAAAAAGAGTCTTAGTACCATAAAATTATTTGAGTTGGAAGGTAACTTTAAAGATCATCTAGTCCAAATCCCCTGAAATGGGTAGGGATACCTTCCACTAGACCACATTGCTCAGAGCCTCGTCCAACCTGACTGTGAACATTTCCAGGGCTGGGGCATTCACAACTTCTCCAGGGATCCTGTTCCAGTGATTTGCCAACCTCGTAAAAAAATTTCTTCATTATATCTAGCCTGAATCTGTACTCTTTTAGTTTAAAACTGAAGGTGGGAATAGAGATTGCCAGTGAAGACTGAGGCAAAAGGTTGTTGAGTATCTCGTCATCCATTCTTACCAGTTTGCCAGTCATGTTCATCGAGGGAGTAAAGCTTTCCTTATCCTTCCTTTTCTAGCTGACATACCTGTACAAGCCCCTCTTGTTACTCTTTGCATCCCTTGCCAAGTTCAGCTCCAGCCACACGTTGGCCTTCCTGACCCCATCCCTACACCGCTGGGAAGCATTCCTTTACTTTTCCTGGGATACCTCTTTTTACTTCCACTACCTGTGAATTTCTTTCTTGTCCTTTAATTTGACCAGCAGGTCCCGACTCATCCATGTTGTTCTCTTGCCTCCCTTTCCTGATTTCTTATACCTGGGAACTGAGAGCTCTTGCACTCTATGGAAAGCATTCTTTAAGATTTGCCAGCTCTGTTGTGCTCCCTTGTCCCTGAGGGCAGTTTCTCAGGGGGTCCTACTGACTAACTCCTTGAATGGTTGGAATTTTGCTTTCCTAAAATTCAGGGTCCTGACTTTACTCTTTGCCTTACCCAGAGAAGTATTTGGAGCTGCTGGGATACCTGAGAAAACCACATTGCTTCCTACATCTTGAGATCATAATGAAAAATTAGTCAAATCCCAGGAGTGCTTTTTTGGAAACCTAGTGTTTTCACATTTTAATGAAACTGCTGTTGGCACAGACAGATGAGGGATAGGTAGATTTGTCAAACCCTCAGGCTCATGCAGCCACTGGCACCATTTTATCACACTCATCAAGACAGTTCGAGGGGATGGCAGGAGCTTAGGTTTATGTCAATTCCTGCAAATTAACTCCCATCAAATTAAGTTGTTTCATAACAAAGACAGTGATTGTTATAAAGGAAGGAGAGGGAGGACCACAGTTGTGGTTGTGTGATAAGGACTCATTTAAAACTGCATAGATGGGCAGTCAAAGCTGCTCTGTTGAACACTGCATTGTGCACTTGCACCAGTGCCATGGGCTGTCCCAGTTGGAAACCATTTGTTTTTGTCCCCCTCCCTGCTTCTGTGCCCAGTGACACTTGGCCACCAGCCCCAGATGCTGATTTTGGTTAGCACCAGCCATTGTCCCAGGACAGGTAACTGGGAACAAAGAGATCCAGTCTCACCTCAGGCATGTACCATCTGCAGCTTCCATCAGTGCAGGTAGACACAGGTCAGAGCCATTCTTCACACATTGCTTTTCAGTGCTGGCCATTGTTTGCCATCAGGGTTCGGAGCTGTTGGTGTTAGAAAGCTGATCCCAGGAGGCTCCAGTTTAAGGATGCTCATGTTCTTGCTGTGTATTCTCAGCAGGAGAGCTTTGATCTCTGTGCTGGCCATTGTTTGCCATCAGGGTTCGGAGCTGTTGGTGTTAGAAAGCTGATCCCAGGAGGCTCCAGTTTAAGGATGCTCATGTTCTTGCTGTGTATTCTCAGCAGGAGAGCTTTGATCTTAGTATGTGTCTCTGACAGTCATGTCACCCATGTTGTGCTCATTTGAATTCAAGTGTTTGGCTCCAGTGATGTGGTTTTTCTGTTGTTCTTATTGTTCTGTGTGTTTAATTATCTTTTTTTCTTCATTAAATATTTTGTTCAGGTTGCATGCTCCCTCCTCCTACAGAAAAATTGTCATTTATGGTATTTGCTTTGCTTTTTTATTAATTGAGGGAAATTTCCATATTATGTCATCTTTTTTTTCCTTTTTTTTTTGGTGCTTGTTAATTAGAAGTGACACAAATTTGTTTAAACTACAGACAATTAATAGGGATGGTAAATGCTATATGAGGAGGGATATGGAAGGTGCAAAGAAAACCTAGATAAATGCTAGTGGAAAAAAAGCTGAGGAAACTAGAGACTAGCCTGGAAATCAAGAGCATAAAAAAATTAGAGTTATTTCCTACAGAATTTTGCATTAGCGTTTATGCTCAACAGGCACAGACTTATTCTCTTTCCATTAGTTCTGTTAGAATGTTCTGTTTAGCACTGCTTTGTAAACTGAATGTTGAAATATAAATATGTGTATATGAGAGAGTCACCTATTACTGAATTACCCGGCGCTTCCTCTTGAAAGACTCTTGTTTTGACTGATTATAGCTTTTCTAAGTGGGCTGAAATTTTCTGTATCAACCTCAGGCTAGAAAATTTTTGTGAAAGATAATAAATATGCAGCAGTGAGACAAGAACATTTATTAGATGAATAAGGTATACATATACACAGATAATATATGCCCATACTAAAGATACAGACAGATAATCACAAGTGTCTAATTCAACCAGTTTAGGAAGTTTTCACTGCCTCAGCTGGAAATTGCCACTCCTTAGTGGAAGCACAGAGCCTGCAAGTATGCACGTACCTTGTCCTGTAGTACTAGGCAAAACAGGCCCCCTCACACCAGCTCTTGTTCCAGCTAGAGGAGGGGCAGTTTCTTAAACCTCCCTCATTTGGTTTCCTGCAATTGTGTGATGACAAACTGAAGGGCTTGGCTTGTTGCAGTGTAGATATTGCATATTGCAGCCATTGCAAATGGTAATGCTGAAGGAGAACAAATCATTATGTGTTTGGTTTTGTCCAAAACCAGATGGGAGTCTTCATCATTCATGCTTACTGGCAAACTTATTTCAGAATAAGAGCTCATGAGGCATTTAAAAATAGAGCTCCATACAGAGCACAGGATAGTCTTTGCCCAAGTACATCAGTGCTGGTGTCTCTCTGAACCAGGTATCTTGTCCAGAAAGTGTAAGATGAGATCACTCCAAGCCAAGAGTGCCACTGTGCCCCTGTAGCTGGATGGGGATCTGGGAGGAAATTCTAGCCCCGTTGAAGTCAGCTGGAGTTTTGCCATTGACTTCGATGGAGCCAACATTCCTCCTCTGATGCAGACATTTCACAATAACCTCCTCTGTTGAACTTTCAACACGTGCATGTTATTTTCATTACAAATAAACAAAATATTTCTAAAACGGACACCTTCATGTATACATTATGCCAGAAGATGACATTAAAAGTTCATCATGGTGCACATGGTAAAATACTAATAATCCATCCTTGATGTCTCTGGGAAAAATTCTGACATGAACAAATCTCCTTCAGGTCATTTTGCCTGAATATACAGCAATCAAATTTACAGCTGAGGGTTTATTATTTTTGCAGAATGCACATGCATTCCGAATTTGCCGTGCTCAGAAACGGAGACAAGACATTCATCTGTGTGCTTGGCTTTGGGAAAAGACATCCCTGTGTGTCCGGACACAGGCCCTGGTATAGAGCAGACAGGAAATCTGCCAGACTGCCTCGGCAGGAGGCTGCCTTCAACACGTGCAGCAAGGAACAAGAAATGTCTTAATGATTAATCACTGTCAACCTTTGTTCTCATTAAAGACTTGATTGTCAGACAAGGCTGGTAATGAGGCGCTGTTCCTGGGTCTGTTGCTATGTGATTGTGCAAGGGCTGAATCTGAGCCTTGCACCCTGCAAGATGCAGCTCCCACTTTGCCCAAGTTTAAGGAGTTGGGGTTGGGAATATTGTTCTAAGAGTGCCTGCTAGAGGCTGTGGGGCTGTGCAGCTCTCTGGCAACAAATAAATCTGAAAATCCATTCACAAGGATCTTGGACGTGAGCAACTTCCTTGTTGGTGTTGAACAGGCAAAATGCTATAATGGCTTTCTATTAAGAATTGCACAAATAACTAACTATCTGTCAAAGTGAGGATTGGCTCCTTTCAGGGATTTGCTCACCCATTTTTCTGTTTGAGATTGTGCACAGTGTTACGTATTTCTGAAAATAGTTATGGGGTACACTTAAACTTCAGTGTGTCCAAAAAAATGTCTTTTTAACAAGCGTCAACTCCCTGCATCTTCCAGTGAGAGCTGCAGCAGCTGGGTTTGCTGAAATACTTCTCCCTTTGCATGCTGAGTACCTGCTGCATCACTTGATGTCCAAACATATCACTCCAATGGGTGACTTACACCATGAGGATGCAGAAATCAGGTGTGTGCTCCATACCGTCAGGAGTGTTTCCAGTTTCCATGTCTGAAGGGATTAGTCTGCATTTCCTCTTTGGGCTCCACCACTCAGTTTGTTGAAGGAGTGACACAGCATTTGCTTCTTTTCCCTGGCTGGATGAAGGCACAAGTATTTCTGGCAGACAGCCTGAGCTTGTGAAATTGCAATGACAGTGTCCATGTTTCCTTGTGTATGTGCTTTGGAAACATGGTTAGCCCTGAATTTTTTGTCCTGAGAGCTCAGGTGTTCTCAGGAGAAAAACACAGAAGATAGTCCCATGTGGGTGAGCCAACTTCTTATAAACACTCCACAAAATTACTGAAAGAAAATATTTTGCAGCCTTCACCCAGCTGTATCTCTGGATATTAGACGCAGCAAAACCAGCTCTTGGCATCTTGCAATATTCAGGTTTTTCAAATGCTGTTTATACATATAAAAGCGAGCTTCCTGGAATGCATATAACTATTCTCTGACAGGTATTAGGGGAAAGTCAATCTATAATAGTATCTTTTGCCTGGTTAATTTGGGAGGCTTTTAGGTCACCCTATACAAGACAGAAAGTCACCCACTAGTGCTTGAAAAATCAAAGGGTGTTCACACTCACTCTTACAGGCATCTTACTCAAGTATGACTAAAAGTATCCAAGATGAGGCGTGTAAGGGAATGTTCCTGTCATCTAATCTGGGTTCCTAAATCAGTTATCTAAATTAAACATCTGAAGCCTAATTATACAGCCCCATCTCCCGGTATAGGGAAGAGAGAGCTGCAGCAGGCAGTTGAGAGAATCTGCTCTAAGTTTTTTGTTAGAGACCTAAACTTAGAGGAGACTCACTGTTATGCTGTGTATTCCAGATATGATAAAAGGTTGAATGAGCTTGAGTCGCTCAGGAAGATACTGTTTTCCACACCCACAGGGCTGAACAAGCAGTAAGGCATGGGAGAATCTGCCTGGCTGTGTTTCTCCCCAGTCTGTCTTATTTCCTTATACACAGATCAGATCCTCAGCTGTTGCAGATGAGTTTAACCTCAGGAACTTCTTGGTACTCTCACAGTATACGCTGGCACAAAAAGCAGCCCTCTGCACTCTAGCCAAGAGTGGGAGTTGTTCCTAAAAATATGAAAACTCTTTAGCTTTTTCACTAGAGCTGAAAGAGTTCTTACTTGACAGGCACTCTGCCATGGTCCTGCTGGAGTCTGGTTTTCTTGTCTGAGGCAAGGGCACAAGCAGGCAGTGCCTGGAGTTCAGATGACCGTGAAAACCCCAGTATTTAGCAGAAAGGAGTGTATCTGCTTCCATTCAATGCAGTAAAAAAGAGGTGGCTAAGAAGAGAGCTGGCGGGTACTAAGACTGGGTGTTCAGCAAAGCACCCTGTGCTCGGCTTCCTAAAGTTGCGTGGGTCAGACCAGCTCTTCTCAATAAGCGTAAGTGCTTGGGCCAGCAGCTGCAGGAGAGCCTCAGTCTGTGGCTATGGAAAGCAGCGTGCCAGCTGAGGCTGTGGAGGCTCACACCAGGGGCTGGGCTTTGCTACCAGCCTTGCGCTGCTCTGAAACAGTGCAGGACTTGGTTGAACCATTCCCCTTTCTCCTCCTCCTCCTCCTCCTTCTCCTCTCCCTACTTCTCCTTTTCCATTTGGTCAGTTGTCCAGGGTGGTTTGCAGTCAAACCAGAAAGCCCCCAAGAAGATCACACAGTCGGGACAGCCACTGGTCCCTTGGAAGAAATCCACAGAGGTGCCTTTTCCTTCACCATCCTCACTCTAAGTAGCCCATATAAGTATGCCAATTAACACAACTGAGTCAAACTCCTTATGAGTGAGGACATCATGCATAGGTTTGGTCACCAGATGAACATGAGTTTTCACATCCTTTCCCCTGGAAGCAGCTTCATATAAGGCAGGCATTTGTCACTGAGCAGGCTTCCATAAATGGTTCTGAAGACTTTTCCTTTCTTCTTTTAATTCTTTGATTCTTTAAGCCAGAACTGATGCAAAAGAAGAGCAAAAGTCAGAGCTGTCACTCCCAATCGGATGCAGGGCACAAAATAAGTTGCCCCGCAGAGGAACAGAAAGGTGTAAAAATTCCCCATCTCCTTTTGAGGGAAAATCTGCAAGAAGCAGAAGCTCTTCTTGTGGCACAGATGTTAGGGCTCCTGGCTGGGAAGCAAACAGCCTCTGCGGGCATTGTGGTTTAGTACAAAATTGACCATTGTTTCCCTTCTGTCCCACCAAAATTATTCATCAATTCGAAGCATTTCCAGGAGAAAGGGGAAAGGTTTGCACATCCCTTTCCAGCCAACTGTCCTTAAACCACTTCTGAACTAAGAATGCAGAGACATAAGCTTGCAAAAGGCTTTCCGATCTCCTGACAAGCTTTGTAGGGAAAGGGAAAGGAGAGGAAAGGGGAAAGGGGAAAGGGGCACTTTGCCCCAGTGGCACGGGGCCCTGACAGCTTTCCACTTTGCAGAAATCCCTCTCCAGTCGCAAAGTGCTCTTACTTCTCAGTAAAAAGGCAGCAACAAGGAAAATCCCATCTTTCCCTGGTAAAGGCAGTAATGTCTTGCTTTTCTGTGGAGCCTTTCTTCGACTTTTTTGAGCTCCACAGAGGAGCATCTTCAGATTGGCATGGAAGGAGCTTGCAGTGCTGTGAGGTCATGAAGGGAGGGATGCCCACAGCTCCTTGCCATGAGCTCAGCCCAGAGAGCACCATTTTGTGTCGAAGGTTTGAGCAGCAGCATGAGGGTCTGCAGTGAAGAAAAGAAAGCCTGCAGTGAAGAGCTGCAGGAGCACAAGCCAAGGGGGCACTGCGCAGGGGCTCACTGGTGGGAGCTGCCACACCTGGCAGGGCACAGGCAGGGCAGAGGCTGGCCAGGCTTGTCCTGCACCATAAGCAGAAGAAAAAGGTAAGGCAACCTGCAGCAGCCCTTGGTGAAAGCATCAGGAATGGCCCCAAAAAGGGACAACAAAAATTATATCCATCCAGACCCAA
>VZRQ01000719.1:814807-846100 GCA_013397975.1 Machaerirhynchus nigripectus
AAAGAGAAAAGAGAAAAGAGAAAAGAGAAAAGAGAAAAGAGAAAAGAGAAAAGAGAAAAGAGAAAAGAGAGGAGAGGAGTGGAGAGGAGAGGAGAGGAGAGGAGAGGAAAAGGGGGAAAAAAGAAAAGCCTGTTTTAGAAAGTTCATATATGTGTTAGAAGCCAAAACATCCCTTCATTTCTATGAACACAAATCAACTGCAGCAGGGGTAGTGAAAGGCAAACTCAGTCTTAAAAGCTTTGTTTTACTGTTAATTTAAACATTTGAACATAATGTTCTTTGTGATGCTTATGAACAAAACCGCAGTTGTGCTACCAGCTCTGAGGAGCTCTCACTGTCTATCTTTCTGCATCTCACAGGTTTTATATCTCACTGGAACATCAGGTACTGTGGTGCCACACATCTGCTCTGTATGTCGAGCACCGCCATGCGGGAGCTTCAGCACTGGCAGGGCAGATGGAGTTTTGTGTTGGTTGGTGAACACTAACCCAGCCCCAGCTGGCACCAGGGATGGCCCTGAAAGTGCTGTAGGTCATTTGCAGGGATGCAGGAACGTGGCACGCATGAGCGGTGCCACCAAGTGGGGCAGGAACTGTGGGTAAACCCAGGTGGATATTTGTACCTGTTGCAGGTGCGATGTGCCCAGCCTGTCCCTGACACCTGGCTGGCTACAGGGATGTGCCCCCCATCGTGTCACCTCCTTGGGGGCAAAGCGGACAGGTTAGCTTCCTTGTGCGTGGAGACAATGTGGTGTCACTGTGCAGGCAAGCACTCGGGGCTCCCCAGCTGGAGGGATGCTGGGCTGCCTCTGCAGCCTGCTGGGCAGAGGTGCCCGTGGGCAAGGGGACATGCCCATCCCACTCCAGACTTTCTTTGGTCAGGGGTTTCTAAAGTTAAACCACATGAACTCCAGCATGGGAACCCAGGAATGACATTAAAAACCCGCAGCTCCAGATGTGTGGAGTCATAGTAAAGCTGCTGCAGTAAAGCCAGGCTTAGGGCAAGATGAAACAGTGCAACGAAAGCAGGGTAACTCCAACCCAAACCTGCCCTTCCTCTCAGGGATGTCGGAAAGCATGCTTTGTCCTAGTGCAGGGGCAGAACCCCACGACCATGGCAGCAGTGTAGCCCTACTGCTGTCTGATTTGCAGTGATGGAAGCACAGGGTGAGAGCAAGGCTCGTTAGCACTGGTTCGTGAAGGGTCAAACTGCTGTGCAGCTAGTCCTCTGATTTATTTGAAACTGTTCTTCCTTCTCCCATTGCAATGGGAAGATCAGCAGGCAGGAGAAGTAACACATCGTAGATTCATAGGCTCACACTGACATTTCATGAACAGCAGAGAAAGGACCAAATGCACAAAAACCCCAACCTGGCTCCAAGTTGATGATTTACACTGTTTTCTCAGGGTCTGTTTGCCAAGCAGCTGGTGTTTTGTGCCAATGGCTATTACAGAAGAGCTTTCTTTGATAGATACTCTGAATGAACACTACACAGTTTATCTTTAAACAAAATCCCCCCCGCCATTGCTTATATGGGCTGGTAGGGAATGAGGGAAAGAAAAAGTTAGGCTTTGTTGGTTTTTTCACATAGGACTGAAAGCACATTCGGGGGAGCCTGCACTATCTGTGCAAAAACGCAACAGATGAATTCTATTAATGGATGGAACATGTGGCTGGGTTCAAGCTAGAGTTGTCATTTGAATATAGAAGTCAAAGCCAATTTATTGTAACATATTTTTCTTTTCAAAATATTTTAGGAAAGACAAAAAAGTTTGCGCAACAACTTGGCAAGCAGGTCTGTTGAGAGGAGGTATTTTCTATCTTGCAGCTAACATAAGGGCTGAAAAATGTGGCAGTACCGAGCAATCCTAGATTCCTTCTGGAACTGAAAGAAAGTGTGCAGTATATAATTGTGTAAGAGCCCAATAAATTTGAAGGGTGGGTTTGTAACACTGCCTTGGGGGCTGCAGGTGGCTCCAGAAGAAAGTCATGGTTTTTATTTCAGTAACAGTCTTCAAATACTTTATCTAACTAGCTACACGCTCATGTGGCCCCATCTAGAAGCCACAGAGTTATTTTAAAATAAAAATACCCGTAACAATCATTGTGCTTCTTCCTTGCCAGATGGTAGAAAGATAAGTGGGATTAGTCTGTAGTGTGTGTGTGTGTTATTGGGGAGGGGAGGGATGCAAAAGCCAAGGCACAGGAATGAGCTTCCCTGGAGTTTGCAAAGCACTGAGCATCAGTGCTCTGCGATCTTCAGGGCACGGGTAGGCTACGTATGACCAATCCTTGTTGCAATGTCAGTCAGTCCATATTTCCCCCAAGGCCGTGAGGGACAGCGGCCGTGGCGCAGAGCTTTACTAGGATAGGAGCCCAGATCCAGGGCTCTGCACCTCGGTATTGAGAGCACCACTGCGTAACAGGGAGCATCAGGCTCCCACTGAGGAGCCTTCTGTTGCAGGGCAAAAATGCTGCTGCCTCTTAGGTTACATACAGAGTTTTGTGGTTGGTTCTGGTGGTGAATTGCAGCCAAGTGGGGTCAGAGAATGGATGTGTCTCATGACCGGTGTGACCTCTTCGGTGTATCCCATTTTCTTTGTAGCTGTGTGGCTAAGAAATACCTGGGTATTGAGTGATCCAACATAGGCTGAGTATTTTTGTGTATGTACTGAGAAAGCTATTTCCTACATTTGGTAAAGGCCCAAGTACCAAACGCTGCTGGAGCAAGTAGGCAGAAAACATATTGCTGCTAAGGGAAATAATGGCCAAGAGAAAAGGGGCAGCATACTGTCATTCCATGTACATTCTCATCTTGTATGAGCATGGTTTGAATCCTCGTGTACCTTCCCCATTGCCCTCTAAATGACTTTTTGCCATCCCTTACTTATGGTGCTGCACACGGGAAAGAGGAAGCAGATCTAGATCCCTTGCAAAGACCAGAGAGACTCTAAAACACTCTTCAAGATCCTTCCCAGTTACACATTCATTTTACCAAGAAAGTTGATACACTCTAAGCCTATTTAATCCTGTTGCTAATGGGAGTCAATTAGCAGTCTCTCAGAGATTTCTCTTGTCAGCGAGATGACGACGAATGAAAGCAGCACCATTCACCCCACTGTGAAGTGTTAACTTACCACCTCTGTATTTTCTAAGAATAGATGCCACTTCTAGCAGTAAGTCTGCAGCTTCTTGCTGCTGTTCACCAGATGGTAGGAACCAGCAGACGCCGAGTTTGTTCTCTTGTGGTCAAACAAACTGCTGTACAGCCCGATGCACGTTTCCCGAAAGATCCCCAGGACGGCTCCGTTACTCCTGTTAATGTTTCCCAAGCTCCTGCTACAATGTTGAGGTTTTCCACTGGAACCACCTGGCACATTTTCAGAGTCTTTCCTGAGGGATGAAGTTACTCAATCCCCTTTTTACTTTTGTCGAAGCCTTTGTATCGGTCACTTGTCCTAAGAGTCTGTGGGCTGTGTCCTGAACTTCAGCTAATTACATAAAAAGGATTATTTCCTTTCCTTGATGCTTGTTATTATTTTCATCCTTCACAAGCCATTTCTTCTGTTTCAGGAACAACACTCTGTGGTAGGCCAGGGAGCTGGCCCCACTCCAAGCTCCAGTTCTTGCTCAAATCCAAACACTGGAAGTGGTTACATGAACTCATCCCAGCAATCATTGTTGAATCAGCAGCTGATGGAAAAGAAACAGGCTCTGCAACGGCAAATGATGGAGCAAAAACAACTCCTTCTACAGCAGCAGATGTTGGCAGAAGCTGTAAGTCTACTAATTCCTTATTTTACATGGAAAATATTGTCATAAAAACAATAGAAAAGAAAGCTAAGACAGGGAGAAGAAAGCCCCCCAAAACTTCAAGGTCATTTTGGCAATGCCTAAAACTTCAAGAGTGCGCCTTGTATTTTTCAGCACTTTTCTAAGCCTTTTTGAAACCTTCTTCAGTCTATACAAAGCAACTCAAGTGTCCAAGCTACTGCAGTTTCATTACAAGAACAGTCCAAGCATATGCTTGGTTTTGAGGCATATGAATATTGTCCATGGTTTTCTTTGCAAAACAAAGCAAGGTGCATTGCTATGCTGCTTTGACCTCAGAGGAAAGTTGACTTCCAGGCTCTGTGACCCAGGCAGCGTGGTGTAAATTGCCTGTGTGTGAACAAGGACCAGGTACCTTCATTTTGGGTTTCAACACAAGTTTGTGTGCTTGGCTGGGATCATATGAGTCCTACTTTCTCTGGTTTTATTTTTGGATTTCTAGATATCTGTAGCCAGTTCCTCTCTCTCCTTTGGTATCTGAGAGACTAGCTGGGAGTTTCTGGTCATTTTAGGAAACATGGCGGATTCTATAAGGGAAATAATTCTTGACATTTAGATTTATGCAGAAGAAAAAAGAAGTTTACAGTCAGGTCTCTGTGCTGCAGTTTTCTGCCAGAATTTTTAGCAGAACAAAAACTTAATTGCTCAAATAGCTTCTCTTAAATAAAATGGAAATTTAATCAGCTTGGCTTTGCTTTTGTGTTGTGTACATATTAATACACATAAAGCTTGCCTGCAGTTCTTACATGAATTGCAGAGATTTCCTGGGAGTCTCTCTTCTTCACGAGGATTCAGGTTGAGCAGGATATAAAAACAAACCTTTCAAATCTTAATCAGACCCCTCACTCCCATCATCAACCACGGAAATGCCTAAATAACACAAGCAAGGCTCTTCTCCCAGTGTTTTTAAGTGCTCCTGGGAGAAGAAAAGACAGATTTTTCACTAGAAGGTCCATTTGCATGCTCTTTTCAGGCAGATTATCCCCAGATTTCTCCAATGGACTTGCATCACCAGCCAGGGCCTGACTCTTTCACACAGACAAGCTGGTTTGCCGTTCTGGCAGCTGAGCACAGAACCTGTGCATGTTGCAGAGGAGGTGTGAAGCTGTTGCAGCAGCTGCCCACCAAAAGTGTGCACCAAACTCACAGTTTCCTGCCATGGGGGCACATATCCCCAGGAGCCATTGCTCGAGGGTGAGCAGTAGCACTCTGGAGGCACCAAATCACACTGATGCTGATGGGAGATTTGGCATTGACTCCAGTGCCTGCTCTTCCCAGATCTTTATGAGCACAGGGTAGTTAATCAGATTTCAGTTCAAGGACCTGGATTTTTATCTTCCTCTTACTAGACACACATCCCTTCAAGCTCAAAATCAAAAAAAATAAACTCCCCAACTAATTTTTTTTTCCTGCAGTCTTTCCCTGCTGTCCTTGCCCCAGTTCTTGTACTCCCAATGTAGGAGGAAAGACAGCATGACATACATGGACAGGGAAGCACAGGGCAACATTGAGTGGCATGAAAACAGCCAGCCCAGCACCATCCTTGCTAAACCATGTGTCCTGCTGGTATCCCTACTGAGGAGAGCTGGAGGGAGCACAAAGCAAGGATTTTGCTGGGTTTTGAGGTTGCCCCTCCAGTGCAGGAAGACAGAGTGAGGGCAGGATGGGCACGGCTGTGGATGGGGATGACAAGGTGAAACTTGAAGACACTTTGTACTGCAGTGCAGACATGGCCATTGTTCTCAGAGGCTGAGAGGAAAGTTGAACCAGACTCAAACACAATGCAACCAGGAAAAAATTTCCATATAGCCTTCAGTAGGTGATGGCACAGTTTCACTAGTGGCTCTCCTGTGGACCAGGTGGAAAGAAGAAATACTTCAGTTTTGTACATACTGAGAAAAGAAAGAGATGGGCAAAACACAGAGCCAGGAAAGCAAAGAGAAAAGCAAATTAATGTACTTCTACTCTAATCCTCTAGGAGAAAATAACTCCACAAGATCAGCTGAATAGGCACTTGACAAGACCGCCACCAGATTATAAAGACCAAAGAAGGAATGTGGTCAACATGCAACAAGCAAACCAATATCCTGGTAAGTGCCCATGGGTTCAATGAAACCCCTTCCTTCCTTCCTTCCTTCCTTCCTTCCTGCCTTCCTGCCTTCCTGCCTTCCTGCCTTCCTTTCTGCCTTCCTTCCTTCCTTCCTGCCTTCCTTCCTTCCTTCCAGCCTTCCTGCCTTCCTGCCTTCCTGCCTTCCTTTCTGCCTTCCTTCCTTCCTTCCTGCCTTCCTTCCTTCCTTCCAGCTGGAAGACCACCCATAAGACCCGTGCATGCATGGGATGACTGGGGCATGATTTTCTGGACATCAGCTTCCATCACCGCAGAGTCAGTAGGTGGCTGCTGCTCTCCTGTGCTATTTACCTTACTGTCCTGCACCACTGAGAAGTGTTGCTGTATGACCCGGTACTTCACCCAGGCTGACACCGCCTCTCTCAGACATGGGCAAGGAGGGGTTGGTAGCCCTCCTGTTAGCACTATCTGGGGCAGATGTGCACCCAAATACTTGATGCAGAGATGTCCTCCTGACAATGCAACCTCACTGTGTTCAGATGCTTCTCTCATGCGTGTGGTGCGTCTTGGTTCAGAGACTGAGATGAGAACCATCCCTCCCTTCAAATGGCAGTTCATGTACAGTGTGAGGACCCTCAGACAGATTTTTGAGTTACCTCACATGGCACCATCATGGGTGGCACTTTTGGTCTGTTTAATATGCCGTGGTTGTGGCCTTAGTGCTGCTCTACAAGCAGCATTTCAACACATCAGTCAAACAGTAGAGTTAAAGCCCTTGCTTTTTTGCCAGAATTGCCCAGGGCAGGAAATGCCCAATACTTCTGGACTAGTCCTTTGTTTCAGCTCTTGTGCCCTGACCTCCTTGGTGATTCTAGTTTTTGAGGCACAGGATTGCTTGTTTGGCTTTTCATACTGTTCACCTTGCTGACTGGCTGAGGGCCACTCAGAGAGCTAAGGCAGAGTAAGGAAGAAATGCTGAAGAGAGAGAGGAGGTGAGGGAAATGCAGCAGATGGGACCAAAGGATGTTCTTTATGCTGCAAAAGTGTCTGTGCATGTAAGTATAAAAAGGATCCTTTGCCTTCTAGTATATTTTTGTATGCAACACGCTAAGGAAAAAAAAGATGAGTTTTTTTTGTTGTTTTTCCGTAACTGTTGGCTCTGCAGATTCAGCCAGTGATCTGGGTCTTTCCTTCTTACCTGTCCTTTGTAGGAAAACTTTTTCAGCTTCTATTATGATTTTGATGAGCTCTGAAGCTCAGCTTACCCACATGCCAACCCTCCGCCCAATCTGCTGGCTCTGTGGGACTCCCGGCCCAGCTCTGCAGGGATGGGCCAGGTTGAGCTGTCCAGGCAGCATTCATGCACTCCTTTGCTGTGCTTACAAGTTCTAGCAGTGATAAGCTTGCTGCAACCTGGAAACTGTTGCTGGAAACTGCTGCTTTCTAATGCACCTGGGTGTTAATCTTCTCCAGTAAACTGGCTCAAGCAACCCAGTGTAGTTGCCCATGGTGAGGGCCCTGCTCACTGGTTTGGTACCTCCTGAACTCCCAAAACAAATGCTTTGGCAACCCCAGCAGCTTGCTGGGGAATCTTGTGTTTTGGTGTGTTGTTTAAAGGCTTGTTCCTGGAATCAAATGATTAACTGAGACTCTTGGCTTTTACTTAAAAACAATCCATTTCTATCCTGAGAGAGAAAATGCAAGTGAGTGCAGCCACATCTGTGACAGGCTCCAAAGTGAGTAGATCACCATTGTTATGTGGCGGCTCATGTTGTCATTAATCTGATGGACTCTTTGCCAGCCTTGTGGTATTTGGAGTCCCATCTCCTGGGTTTGAAACATGTGGGAATGGCAGCACTTGTCCATTCAAATCTCAAGTCCCTGCTGAGTGAGCTCCAGGACAGCAGCCTTTCAGGCGAGCCTGGGAGAAAGGGCTGTTCTGGGAGCTTCCAGCAAAGCTTCCAGATGGAGTGATTAGGAAACTCTTGCATAAGGGAGTAACAGTAGGGAAACTGTTCCCTTTTTCTGGGAATAGCTTTGCTCAGATCAGGAGAGAAGAGACAAAAAGCTAAATAAAATCCCACAGGCTGGAGAAACTTGGTTAAGTCTTTTATTTCTCTATACTTTTCCCCACAAGTGCCATGCCACGGCAAGAAACCCCCCAAAAAAGAGCAGGTGAATTGGGTAGGGAAGCTGTTTCTCTGAACTGCTGTAGCCTGGGGTGCCCAGCTGCTGTACACAGTGCTTCTGGGGAAGGCATTTCTTCCCATCTGGAAGAAATAAGAATGGAAAATACTTGCGTTAAAAATAAAAGCATAAAAATAGCAAAACAAAGAAAGAGGAAGCTTCATCTTTCAGCAACAAGTACAACCCCTTACCAAACAGTTGTGTTCTTTAAAAAGCTTAGCATTTGCAGGAGCAGTGTGATGGTAGCCCTGGGGTCTGCTCAACAGCTGGCAGGGTCACCCCAGGAGGGGCTTCATCCCAGTGGCAATGAAGTGACTCTACAAACTTGTAGTTCAGCTGGAGGGAGAGAACCATCTCTCCCCAGCTTGCTGTTCCAGATCTTTTGAAATGCCACTGAATTCTGTACCATTCTTCTTCTTTAATAAGGGCATAAGGGAGCAAAAAATCAGGCTCAAAAATCCAGTTTTCTATGAGCATCCCATCCCTATCACCCCTGCAAAAAAAGTCATAGAATCACAGAAAGGTTTGGGTTGGCAGGGACCTTAAAGATCATCTAGTTCCAAACCTTCTGCCATGGGCAGGGACACCTGTCACTAGACCAGGTTGCTCAGAGCCCCATCCAACCTGGCCTTGAACACTTTCAGGGATGGGACATTCACAACTTCTTCACTAGTCCAGTGCCTCACCACCCCTGAGTAAATTTCTTCCCTATATCTAATCTAAACCTATTCTCTGTCAAAAATCAATGATTTTAAAGTCATTCTCCCTTGTCCTGTCACTGCATATCCTCGTAAAAAGTCCCTCTCTATCCTCTGTCTCTCTTGGAACCTCTTTCAGGTTCTGGAAAGTACTAGGTCACCTCAGAGCCTTCTCTCCTCCCACTTTAACAACCCCAACTCTGTCAGCCCGTCTTCATAGGAGATGTTACAGTAGTTCCAAAAACGCACAACCCACTACCAAAGACGAAGTTGGGGCTAATCATGTTGTTGCCAGCTGAGCACTGATTGTGGGAATTTGACTGTCGCTGCTGAGATAAAACCAGGTGGACTTCCCATAGCATATCCTGTCCCAGGGGCTGCCCAGCTCAGGGACTGAATCTAGGTGCTTAAGTTAGGACAACACAATTCTTAGGGTAATTAGATCCTCTACAGCCAAGTGTCTCCCACTTGAGCCTGTTTGTGGAACAGGCTGCCTTCCAGGATAGGGGGAGCTTCCTAATTTCTATGTTTACATTGATTTGGAACAAGCACTCTGGTTGTGGAGTCATGCTCAGTGTTAATAATGATTTGGGAAGAGTTCTTTTTTAAGTCCTTAAGGAAAAAAATTAATCCTTTGCATCAATTACTAAATGGAAATAGCATATGTATAAAAATAATGCAGAAAAGGCAGAAATATATCATTTTTCTTTGGTTCCAGTCTGTGGGAGCTGAACATCATTATGGTAAAATTTCAACAGGAACAGTATATTAAACAGCTGTTCCTAAACATAGACTTTTTAAATATGTATGTGCATGATTTGTCTTGAAGAGTTTTAAATGAGGTGGCTGAGTGGTTCTCCAAATTCTTAGTGTCACTTTTTATTTAGTCTTGAAACGCCAAGAGAGACTGCTAATGCCATGATAAAAATTAAAAGACTAAGTAGGTAATTGCAGCCCTAGTAGCCTAATGCAGAACTCTGCAAAACTACTGGGGAGCAGATGCAGCCCAAATAATAAAGAATTTAGGAAGGGGAAGATGTAACTAATTTCAAGCAACGTGGGCTGATGTTAGAAGAATCTTTTCAGACTTGCATGGTGTCTGTTTCAATGAAACCACAACTTAAAAGGTGATGCTTGTTTAGATTATGTCCTTTCAAGCATCTGACTTCTTACTGCCTGTTTTGGTTAAGAAACCTGAGTGACACAAAATTAACATAGCTCAAAAGGAAATAGCTGACAGGTCTCCAGGTATCACCGTGAGCAGGCCGTGTGATTGAAACTGGACATGCAAACATTGTCCCAGACGATGCTGAACTGCAAAAATAGAGCTTACTTTACACCCATATTGGAGATGTTCAAAAGCTATTACTGTGACCACCTATGATGTACAGCTCTGAAATTGAATGTAAAAAATTTTCACGTTCTGAAAGGAGCTCCAAAGACCCAAAGGACTGGAAAACACACTGAGACTGAAGTATTTGGAGAATGCTGCAAGCATGACACAGTCTTGAAGCACCTGTGTAGTAGGAAGGAATTGGTGATGGACCAACTAATAAAATCAATCACATGGACCAATATATAATAAGATCTAATGACGAAGTCAAAGTTAGTCAAATTCTATCTGGTTTTGACATATGTACGAAAGATCAAACCAAGGCAGTGTCTCATGCCCATCAATTGTTATTAGTTGCACCTTATGAAATAGCAAATCTCCTCATTCCTCCTCTGGGAAAGGCTCAGAGAATTCCTGAAATGCAGTGGTACCTTGCTAGCCAGCTCATTTCACAGCTTTTTTCACACTTTGGGGCCACCCAAAGAGGTATGAGAATTTAGCTTGTGCTGTGCCATGGGGCACAGATTTCCTCAGCTGACCCATACATTGTGTGAAGAAATAGCCTCCTTTCATTTGCCTTGAACCTGACTTCTTTGAGCCATGCTTCTTGTAGGGTTTGCACTGGAACCAACAGTAGCAAAGGGAACTAAGCTTTGGAGCAGCTGATTGTGTGCAGAGAGGGTTCTCCACAGTGCCATCTACTCTGGCTGTGTTTAAAAAATTATTGGTCTTTTTCAACCAGTCTTTCTGGGATTAATTCAGTCTTGCCTTGCTCCAATATTTCTCTTCCAATGTGCACCACTTTTGGCTCGTGTGCTCTCCTCTGAAGGGATGGAAAGACTACAAGTGGCTTAGTATAGGCCAAACTACCCTTTGGATGATAGGCATCTTCAAGGCCTTGAGCAAGTTCATCTAAGTCCTCTTAAGAGCAAAGTGTCTTCTTCGAGAAACTCTGCTCATAGAAAACTGGATTTTTGAGCTGTTTGTATTTGAGTGACACCACACATTGATGCACTCATGCTTGTAACACTTCTGTTTTCTCCTTTCCAGGTGGTTCACCAGCTGTGAGCATGAGCTCCAACAACATGTCCTTATCCAACCCAATTTCAACTCACAGCATCATGTCCCAGAGCTCCAGCCTCATGTCCACCCCTGCTGGAACCCGCATGCCTTCTGTTCCTGCTGCTCGGAGTATGGGCTGCTACGGGAACCTTCCTTGCAACCAACCAAGCACATACAATGTGACTTCAGGAATGAACCAAATGCAGCCACACAGAAACCAAAATCAAGTTCTGCCCAGTCAGAATAACCCCATGGTGTCCCGACAGCAAACCATGACACAGGGAAGCAACGGGGCGGCTTTTGGGACGGGGTCAGTGGTCAGCTCTCAGCAAATAAGGCCAAGCTTGACCCATGGTGCGACAGGTATCCCCGCTCAACGGCCGGCCAACGTGATGATCACGGCTGCTGCCAGTGCCCAGAACTGGGCCCCGCAAGAGGTTGCAGTGAAGCAGCAGGATGCACTGAAACCTGCAGGGGTCCGTTTCCCCACAGGCACTCCATATCCTAACCAGTCTTTGCAACGCAACGTGGGCAACCAGCATTTTCCTCAGCGTGCGGTGGCACCTCCTAACCAGTTAACGGCAGGAGTCCAAATGAGGCCCCCTCTAAACCAAATGCACCAGACTCTAAATGGACAATCTGCTGGCTCACTACGAGGGCTCAGCATAAGACCCAACCAGCTGAGAGGACAGACTGTGCCTACCTTGAATCAGCCAGGAACAAGCATGACACCGCCGTCATCTCTGCCATCAACTGGTTTCACAACTACCAACCAAACCTCCCGGCCTTACCAAGGAAGTGACCATGGTAATGACCTAGCGTTTGACTTTCTGAACCAGCAAGGTGACAGTATAGGACCTGCGCTCAACAGTGACTCGGATTTTATAGATTCTTTACTGAAAACAGAACCTGGTAATGATGACTGGATGAAAGACATCAACCTTGATGAAATTTTAGGGAACCACTCATAAGTGACAGTACCAAGGGAGAGCCAGATGAAGGGGCAGCAAGGACATTTGCTTTCTCTTTAGATGCCAACAACCCGCGTTACTAATTTACACTCCAGTAACTGGGCTGTCCTTTAAAATACAACATCGGGCAACTGCCCTGTTTGAAGAGTAGCTCTAGGAACAAAACTGAAGTGACAGCATAAGTGATATTCCTGCCTGCCACAAAGGAGTGAAAACACGTGAAGGGTCTGTTCCCCACACCTGTTCCCAGCCCATTGCAAACTCATCAGTTCTTCTCACAGGGGCTCCAGAAGAAAACGTGTTCAGCTTCCCACACATGGAAGCACCAGACAGTGGTATGGGCTGTGGAACATCATTTCTCTGAGTGCAAGTAAGACCCCAAGTGGTCCAGAGCTCTTCAGTCATCGTGTTCACAGCCCTTAACTTCCTTGGGACTGCTCAGCCCTGACAGCTCAAGCCCTGTGTAAATCTCATGACATTACAGAAACTGCTTACTTCTGCACAGTACAAACTTATATTTGCTTTCCCAATGATTTTGTTATAAACCCTGTACCTTTTGTAGCACACAGCAGGGTAAGTGGTCTCATCCAAGGGAAGAAGGAAACAGATCATCCAGCGTGTTGCTCAGTGTGCTCTAGCATTGGTGTGCTCCCTTTCATCAGTGTTTGCAGTGAGTATAAGAGGATGCTGCTGTCCTGCCAGCAGCACAGTCATTCTGGGCATTGAGGGAAACATGAGATGAACTACTACCAAAGCTCAGGATCCTCACTTTGCCACCTTGCCCTACCCCAGGAGCTCCAGTGACTTAATAGAAACTTGAGTGAGAAGGGTGCTCATGATTTGACCCTCACTGACTACTCTCCCAGTCCAGCTTAGAGGAGGGCAAATACCTAAAGTAGCTCAGCTAAGCCACTGTCCTCATTTTCATCTCAAATCATGGCACGTATCAATCAGGTAGTTCAGCCTGATTTTCTTCTCTCAAACAGGTTTAGCCCAGACAAAATGCCATCATCTATCTGCCTGGGGAGAAGCTGCCATTTTGATTGCACAGCATTTTGGTTCCATCCTGTTTTCTCCTTTTTCCATTGAGCTGAAAGAGTTCTGGTGATGGCCCAGGTCTCCACAGCCTCTGTCTGGAGTACAAGAGGCTCTGCCCCTGAAACTAGCATGCACATCAATTATAACTCACAGTAGGAGGCTCCACTCAGCCACATCCGTGCTTGTACATGACACAGTTCTGGGGATTATTTCCAGGCACTGGACTCGATCGTCTGTTCTGGGTTTGGGAATGGCCCAGCTAACATCGCCCTGAGCAATTTCTGTGCATCACTAGGAAGATATCCTGAGGCAAGGACCATTCCCATAGGCAGTTTGCAGTCACCTTGCCTTGAAGGCTAACAGAGCAGAGCAGTAAGGATACAGGCTGTCCCATACCTGCCAGGGAATAGTCTTGACTATATTAATTTTTTTGCTATAGACTTGGTCAGTAAGCGCATCAGAAGGATATGCTATGTCACTATAATGCAGCTGCACCGTGATTCAGACAGGATTCATGGATGGGAACAGATCTTGCAATTCAAATGAAAATGCTGTTCCTTAAAATGATGTGGTGCGATGTGTTTCACAGCCTCCTCTGAATTAGATAGAACTAGATGTGGCAAAGGAATACAATGCCTATGTTCGTGTGCCTTGGTGCCAGGAGGCACTGCTCTGCCCCTGCAAGTGCTTTATTCATCCTTGTTAGTGGCAGTGGGATGAGTAGACTATTTGACAATAGCCTCTGCGCTTATCTGACCTACTTCTTGCAAGAATTAAAATAAGGCTTTTCCAGTCATTTCACCCTGTCGTTTCAAATGGGTGCAATTTTTCAAGATGTTTCAAGAAGCATAGTCAGACAAATGAGCACCAGCACCTCCACAAAAGGTGTGACATGGGCATTTAGTTAGATATGCCAGTTGAGAGTGTCCATTCCCAGAGAAATAGGAGGGACAAGAAAGCCTGCTGAAGAGTCCCTTCTGCCAACACTGCTAGTGATCATCGCACACCCCTGCATTGTGTAATGTGGTGACTCAGCTGCCCAGAAAGCTCCCTCTTCTCCCCAGTTTTGGCCGGCGTGCATGTGGTCCCTTCGATATGTCAGTACAAGTTTTCCCAAGTCTTTGAAGAGCTTTTCCGCTCAGGCCACTGGGGTGCCACCTAAGTTTGGAGAGATACAGATGTGATCTAACAAGCGTGTCTGTATAAGTCACGCAAAACTAGACTGAAGTAGCAGCTGCATGAGTTTGAAGTGGAGGGAAGATTGGCTCATCTGCCTCACACACCCCCTGTCCACGTGCAGGTCAGCAGTGACTGCCAGCACTCTGGTAGGAACAGACAGCTGCGGTGGATGCCACTGAGGCCAAGGCTGAGTTAGTATCACCATGAGCAGTGGGCACTGAAGTCTGGTAACTTCAGCTACCCTCACATGCCATTGAAAAAGCCACCACTGGTTTCTCTATTAAGACCAGACTGATTTCCAGATCCTCAAATGATGTAAAAAAATTGTTCAGCTGAGGAGACGGTCCCAAGGAATCAGGAGTTGGACTCAATGATTCTCCTGGGTCCCTTCCAACTCAGGATATTCTATGATTCTATGGTTCTATGATATCACGCAGTGGTGGACTCAGTGCTGAGTGTTGTCCTGTTGGCCTCAGCCTGGAGTGCAAAAGCCACTGGGTTGTGAGTGCCATCCCTGGGAGCAAAACTACATCCTGTCTTGAGTAAATTCCAAAAAGGTAGAGGCCATTTCCAGTCCTGTAAATATATGCCTGATGCATTTGAAATGCGAGCTTGTGAAAGACTCTTGCAACCAAAACTTGAATCCAGTATCATTTCTTCAGAACACTTGTATCTGAATGGAGCTAGTGTCTTTTTTCTCTTTGTTTGCAATGGCTAAGTGCACTACCCTTAAAGTCTATTTTTCATCATTGACTGGGCACTCTTCACAGTATTGGGTTGTAAATATAAAGAATTATTTGTTTTGTAAACTTTTGTAAAAACAACAACAAAAATTAATAATATTTTGGTAGGAATAATAAAAATCATATTATTTGGGTTATATTTATACATATGTGAAATAAATATACTATCAAAAAGTTGTATTTTATACAAAAAGTCAACTGTTACCTTTTGTATTCTATATACAAAGTTTTGTATGATATGATTGTTTATTTTTATCTGCAGATTTCAACTTTGGGTTTTGGGGGAGGGCAGAACGGGATCATGGTTAAATAGCTGGGTCTGACCCCAAGCTCACTGAAATCAATGGAGTCTTTCCATTGCCTTCACAGGGCTTTGAATCAAGCCTTTAAATCACCTTCAGATATATTTCACATCTGAAGCTCTCTGGAAACCTCAACATAAAAACATTCCAGGTTTCAAATTTTTTCCCCGAAAAAGGCTTTTATTATTATTATTAATAATTATTGTTCTTATTGTTATTTCAGCTGTTGAGAGGCAGGTGGGACCTATGTAACTGTCATGTCCTTGTTGCATGTATGTCTGCTTTATATTTTCCCCATATTATAAACCAGTGTTTCTCTATACAGACTGAAAAGAAAAGTTGCTGTACAGAAATGTTTGTGTTTATGCATTTTTACATGTGGCTGTATATACCTCCCTAGTACTATGCAGTGACACTTATTTGACTCCATTTATTTTTCACCTAAACATGAATAGTATGTTTTTTCAGTAGCTATCAAAACTCTGCCAAGTAAATCAATCAAAATTATCCCAAGTGTCTCTTTTCTTACTATGAATTTTATATTGAATGTCTGTTTAGTCAACTGCTTATTCATCTGAGTAAACTAAAATTACGGTGATATTTTAGGAGGGGGAGTGAGAAAAATTAATATCTGGCAGGTTCCAGGAGCTTAGTCTGCCTCTGCCAGACAGCTGTGATGTTTTCCTACTGACTGAAGACATGGTTTCATTACCAGAAAGGGTTAACAAATAATGGTTAACAAAAACTGCTATTTTAGCTCCTGGTGAATGGGTCAATGGAATCTTGCGGTGGAGCAATTTGCTCTGGGATCCTGCAAAAGCTAAAGCCAAGAACTGTGTTCCCCCAAGAGTTAGTTACCCCAAGAGGGCTGGCCAGGTCCCCAAGCCCATGCCCCACCCTGGATCATACCCTGGAGATATCTGCCCCACTCCCCTGACTATCAGAGACCCCTAATGAGAAGCCAGAAATCAGACAACTGGCTTCTCCTTCCCTCCTTGCCTCCTTCACATTACACCTCATTCTAGCCCAAAGAGATTCCAGCCCAAAGAGATTCCAGCGTGTACCACATCACATTGGGTTGCAGGCTGTTTCACACAAGTATTCATCCCTACCAGGCTATTTTTAGAAGGTCAGCCCTGAGGAAGTGTCCCGTTCCTCGAGAGGCTTTCCGAGCTCCATCTCCGAGTGGGCGGCTCTTCCTGCCCCATGAACTGAGCAGAAGGGGTGGTGGAGGGGATGTTTCGAAGGGACAAATGTCAGCACATCACTGCCTGTGCTCAAAGGCTGCCTTGTGCTATTTTCAGATGTAGGAAAAAAAAAAGGGCTCCCCACATCTTAACTGCTTCGCTGCTGGTGGCGATGATGAGGGACTGCCATGCAGCACATCCACCCTTTTAGTCCCTCTCTGCTCAGCCTCCCCTACAGGGTAAGTAGGAAGGCACCTCCCTTGGCTGCCCCTCACAACACCAGCTCTGCCAGCTGCTGCCCTCCCAGGTTTTTTTTTTGCTGAAGTTGCTCGGTCCCTCTGTTGTATCTGACTCCTATCCACAAATGGCTCCTTTGTCCTTCCCTGGCATCTGGTGCTTTCACAGGAGGGATGGGAGAGGATGCTGGCAGATGCCCGGTGTCCCACTGCAACGGCTGTGCCCTTACTCCCGATCCTGGATGGACATGCTGAAACCAGGATGTGCCCAGGAGGTGTGTGGCTCTCTCCTCACTTCAGCATTTCCAGCACAGGTAGTAAGTGCTTCCCTTGCACTCAAGGGGGAAAATAAGGCACAGTCCTACTCACCCAAAGGTAAATCCAAAACAGATCAAAAAACTCCTGCCCTAAAGGTTTCTGTCTATCTCAGCTCTAAAGGCAAAAGGCAAGGAAGGCAGGATGTGGGAGCCTCAGGAAGGGCTGCTGCCCACCTGCAGAAGGTACCTCTTGGTCAGTGAGCTGAAAAACAGCCTGGGACCTGTCCCTGGAGCATGTTTGTCTGTGCCACTAGGCTCTGAGTCCCTGGAAGTGCTTGGGTGCCACGACGACCCTACAACAGGTCTGACAATCAAAAGCCATTCCTACTGTGGATGCAGGACAAGAGGGATAAGACAGTATAAAATACAAGTCACCCTGCACCACACGGCTTCCAAGCCAGAAAATGTCCCCAGATCTGTCTCCTATGCCCAGGGATATGTAGCCAGCAAGACCACATGGAGGGGGTGTGAGACATGAGTGGCAGTGAATATTTTCCCCGCCTGGCCAGATGCAGCACAGCAGGAATTGCACCAGGCCCCGGCGAGGGCTGACCTTTCCCACTGCATCCAAATCACTTGGTGGGAACCACTACCAGCTCGGGCAGCACAGCCAGGAGCGCTGCTCCCTCCCACGGCAGCATGGAGGTCTGGCAGCTGCAGGAACAGGGATGACATGGACAGGATTTCTCCCGCCACAATAAAAGTTTCAACCATGGTAAAAGCTTGCTTCATCCAAATTTTTAAATTAGGCATTCTGGATCATGCAAACCACTTTAACAGACCCTCTTTACTAGAGTTCCAAATCATAGCCTAAGTATCTTTTCAAATAAAATACAAAAATTATTTTGTCCATTTCTTGTTCACAAAATTGTTACAAACTAGCTCAGCCACAAGTTACTGTCTTACTGGAGGACTTGCAGAGTGAAATTCCAATCCATATATTCCAGAAAAGATCAGGCAAGCTGAAAAAAGCAGGTTGATTAGGACTTAGAAATCTGGGCTTTAGAAAACCAAAAACAAAGCCAAACCAAACAAAAACAAAACAAACAAAACAAATAACCAAAACAAAACAAAAACCAAAACAAACAAAAGAAATTCAGCCTGAAGTAGCATTTGGCAAAGTGGCATTTTCATTACAAGGAGTTCCTTTAAAAGAGCCGAAGCTTAAATGATTCTTTTTCCCGTAATGACTCAGCCTCCTGTGTGCTGAAGAGCAAGCACCCAGCAAGCGACGGCCTTTGTGGGTGGACACGTGTGGGTCTTCGTGCTGCTGGTGCGCGGTGTGCCTGGGCACCGAGGGTGGGTGAGCTGCCCCAGCATCCTCAGGACGAGCAGCGGCAGAGGCAGCCCGAGCCTCCCAGAGCAGCAGGGATAAAGCCCCACTCGGCTGCTGCGCTGCCATGTGCCTGGGGAGCAGCTCGCTCTCCCCAGACATGTCGTGCATTCCTGTGCACGGCTTCAGGCAACAAAGATGCTCTATCTACACTTTTTTAGAGGGCTGCCTGATGTGTTTTCACTCTGGCTGACTGGTCTGCCTAATTTTTACAGGACAGAGTTGCTCTGTTTTATCCTTCTTGCCCAGGAACATTGGGAAACCCCTGTGGTGCTGTTAAGTGTTTGGGTGAATTGCTGAGTATAGGTACATCCATGCAGCTCCTGTTGAAATTACCAGATCTGATGGCAAAACCTATCCCTCAGTATCAATTTGAGATGAAAGGTAAAGTTCCTGGCTGTTGTGAAGGTCAGTGAACATCATGTACGGGCAGGGTTTCTCCTTGATACCATTATGTTGGAGGGACATGGTGAAAATAAAACCAGGTAATATATTCAAATGGCCTTTTGTGCTTACCCAGCCTCTAAGTACAACAGGGAAGTTCAAATCTAAAGGCCTAAAACCTTTTTTTTTTTTTAAAAATTAAATTAGTTCCTGAAGAGGTCCTAGAGTACCAGCTGCTGAGAAATATTTATTAGAAATTATTGTGGTATTGTTTAAGGATCTGATATGGAAAGCTCCTTCTTGTAGATGTGGCCTATAGGGTTAGTTCCATAAGCTGATTTCACGAACAAGTAAGCACACATAACAGTCAGGTTAATATATGAGTATAATTTGTATATCAGTGAAATTTCCATCAGTGAAAGACATCTAACTTCTTCAAGGAAAAGCATACATGGAGACTCAGTAATTTGGCTGCATCTCTTCAAATTTATTTGAGAAGGAAGCTGATGAGTTTTCCCAAAGTCCAGTTTTTAAAAAGAGAAATACGTCAGAATACACATGCCATGTTATTTGATTCCTCCAATTTAGCAATGACTTTAAGGTAAATACTGAGGAATGTCTAAAAATACATGTATTGGGCAATATAACTCTTTGTGAATCTACACAACAGCTTTGCCAATGATCAGTATTTCCTTTTTTGAGTTCCTTCTTCTCTTAAGGATTGTGCTTTTTTTCCATGTAACTTGTTCTTCAGCAAGACTTCCAGCTAGCATAATGTTATTCATAGTACCTCTATGAATAACCTAACTCTATAGCAAATTAAAATTGGTGTAAAGAAACCTGTTGTACTCTCACTGATTTCCTGAGCGTGAACATGTTAGCCTTGGTCTGTTGGATAACCAGGCTCACAGGATGTCTACAGCAGAGGTAGGAACCCCATATGTGTTTCCAAAAGGCTGATCAGAGCTGCAGGGCTATGCGGTATCCCCACTCACAGGTGAGCAGCAAGTTAACTGCATTAGTACAGCTAAAGTCAGGATTTCATGCATTAACACTCCCTGAAAGCCAACTTTTCCCTTCATTTAAGTAACAAACCCACTAACCAAAGAGTTTGCCCATAGTTACATGGCATCTTTATGTTATTACATACCACACTGCTCTTGGTTAATTGTGTGGATCTTACTAGAGTAAACCCATCACACGATAATCTTATTCATTAACTTTCCCTCCAACGCCAAAGACTTAATCTAGTGTGCTTTACCATATAAACTGCTAGCTTCTGACAAACAAATACCAATAGACCATCTGTTTATGCTGGGGAGTTTAAAACCCTCTCATAGAAAATATCTGGAGTGCTTTAGAAGGTTACAAAGAGAAGCTTTCAACAGCTAACAAGATAGTGCTGTTTAAAGAAGTAAATCATTAAAAAAATGAAATTAAAAAAACCCTTGGTGAAGAACATTTCATTAGTTTCCTAACACTGAATATAGTCTTTTTATAAGCGACTCAAGTGCACAAAACAGCACAAAACCTCAGAAATATTCTTTTGTTACATCTGTCTTTTTAACCCTCAGTAGTGGCCTATTTTGGCTTCCCCTTTTGGTTTTCTTTTTAAAAAAAAAATTAGAATTGAGTCTTTTTTATACACTTTGCTGTGCCTCCAAAGCCTCCTGCTATTAGATTGGTTTTAGCTTTCAGCTAGTGAGAGTGTGCAATAAAGAAAAATTTCCCAATGGCCACCAACACTGTGGCACAGCGTAGCTGTGCACTTGGATGATAGATTAGCTCCAGAAATGCTACTTTTTATTAAATTATCTAAGCTTTCATCAGAGAATGCTTTCAGCAGGCTTTTACAGCCTTTGATAAAAGGCAAGATTTTCGATAAGGAGCCCAAAGCCTGGCTCCCATGCCTACACTGATCTAAACTATGATGTCTGGCCCTCAGATTTTAGCTTGTAGAATAGTGCCACCCTGGTAATATGATGTAGCCCAGGCAGAAATAAGCAATGCAAATGAACAGAAGTCTAGAAAATATATAGAAAATAATGAAGGTTGTTTAGCCTGAAGAAGAAGAGGCTTGAGTGGGAATAGGAAAGAGAGTCTTTGAATGGATAGATCACTGCTGCCAGGGGAAAAGATTGTGTGTTTTCCATAATGATCTCTACAGGCCAAGAAATCATGGCTTCAGGTTAGATGCCAGGTGGAATTTTTTAACAGGCAGGATAATATGAGGATGGATTGTCTGAGGAGGGTATGGGGTCTGAAGGTCCTCAGGACCTGCTTAGGAAGCTGTCAGAAATTATACCAGTGTGGTTATCTGTCTTCAGCCAATGGAACGGACTAAATGTCTTCGTGGGTCCTCACAGAAAGGCAGCAAAACTATTGAAAACAAGTGAAAAGTTTTGATGTTGAGGAAAAAAAGGGGGGAAAAAAAGTAAATTGTTTTGTGGGGCTTAAGTCGGTGAATACTTACCAATTCATATGAACAGCAGTGCACCCCAGCCCACTCCCCATCCTGTAA
This sequence comes from Machaerirhynchus nigripectus, assembly GCA_013397975.1. Taxonomy (NCBI): domain Eukaryota; kingdom Metazoa; phylum Chordata; class Aves; order Passeriformes; family Dicruridae; genus Machaerirhynchus; species Machaerirhynchus nigripectus. The sequence goes on from VZRQ01000719.1 coordinate 836,198, forward strand.
GACAACTATTCAAATCCGACTCTGCTCCCACACCATAAAAACCCAGCAGGAGGCTTGAAGGAGACAGGTTTGTCCCAAATCTCATGTCTGCTCCTTCAGATGTTTTCCTGGGGAGTGAAGTTAAGGAAATCTTCTAGTTCAGCTCCCTTTCCTGAAGAAAAAGATTCTGATCCTGTGCTTGCACTTTTGTGTTAAAGTTACCAGATCAGGCTGGCTAACCACAGGAATGATCAGAAGCTCTCAGAGGTACCCGAATCCAGCCTGGAGCATGTCTAAGTTGATGTCTTTGTTCACTTCATAAAACTAAACAGGAGTACCTTGTGAGCGGATTAGATATCTGCAATTCAATCCAAAAGATTGCTTTATTATGGAAAACCATCCCTCTCTGTACCACCCAGAAGGACAGCCACCAGAGGACAACGGTACCACGGGCTCCTGTTCCACCCCGGCTGAAGCTGCAGGCTTTAGAGGCAGAGTTAAAAGAAGATGTACAGCTGCTACAGGAGAGGGGCTTAACAGCGTGTGAACGCCATGTGCTTGTAAAGGTATTTAAAGGATTAGGGGAGAATTAAATGTTTGTCTGTCTTTGTTGTTCAGCACAGCTTCAAAGCTGGAAGATGATAAATATTAAAGAAGATATTTCCCATTTTTAAATACCGGAAGGAGGCTCCTAAAACAATAGGTGGGAAATGCAGGCATGACCTAACAGATTTATACACAAAGATGCTGGACCATTCCCATCGGATGGGTGAAAAGCATGCTATTCTGCAGTGTAAAACAGTGATATGAAGGTCACAGTTTCAAATACCGGCGAACAATCCCCAGCATGGACAAAAGAGCTGGCTCAGGATTCCTCTCTGGGAAGGAGAAGGCAAGCATCCTGGCTGGTGGTTTCAATTCACCCCTCTACAGTGGGCTGTGGGTTAACTGGCCACTAGCAGAGCAATGTTTCCCATGGCCTCTCCTCAAAGCAATTCTCTTGGGCAGCCAGGGGTGGTCACCAGTTCATCTGCCACTGTTAAATCTGCCTTGTTCCAAGAATCAGAGCTCTTAAGTTCCCCAAACAGGGAACTTTCTCTATAACCTTTTAGAAAAAAGCAAGTCTGAGACAGAAATGCTCTTGGAGAGATGCTCAGACCAGGAGGTGCTTTCTGGGGGAAAGCTTTAGTTAAGTATTCAAGTAAATTCAGTGCCTTAGCTGGCAAAGGGAAATGGAGAGTCTTTCTCAGTGAGGTTATGCCATTAAATCAGATTTTTACTGAACTGAGAAACTTGCAGCTGCACAAATAGGGCTAAAGGGGTCTTAAGATACCTTGGTGTGCTCCTGATACCGAGCTATTCTGCATAACTTACACAGCTTTGGGGACATGGGCTAAGTTGTGGTTCACAGCCTGCAGTAAGTGCCTTCAGGCAGCAGAGCTCTGCGCAGGGCAGCCACTCTGCTCGGCGCTGTGGCTGCACGCTGGCTCCAGGCCCTTCTGTCTCCAGCATCATCCTCTCAAAATACCAGGTCCAGTGCTTCTGAAAGCATCTTTAGAAGGCAGACCGATGGCTGTTTTCTGCATGAGGGAACATCTCTTCCAACTGCATTTGGGAGTTTTATGGATTATTCTTCTTCACTACTCGTTCTTATTTTATTCATTATAGAAAGGGCAGAGCAAAGGCGAAAACCTCACTCATTATATATTTCTCCTCTCCTCTTCCAGCCTATTTGTCTGAAAGATGTCATAACTGAAACAGTTAATTGGGACTAGTAGCAATTTATATCATCCTCAGAGAATAAAGGAAAATTCTTTGTAACAGCAAACCTCATTCTGAGCAAACACAGCCCTGACTTCCTAGGCTGCCCATCACCTAAAACAGCTGCATTATTTGTGACTTCACAGGCCCCACAGTGTCATCATAGTATAAATTTGAAATGTATTAGGGTTTGTGTTAGGTTTAATGAGAGTTGGAATATGCTCCCTAGAATATTATACAAGTATTTTTACAATGTGCACTGAGCTAACAGATATTCAGGCTATTGAGCAACATGTTCATACAGCCAAAGGCTTTATATCTTGTCCATGAAGAATGCTGGAGCAGAACAAGGACATTTCTCTCCTTTCCTTCTTTTCCTTTTTAAAAGTGAATTGATATCTCTTACTGGGGACACTGGTCCATCTTACATTAGGGTTACTTAACCCTTGCCTTTACAGTGGATCCTTGTGATCCTCTTCTGGGACAGGATCAGACCTCCATTTTTTTGGAAGCAGGTATTCATACTCTGCACAGCTAATGTCCTTGGGGTAAAAAAGTATCTTTGAGTTGGAAATTCCTCTCTGCTTTGGATGAGACATTGAATGTTAAACCTCTGCTATTTCACTTCTCAGTTTCCTTAGGCTGGAAAGCATGCTGGCTACACTCCAGAAGCATTGAGGGATCTATTAGGCACAGGCTGATGGTTTAACCCAGGGCTCATTCTGAATCCCTGCTGACTTCAGGCACTGCCAACACCACAAAGCACCTCTGCTCTCTGCAGTTGCTTTTGTAGCAGAGTTGGCCAAAGCAAACGTGTCCCAGCCAAAGCATCAGCATCAAACTATCTCTGCTCCTGAACCACCTGAGCTCGTCTGTCAGCATGCTGAGGATGGGCTGGACCTGTTGACAGAGCAGCAGCAGATACTGCGCAGAGACACAGCCGAGCTGCCAGAGCATGTGCAGCTGGGAGATGGTGGAGGACTGCGCTTCATGTCACCATCCTGTCACACCACCCCGGGGCCCCCATGACGGACTGAGGGATGCCATCCTTGAGCAGGGAAAAAAAAGAACAGTTGCCTTAGGTTTCTTCGTTCTCCATCCACAGCACTGCCAACACATCCAGCACTAAAACTCACTTCTCTTTCTTCTCCTTCCTTGTCAGGGTCAAAAATACCCCAGCTAAAGAATGAGGGTTAGCATCTTCCTTGGTACACTCACTACCAGCTCTGTATGACCCTCTTAATCTCCTAAACTGCTGGGGCCTGAGGCCCTTGTCCTTCCAGGGCAGGAAAGAGGATACTGGATTGTGTTCCATCTCATCTTTTGAGCCAAACACGAGGCAGCAATCCCTTCCAAACATCCCAGACCCCAACCATACAGACATGCACAAGCAGAATGGGGGTATCAACATCACCAGTCTCTGAGTTACTGTACTGAGGGTTCAGTGGTGACTCACTGTAGATAACAGAAAGGCAACTTATTACACTCACATAAGAGAATTAATGCTTAATTTTGGCCTTCACAAACTGCAGCAGCTTATATTTCAGCACTGCATCAGAGCTTTGCTATGCAGGGTAAAAGCAGTTGACATCCAAATGCTGAACTATGACCGGAAGTGGCATATTGTGTTGCTTGTGAAGCCTGCACTTATGTGCAGGTATAAAACTGGTGTTTAATTGCACAGTTCCTTTATGCTTTTGTCCTGAACCTTCCCTGCACCCAGTACTGAGATGGGATGTCTGAGTGGGATCCCTTTAGGTTATACTGGGAAATTTGAGAACCCACCATTTCCTAATTTTTGGTGCACATGGCGTTGCATCCTAAATATTTTTTTCATGCATTAATTTGATGAATACAACACAGATTGATGTATCCATCAATCAAACACGTGGCAGAATGGACAAAAGCTGGCTGCTCCTTTCATGATCTACAGCCAGCTTCAAGAGGAGGACAGCGCTGCTCAAGCCTAGGAGTGGATAACAGCAATTGGTGCTTTCAGCTCACGTCAAAATGAGAGCCTGAGACCACTTGTAGGACACCACAGGCTCCTGCAGTTGTGTACGTCTCTGATTAGCCACTCACTACCACCTTCTTGGGAGAAGCACACACTCCCCTTTCCAGCTGTCTGGTGCTCCTAGAAGCGTTGCCCAGAATCCTCACACTGGGTGTGTAACGGTTCTGGAGTCAATGAGAAACAACTCCCTGGTTAGGTCCACATTGCTAAAATAAAAAGTGGTCAGGGGGATGCTGGCCATGGAGCCAGGTGGAGCAAATTGGCTTCTTCACACCAGGACTAGTTCCTTCTGGAGCAGTCTTGCCTCATCCCTGCAATATTTAGCCTGGTTCCTTGGCCCCATTAAGGCACTGTGCTCTGCCTTTTCCAAATTTTAGTTCCATTGGAAGTGGCAAAAAGCTTCTTCCCTCATTGTATCTATGGGCTTAATCTCTCTTCAGTAGCTTCCTGAACATTTTCTACAGCTCACACACTGCAGACAGGTAACTTACACAGAGCAGACAATCAAACACTCTCAAATACTTCATTTTTATTGCACTCACTGTTAAGCTTGCAACTCTCCAACCCTTTCATCACTAGAGCATAACACCCTTTTGCTTGTAAAAGAAAGTATGAGCCTTCCACATGGAAATTTGAGCCATTAAGGTAAATAAAAGGGAAACCAAAAGGAATTAATTTCTACTGTGTTTTATATTCTAGAAGTGTCCTTCTCATTTTTAATATCATCTGCAGATCTTACCATCAACATTTTATTATGTTTCATTAAAACACTACCACAAAGTGCATCTTCCTTAACAGAAAAGGAAGTATAAATGCGATAAAATCAAGAATTCTTAACCATTTCCCTAATTGTAGCTATTAAACATGGCAGCTGCAGATTAAAATCTCACTTGGAGAAGCACACAATAAAGACAGTACTATTTCACACAACGTAGACGTAAAATTACTTAATTTAAAATGAATGTTTTCTTGAAAATTGATGTACAAATCAGGACTGTAAAACACAGATTTGAGATCCAAGAGGTACAGAGACTTTTCTCCTCCATATGAACACCTTTCCCCATCTCAGAGGCTGCAAGTGCTGAGACTTCAGACACCGTCCTAATGTCTGACAGTACCAAACCAATTCTTGCACCCACATCCTTCCTTCATGCCTGATCACCCTACAACTTCCAGAAATACATTTATTTCTAGCAGTAGTGGTTTAACAAGCACCAGAAATTTCAAATTTAACTCCTGTGAGTAATTCTTTCTTACTTCATGTTTGCCAGATTGGAGACCATTACGCAGATGCCAAGGAGCTGCTGGAGGGCAACAGCCCAAACCTGTAGACAGCCAGACAGCTGCTGTGATGCATTTAGTCCTTCAGGAGAAAAGATGCTTTATGTGAATTGACACAAAAAATTGATCTGTGTGCTCTGCAGCATGTAGTGGAAGTCCTGCCCCTAGAGCCTGAAGCCTGCAGCTCTCCAGGCGCCCGCACCCTCAGGCTCCCTGTCTGCTCAGCACCACAGTCCATGCCTTGGACCACGCCAGTACCATCACGTAGCTGTAAGCAAACACAGGCTACAGAGCACTGCAATAATGCACAGGCCATCGAGAATTAAAAGCATAAGGCAATTAAATGCCAGGTGAATTTCCTGACTCCAGCAGACCGTACACACTGAGCACACAGTGGGATGGATCCTGACGTACTCATTAGCCTGTGGCATATTTAATCCCTGACTGTCCTGTGGGCAGCCATGAGGTGGTGGTGGGAATGAGGACAAGAAAACAGTACACAGACAGAGCAGCAGGAAGAACAAATAGTCTACCCATCAGAAGTGCTTCACAAACACGCAACAACAAGCTATAGCATACAGGATTAGGTCCAGGTTGAGTCCAGAGCCTCACGTCTGTAGCACCTTGCCTCAACACCTGCGTGAAAAATAAAAAGCATTTAAGTGACCAAAAGAAGTGTTAAAGGGTCATTGATCCTTAGCTTCTGCTTCTGTCTAACACAGAGGGGGTGCAAGGCAAAAGCTCTGTCAGGGTGCCATCATAGCCAGTAAAGAAGCACACTGTGGGTGAGCTGAGGTGACCACTCTGATCAGGGTAACCAGAAGTTCAGTAACCTTGGAGGCACAATGACAATTTAAGTGTGCTGTAAGTGCCTCTCTTTGTTTTGACTAGTTTCCAACTTCAACAGCACAGGCATCATGCATCAGCAGGACAAAATCTGTGCGTGTACCCTATGACCATCTTGTAACAGATGTTCTTGCAACCACAAGCAGCTCTAGCTCCAAAACACAGCCACAGCAAGTTGTTCTTCATCAGCCTCTCTGCCTGTGCCAAAGCTCTTGCTGTTTCTGACCTCATACTTTATCAGCTGATGGGGCTTGACAAAAGGAACACATGCCACCTCCAGTGTGATTTGATGCTCATGGATCACAGTGGGATCTCACCAGTGACAATCCGCCCTTCCCAAGGCACTGAGAATCTTTTATTGGCTGCCCACTGCCCTTAAGCTGTACATCAAGGAGACAAGAAAATGTAATAAATCTCAGAACCATTTTAGTGAATCAAAGGAGAGACAAGGGTGTCTCTGGTTGTGTGGTTTTCAGAACAATTATGGGACAGAGTCATGCTGCAAATTTGTTGGACTCATTGATGGGGACTAGACTAGAGAAGGCACAGTGTGTGAAGCTGCCTTTGCCATGAACTATTTAATGCACTAAGTGGGCACAGGAATGTATGAGTATAGCTGCAAAAATATGGGAGACCCATAGAGCTGTAACAAAGAGAGCTGGTTTTAGGATGGATAAGATTTTAACGCAGAGGCTGAAGCAAAAGGGACAAGGCAATCATTTTCAGAAGGGATTAGAGCTCTCACTCCCTTATTATTTATAGGTCTTTCAACCATGGGATGAGTTGTGTGATGGGAAGAGAGGGAGGGGAATGTCTGATGAGCTGTACCATGTAAGGACAGGTTATGACAAAGACTCAGGGGAGCAAGCTTTCTCAGGGTGGATCATTTGAGTACATGATCCTGCTTCATGGCCTATCCTTGACCACTGTAGAAGCATGATTCCTCCTCTGCTCCAGGGACATTTAGCCAAGCAGTCGCAGACCATGACCAAACACCCCCAGGAGACCCCTACAATGTGCCAGGATGTCCAGGATGCGTGACTGTCCCTAGATTTGGTGAGCCCTGTGCTCACAGTGTGAGACACAACAGACCTGCATTTGGCTGTGCAGCAGCAAAGCTGAGGAGCTAATCCAACAATGAGAACATCTGGATTCATAACATCTGGCACATTCATACAGCAGATGTATGGACCACACATACATACAGAGCTAGAAAGCCCCTAATTCAACAGACACATAGTTTAAATACAATGGATACAAAGAGCATCTCACTTTCACCCAGAAGGACTGAAGCAAAAGTCTTACCTCCCCTCACTTAATCATGTTTTAGGTGGTACATAAAATTATCCTCTTTGTGCTGTGTTAACCACAGCTTTGACAGTCTCTAAACACCTAAGAAAGCCTGGGGCTATGTACTTTTCACTTTGTATATGCTACAACCACATACAATTTCAGGAAGTACTGGAGGATGTCTGCTTGTCTTTTACTTGGAATTAATCTTTTACACCTTTGATTCAAGGAAGTTCCTTGTTATTCTCACTTTCAGATATCACTCAGCCGTGTCAGCCACATGGCAATAAAGATGAACACAGACAATTTTATTACTTATCCGTGATGCTAATTTTATTTTACTGTTTCCTGTGTTGAAATCACAAAATGACAGAACATTCTCTCATTAAAAAAAAAAAAACCAAAGCCAAATGATGATACTTGTAAGATAATGGTAAGGGATGTGGCAAGCAAAAGTAGGTTAACAGACTGAACTACACTTATTTTGCATCAGTTATACAACAGTCTTGTGAATTGTCCTTAATTGGTTTTGGTTATGTCAGGCCTTTATTTAATTCTCCATCACTTTTAAGAGCCCTGAGGTAACGCACTTCACAGAGAGAATATTCTCACTGACTTTGAAAATGTGGTATTGTTGAGCAGAAAGACTCACTGAGCAGACTGCTAGTTTCTTTCAGCAGCAGGAGAGATCCAGGAGGTGATTAGCTTTGTTCTCATTTACAAAGCACCAGTGGGAATTTCTAAAGGGTTTCACAGGCCCTGGGGATAAGGCCAAGAACAAAACAGGGCAGTGAAAAGCAAATAGAGCACTTCATCAATAAACTACTTAGAGATGCCACATCAATAGCAAATTAGGAAGAAAGGAAGGCACTCTAATACTTTCACATAGCAATGGAGGTTTATATATTGTTTTTATTCCTACTTGACTTTTTTAAACAACTGCACCTCTATCAAACTAAGCTTAGCAGACGGAATAGAGGTAATACCAGCTCACCACAAGGCTATTTGATAAGGTTTGAAAGGCAGACATGCACTGCTTTGTGCTGGTTCTACAGCGCTGACCCCTCCCAAGGGTTACTACCGCCAGGAACTCCATCCCCAGAAAGGCTGGGAAGAGAGAGCACCAGTGGGAAAAGGCTACCAGGAACTGCCTGACTGCTTACCAAAGATGCTGAAGGACTGTTGCCACAGCACCCCCTGCCCGCATGTCCCCACAGAGGACACCATCTGCTCGGCAGACACAGGTGTGGATGGAAAGCTAAACAGACGAGGCAGGGAGACAGCATGTCATTAGTACCTCGGCTTTTATTAATAAATGGCGCTTCTAAAACGTTCATTGCCCCTAACCAGAGGGGAGGAAAAAAATATGAACATTTAAAATAATTTTATAGCTGAAACAAACTCAGCACAGGTCTATGGATCTTTTAATCGTAATGATGTCGAGGCATTTCATTTGGATTTTAATGCTGGAATAAACCACTAGCAATTAGCTTATTTTTCAAACAAGGATCTCACTTTTAACCATAAAACGGAGTTTTCACTTTAGAAAAGCCTCCACAAACCCAATTTTCTAGGCTGAAACCTTCCCTCCCCCAAAACTCATTTGCAAATTTAGTAACTTTTTGTTCAGAAGATTAAATGAAAAATACAAAAACAAACTCTGCTTCAACAAAGCTGTATTTTCAAGTTTAAACCAGCTTGAAAACCATCCCACATCAACCTTGCTCAACAGCACCTGATAGAGACTAAAGGAAAGAGCAACAGAGGCAATTTCACAGCTGCATCATGCAGTCTCAGGTGGGGATGCTGCAAACCTGCTTCAGCATCTTGCATGAATTCTGACGACAGGAACAAAATGGGAAACAACAGAAACACCTCAACTAATTTACTCTTTGGAGCATGAGGAGGGATGATGTTTCGGTAACCATTCTACAGCCAGAGAGTATACAGATGTTTAGAAGATACAGGGTTTATCCTGTTTTGAGGTAGTATTTGAAACAGGAAGATCCACTTGGACTGCTGCTCCTGACATCAGATGCTCTTTACCAACGAGCAAGCCTTTCTGGAAACCCACCGGCCTCCTAACACATCCCCAGTGGTTCATTAATTTTGCCCCATTAGATTCTTGCCAAAATAGCTATACATTTGAAAGACATCTGCATCCTTGATACGGGAGGCTTAAGATGCAGTTCCTCAGTCTGTGTAAGCAATGCCAAGAGCTTTTCTTTCGTTCTTCGATTGCTTCAAGGAACTGAATGTACCACGACCCTTCCTGCAGAACACCTGATACCGAGCTGTGCCTGCAAAGCCTTCTGGGCACAGATCGTCACGGATGCATTCGAGCTTTCAGTCGGGTAACTTCACAAGAGGATCCGTGCCAGCGCCCTGCATCCCTGACTCGTGTGATTGTGACCTGTCACCTTCCACAGCCCCTGCTCCATCCAGTTGAGGGATAGACTCAGTCAGGATTCTCGGGCAGATACGGGCAATTACAAATGTGAGGAGCACAACTGTTGTAACTATGGGTACACAACCCAACTGGAGCGCCTAACGCAGGTGAGCTGAATTCAAGAGGGATGCTTGAGAGAGACCATTTCTTTGCTCTTAGGAACGACCACCGTGCTCCGGGGATGGAACCCGGGAGCTGCCACCTTCCCTTGGTTCTCTAGAAGACAGGAAGGGAGAACGCGGCCCCACGCCCACCGGAGGCCCGGAGGGCCGGCAGCGGCGCT
>VZRQ01000719.1:854248-927314 GCA_013397975.1 Machaerirhynchus nigripectus
TCTCTTTCTCTCTCTTTCTCTCTCTTTCTCTCTCTTTCTCTTTCTCTCTCTTTCTCTCTCTTTCTCTCTCTTTCTCTCTTTCTTTCTTTCCTCCCTCCCTACCCTCCCTCCCTTCCTCTCTTTCTCTCTCTCTCTCTGTCTTTCTTTCTGTCTCTCTTTACTATTTCTTTGTCCTCTTTATTGCTTCTGAAACCAGTTTTGTCCAGCTCCAGGTCTGCATTTCTTTGGTTGACGATTGGTGAGTTGTTCATGGCCATGGTCTCAGGTGCCAAGCGTGTGCCTCGTTTCTCATCCTGTGCCTTGACTCTTCCATGCCACATTCTGAGTCTCCACTTCTCCAGTCTTCTGCTGTAGTACCAGGCTGTTGTATTTCTTTCTACAAAGTTGCTACGTTAGTAGTAAATATTCTGTATAGAATAGCATCTTTTTACTGCTTCTGTGCAAAACTGTGGTTGTACCACACACAAACAAAAATAAAACAGAGGAGACCAGTTACAGAAATTGCAGTCACACCTAAACCAGTTAAGCCAAAGCTACAAGCAGGCCAAGAAAAGTTAAGGCAAAGCAAATGTGACAAGTCCCAACGCCTTGAAAATTCACTACAAAGCTTATGACCTATGAAGAACAATGGCAATAGTGAATGACAGGGCTAAAGGTTAACCCAAATATTTTTTTCTGTACAAACTATAACTGCTGGAGTGACTATACCTCTGATCATTGCTTGGTGTTTTGTGATCAAAGTATTTGTTGCGTTTTTACACCAGTACAAATTGCACTAATATGTGAATTACTGAGCTGAACCACAGCCTCATTCGTACGTTCTGCCTTTAGTGAAAATAAAGCATTTGTGCAGTTTTTATTGCTGTGTTAATACATCCTGTTGTTGACTTCAGTTGATATCGCTGCTCAGTGGTCTTCTTGAAGAGAAGGATTGTGCACACTGGTAGTAGGACTGCCCTGATGAACAGCTTCAGCTAAATCTGCCCATGAAAGGGCTGGAGGCTGAGTTGGTTACACTTGTGAGACTGAAGGGTCTGGCTGCCTGCTGTGGAGAGGAGATGCTGAAGGTAAGGGAAGGTCACTGGGACCTTTAGTACCAGAGATGAACTACCAAAGGATGACTGTCAAAATCAGTTGATTTAACCAGCAGATGGATACCTTTAACAAATGCAAACTGATCAGCATCTCATTTTTAAGTAGAACCTATCTGAAAATAAATGAAAAATGTGGGATCTTCTGCTCATATTTTACCCAAGTTGACTTTTGGAGTAGACTGTTCTTGAAAATTCAGGCTGTGTCTTCCAGTCTGAGAATGGATATCTCACTCCCACACTGAAAATGAACCCCCACACCTTATGAGGGAGTAATTCCCAAGTCTTTTTCCTCAGAGGTGAAGCAGTATGCTAGCAGAGTAGTCATTAAATAGCAGGGTGTGAGAAGGAGGATGTGGGGGGGTCTGTTGGTGGATGTGCTCAGGACTTGAGCCAGCAGAGCAGTCTTGGGCCTTCAGTATTCCCACCTGTTTGGGTACGGCGTCTTCTGATCACTGCTGCCTCCAGCACCACAAAGAGACAGAGTTCACCTTTTTTTGCTAAAACATACTTTGATTCTAGATTCCACATTCTGATTCCACTTTCTGCTTCCACCTTGCATAAAGAAAAATACAGGCATCCTGTATGGGATTTTTCTCATCTGATTGGATTGATACAGGGTTCTGGTAGTCTCTGGGTTGGTGGTTTTTTTTTTTTTTTTTTTTTTTTTTTTTTTTTTTTTTTTTTTTTTTTTTTTTTGTAGACAATGAAAAAGAATGAGTCATCTCAGTTTCTCCACGGTGACTCTACAGTGAGTAATTCAGATGTGACCACCTACACAGAACTCCCTCCCCATCATTGTGGTAAGGGCAAAGAGAGCATTGAATTTAGGTTGTTCTCAGCTCCAAAAAAGGAAGGAGCTATTTCTTTACTCACAGCATTCCTCTTTTTTGCATGTTAACTAAATATATTCGCAACTGAGAAGAGAGCAGAGATTTGTAGTCTGGTTTCCTAAGTCACATTTCTCCATGTATGTATGTATATCTGTCTAGTTTATCCACTAATAATTTTTGTAACGTTTGGACAGTTTTAGCCATGTTTGACAGAGGAGTGAAAATAGTAACTTGTGACAAGTTTTGCATTTAAGCAAAAATGGAGATAGGAAGGGAGGGCACGTCAGTTCTTCCTTTACAGAAAAAGTTTGTTTCATTTTCAACACAAGGGAATACATAGATAAGAAGGATGTCATGAATATTTGCAGATTGTTTTGGACAAGGCTTCTCTCAAGTTGGAGAAGTATGTCATAATCTCTCATTTTTGCATTTCCTTCTTTCCCTTTGCTTTCTCCAGTGTCTGCAAAAGGCTGTGCTCAGTTAAACAAAACAAATACGAACTACTCTGCTACAAGACACTGATCTTCAGGAAACCAGGGTAGGATCTCATTCAGGCTGCTCTATCTCCATGGGAAGTAGGTATCTAAAACGTCCCTACCCTCAGTGGACTCAATACACTCCACAAGTAATTCAGTAGAGCAAAGCTCAGTGTCCACTCCAGGAGGGCTGAATTGTTGTCTAAACTCCACTGCCTGTGTTTCCATTGGCTAAGTAGAAGCAGACACCTGTGTTATCCAGTCCAAGGCGAACCGTTCTGACCTCATTGATCCTACTCCTTTTTGAGTTAGTTGGTTTTTCACGTACACTGATTTCTGCTTGAGGAAGCAGAAGTGGCTGGAGGAAGTGGCTGTGGGTGATCTTAGATTAGCCTTCATTTTAGATGAATGAGCACTGATGTACGGAAAATCCTCAGATGAGCTTGCATAGTTTGTGTTCCTCATTTCATTGCAAGGCAGAAGAATTTGAAAGACCTTTGTTTTCAACCTGTACCCTAGAAGTTCTTCCTCACGTTGAGATGGAACTTCTTGTATTTTAGTTTATGGCTATTGCTCCTCATCCTGTTGCTCGGCACTACCAAAATGAGCCTGGCACCATCCTCTTGGCACCCACCTTGGAGATAATGATGAGATTCCCTTCTCAGTCTTCACTTCTCACACAAGTGCTCTGTGTTTCTGAAAACATCCTCTGTTGTCTTAGGTTGAATTTCTGGAAATAAAGCCCCTAAATTATCGAATACTTGTCTGACTTGAGCTTTGAGATTTTGCTAGGGACCAATTTCATGCAGGGGCTGAACTATCAACAGAATAAAGGTGTTCCCAGTCTTTTTTTCTGAGCTGAATGTGACAGAGCACATGGCTGCGTAGTGTCTGTGAAAGCTTAGCAAGGTGTTACAGTTTTGCAAGGTGATACAAGACTCTCCAGATTGGCAGTATTTATACATCCTTTCTGCCTTCTTTCGATTTTTCCCAGGATGGAACAAGTAATGTCGTTGATTAGTAAATCAATGGTATTTTTAATTCCTGTGGGTGTTAGGTTTATTGGGGTGAGGGGGTTGTGTTGGTATGTGTTTTAAAGAAAATCAGAAAGTTTAACAATATGCGTTACGTTCTAACTAAGGTGTTTCTTAAATAGGGACATAAGAAGGAAGCTAAAGAAAAACTGAGAGAGCACATGAACTGTGAGAAGTACACATATATTTGGTTAATCTATAACAACTTGTTCTTAGTACTTAACTAGAAATTGAGGCACTGCCAGAAGACAAATCATAAAAGAGAAGTTATATCCATCTTTTTATTCAGTTCTTATTTCTGTTCTAAGGTAAGTACTTATTAATGTAATTTTTGTTTCTTTCTTTGATCAAGTTAATAGATTTTCCCTAAAAAATAAAAATAAAAATTAACAAGCAAACAAAAGATTTGATAGTCTGTGTTCCATTTTTTAAATTTCTCTTTGCTCTCTGGTTCTGGACTAGTTTTTGCAATTTAGCATGGGAATGTCTGAATTTGCATCAAAATCCTGATAGTTTTTTACTTGTGTCGTACTCAGACACGAAAGGACCTACTTGTATGTCTTTCTCTGGCTTGATGAGTTTTTAAAGGAAGGGTGTCAATGTTTATAAGGTAGATATAAATATTGATTAACTGCAAGGGTGAATTTGAATTGTATGTAGGATTTCCATCATGGCTTTTGTCTTCATTCAAAGTACTTGTGGAGACAGTTAAATGTTGCCAGCTCTCTTTCTGCTGTAGGGTGCAGTGGGAAAACCAAGTTTGCTCTGATGTAGGAGATAGCAGCACCACCCAGGTGTCTTAGTTCTCTGTCACAAGACATCCTGAGCCCTGAAATCAGCATTTTCCACAGGCAGGGCTAAGAGACAGTGGGTGTTCTTGTAGCACCAGGAAACACTTGAAGTTGGATTCGTGAGTTCCCTTTTTTCCAGAGCAGTGATGCAGCATGGAGATTCCCTTGGCTGAGGCGGCTGCCGGGGCTGTCTCGGGGAGAAGGCTGCAGGTCAGGGCATGTGCTGGTTCATCACAGCCCAAGAGATCTCTTGCCAGGCATCTTGTCAGTCAGCGGTCTCCCTGATGGCTTTCTGTCTGTCCCTGTGCAGCACTGCTTCAGCCATCTAAAGCCTGAGGTGCTGGAATGTCTTCGCCTCAGACATATTTTTTTGACCTAGGAATAGTTTTCTCAGGGCAGGCAAGATCTTCTTCACTTCTAGTTTAGTCCAGCCCTCTGTAGCATCTGATAATTGAAAACAAAGTCTCTGGCTTCTTCTGAACAATATCAGAGATGCCAAAAAGCATAACAATAACCCAGTGTGTAGGCAGGCACAGAGAAGAGCAGGTGGGAGCACTGTTCTAGCAGACAACCTTGTTTATGTTTACAGTAAACAGGGTTGTGTTTTGAACCTCTCTTCATTTTATAGTCTTAATTTATTTTCAATGCTAAGGGCCTGTGCTGGTGATTGGAAACCCCTAAGCTTTGGAGTACAGACCCAGATGTGTGCACCATCTCTAGGAAGTCTGTCAAACCTTCCTCCCAAGGCCTAGGGCAGAGCCAGATGGACAGGGCTGCCTTTCCATTGTGTGTCACCTGGGGAAGGTGGGATGCCTGCCTTGCCCACTACTCCCTGCCCAAACTCCTAATGCTGCAAGCAGAAGTACTTGTGCTGGGATAGATTGTACAATCCAAACATTTCCATTAGGAACTGCAATCAGGCCAAAATACTGGATTATCAGCCTGTTTTCAGAAGGTGGTAACTAACTTTGGACTCTCTGGATATGGGCTGAAATTAAATTGGTAGAACAGAGTCAAAATGTCAGTTCCCTGCGGAAGTCTAACAACTTCTTGAATTTTATTTTCTTCTCTTCTCTTGTAGCTGAGCATCATCTCATACCAGCTGCGAGCTTGTTAGAAACCAAACTTCCTTTTTGTTCCTCTCATGAAAACAGATCATTTTGTAGTTATCTTTGTTGTGCTGATCAGAGAATATTGGTTCAGGGGTCTCATAGCTCCTGTCCTTCCTGGTTTTCACCCTCTGGATTGTTGACTCACAAGAGCATGATACTGTGAGCTCCTTGCTGTTATTAATTACATGATGTATATTGGTTTGTCTTTGGGCGTTGGTCTTTATTCTTGGAATCTTGCAGATATTTTAAACAATCATCCTATTGTTTAGCAAGTGCTCTACACACACTGTAGGCCTTTTGTGAATTTCAGTTTAAAAAAATAATAAAAGAATGACTAATGGAGCACGAATGGTGCTTGTGACACTGGAGTCCATTGTGTAACTGTTGAGAGCAAAATTTGCATTCCTAGAAAAGCTTGTTGACGGTCAAAATATAGGACATTCTCTTTATGGCTCATGGGAAAAGATGTACTGTATATTCAGCTCAGGATGCTACTTGGAAGGATCAACTTTTAAAAAATGTAATTTTCCTCCCTTGGAACATTGAAATCAGACTGAGACCCGGCTTTTCTTGGCAACAGAAGTGACTTTTTCATTCAGGCAAGTGGCATGGGGGGGCTATTTTAGGTCTGTCACATACATGCACCATGATTTGTTTGCTAAAATGGCTTCTCTTTCAGATGATGGTAAACTCTGACATTGGTGGTGGCCCTTTTGAATAGTGAGAGTACATTATTAAATAATATAAATGTCTGCCTTCTCTGAATGCCAGAGGCAGCCTGGCAGTTGATGCTTTTCTTTCCTTCAAAAGTGTATTTGTTTATGGCTTTTAGTTTTTCCCCTCTGAGGTTGTCCAGCAGAGGTTAAAGTGGGATCTTTAAATGTTTAGAAAAACTGTGAGCTCCAGTCAACTCACCTGAAACCAATAGCTGTCTGTCCTGCATGTGCCTAGAAAGATGGTACTGGGTGCTCAGAGGGGTAAGGCTGTATCTGATACATGCTGTAGGTAGTCTCCTGTGGCATTTGTTGTCTAGGTAGGATTAGCCTGTTTTGACTTTCACTATGAAGAATTAAGATCCAGTCACTGCTCGCTGGAAATAGCAGTCCTTTGTCTGTCAGCGAAATCTCTTTGGGAAAATGGTTGCCTGCTATAATGGGCACACGTAGTGTCAATCACTGTGGGATTCCTGTCCTGGGAGGGATGGTGTTAAAGTGCTAAAACTTAATTTACAGCAGCAGGGCCTGTTCTGGCCCCACAGCAGAGTGGAAGCCAGCTCAGAGTGCCGAGCTCCTGCTGCAAGGCTCTGGTTCTGTCAGATGCCAACTAAGCTTTCAAGTGCTTGCCTGGAGAGGGGTGTGTGAGGGACCTCTGAGGACCCTTAGGAGTAAGTGTGTATACACAGGTAAGGACTATGGGGACCACTTAGCCTTAGCACAGATCCACAGAGCTGCTGAAAATGGGAGAGTCTGATGTGGGCAACAGCTCGGTGTCCCAGGCCAGTTCAGCCAGTACTGACTAGGACAGAGTCATATTCATGGGGAACAAGCACTGGTTTGTCTCCCTCTGCTCTGATGTGACCCAGGAGGTTTTTCAGTATTACTTTTTTCTTCTCTGGAAGAAACAGGAGTGTGAAAGTATTGAGGAGGGAGTGTTGTCAGTCTGAGTTTGGGAAGTGAACGGGGAGCGCGCAATACCACTGCAGCATTATATTTGTAAGAGATCTGCCCAAGTGCTACAAATGCTTCTATTCATGGCCTTGCTGTAAATTCAAACCAATTGGACCCTGCTCTCTTGGCATCTGAAGCTTCCAAATTAAATTGTATTCGCCACTCATCATCATTAATTTGCAGTTTTCACTTTGATTAATTTTTAGGAATATACGTAATGAGAAACTTTTAAAAAAACAGGAAGAGAGGAAATGGAAATTTGCCCTCTACAGTGTTTTTCTCATTTATGACCTCTGTGTCTGAAACTGTATTGCTCAGTGGTGCATTTTGTCACCTGTTTCCCATGTCAGTTCAGCGACTATTGAATATTCTGTTCGATACAGAAGAAATGGTGTGAGCAGCTCATGCCAATTAGTGTCTGAGTAATTGGCACACCTTTGCGAGCAATGAAGCAGCTGCTTGTTGTACTGACAGGGAAAGAATATTCATAAAGAAGGTGCTGGAAAGGTGGCTTTATCATCACTGACTGCTGATTTTGGTTGTGTTATTTATAGAAGTGAGCCAGGTTAGTATTCTAAGACATTGGGACAAAAAGTAGGTGTCCTCAAGCCCTATGCATGTACTGTAAATAAAATGGGTGTATTTTCTAGAGTAGTGTTTCCCTTCTGTTCCATCAATTTTTTGCAGAGTTCTGGGTGTTAAATTCATATGCATATTCCTGCTCCTGGATTTAGGAGGGGAACTTTAGGAATCAGAACTTAATAGTTTTTTCTTCCTTTTTATGGTCTCTGTTTTGTTTTTGTTTTATTTTGTTTTCGGTTTTTGTTTGTTTGGTTTTTTAGACAGTATCTTGTTTTGAAACAAGAAAAAAGCCTCATTTTAACTTTTCAGTCTGAACAAGTGTCACAGAACCATAGAATGGTTTGGGTTGAAAGGGACCTTAAAGGTCATCTATGCCTGCCATGGGCAGAGATATCTTCCGCTAGACCAGGTTGCTCAAAGCCCCTTCCAACCTGGCCCTGAACACTCCGAGGAATGCAACATCCACAACTTCTCTGGGCAACCTGTGCCAGTGTCTCACCACCCTCATTGTACCCAGTCCCTTTTGCAGAGGATTTACTTGTCTTTGGGAAGGACTGATCAGAAGTGTAGTAGAATGACTATATGTGTACTTTATGCTTTGGCTGAACAGAACGAGGAGAGCTTGCTCAGAAATGACCACTCTGAGTAATTACAGGCTGAGATGGTTTAGCCAGATCACACCTTATATTCATTTTGTGACTTTTGTCTAAGGTTTTGCCGGAAGTCCGGCTTTAAGTGATACATGAAATGGGTTGTTTTGACTTCTTTCTTGAGTCACACAGCCTCCAAGAAGAGGTTGTATAGAGTGGTCATCCTTAGGCCTGATGTTCACAGAAAGCTCTTCATAGAGATCTGGTAAGAGTTTTTCTTTCCTCTGGAGTGTGGAGACAGCAAAGTAAAATGTCCTGTGTTTGGAGTACGAAGAATGTTGTATTAAGTTCCCTGCAACAGGGGTAAGGATACAGGGGGAGAACTCGGTCCTGCAGAAATGGTGCATTTGTCTGCCTCAGGTTAAAGCTTCAGGGCCTCACAGTTTGTTTATGGCAGTTTCTTTGCATCTTTGTGCTTGTCTTCTACCTGACTTGGGTCCACTGCTGTGCTCAGATCCTCACAAGGCTGAATCACCCTCTTCAGAAGCTGTACTTGTGCTTTGTACTTCCAGGGAAAACTATTGCTTCTCTATGCCAGGAAAGGAAGAACTTCAGAATCAAATTCGTAGTGCAACAGTTGCCAAAAAAAATGGCAACTGTGAGTTTTTGTTTCTTTTCCTGGGCTTTCTTATAAATCACATTTTTTACATTTCAGGGAGATTGCCTTGTATCATTAATGGCGAATGCCATTTAATTATAGTTTCTTGAAGCGGCTTAAGACTTTATCCCCTGTTTCACCCGACATATTTCCCCTGCACGTTCACAGTTTAACAGGTCAAGTTTGTGCATCACAGACGCTTCTGTTTGCAGCTTCTTTCCATCTTTGTTGACAGTTTAAGCTCAGCACAGTGGCATACCTTCAATGCTGCTACGGGTGCAGTAATACCTTTCAATTGCCTGAACAGGAACCACCGGAGGGCATCTGTCTGAGTCTGAATTATGTTTGAAAACCATCTGGCATACTGTGGGATAGTCCTAATAATAACAATGAACACTTTATCAGGAGTTGAGTCACCGTGCTCGGTTTCCAGTGCAATGCTCTTATTAGTTGCATGTATGTATTCCGTATAGCCAAAGGGTTTCTACTGTGTGCAGATACTGTATAAGACCATGGTGCCGACAGCTCGCATTTGGACTCATTTATCATTCAAAATCTGGCTATAAAGAAAAACATTTAAATAATAAAAATAATTACCAAGGTGAAAGACACAGATCAGTGTTACTTGCATCTCAGACCTGTTTCCTGCTTCTATGTGGGGAAGGAATGAGGAGCAGAGTAAATGGGGATGGCAGTCACAGGAGTAAGGTGCTTTCCCTGAAGGTGCTTTTGACCTGTTGAAGGGGTCTCTTTTCATACTTAACACAGACATCCATCAGCAAGGACGAGGCAGAGCTGCCTGGGCCTGAAGCATGGGGAAGAGAAATGCTCCAGGAGGTCCTTAGTCTTCCCTGGTTCCTCACAGGAACTCACTTATTTTCCTGTAGGCAGAGTTCAAAGTACTTTGTGAATCTATGTTTTTCCCCAGAACCTTAACGAGGTTCAGACATAATACTGTAATTTTGCATGTTTAAGTAGTATTGAACCAGACTTTCAGCTAGCAGTGACCGGCACAACTCTACTGACTTTTAACCCTGGGTGAAATCTGTCCAAACCTACCTGTGTGCTCAGATATTTGTCAGGTGCCCCCCAACCCAGCACTGACATGTGCCCATCGTGCCCTGGCCATCCCTCAGGTCTGCTCTGTGTTGCCTTACTGGTGAAGCACAGCTGTTGGGGGTTTGTCCCTGTGAGAACAGAATGTCCTCAGTGGGGTCCTCAGCACATTAAACTGATGCCAGACATACCCGTCAGGCTGCCAAAAGTACTGCATGAGACAGCTTTAACTTTACTTTGGCAAAAGCTGGGATAATGCGCAGAAGCCGTGACAGAAGCATGAGTAAATGATTTGCCTGAGATGATGCAGAAGGGCTGGTGGCAAAGCATGGAGGGAGCTCTGGTCTCCTCACTCTGAGTCTGTCTGTCGGTCCCAGGATGCTCTCCTGCTCTCCCCCACCCAAAGGCATATGAAACTGTGTGGTTTGAGGTGCTGTTCTATTGGCAGCAGAGGAGAGCTAAGATTGACTAAACCACTGAAACTAATAAACTTCTCATGTGCATGCAGGGACATCAGATTAATTAGTTTGCTAAGCAGTGGAGCTGGAGCTGTGCAGCTGCCTGACAACGATAAGAGGAGGGAGCTGGAAACCAGCAGCCTTTCTGCTGTCTGCTCCTTCCTTCAATCTCAGCTCCCTGGAAATGGCAGATGAGGAGCACAGAGGTAGCAAGCCAAACATATGCAACCTATGCATACTGTGCCGAGCTGCATAATCCAGGGGTATTGTTCGCTGTGTGTGCAGGCGTCTCTTCCCAAAAGCTCCCACTGCTGTCACTGGAGGGAGGCTCCACTGGTGGTTTCTGCAGGAGCACAGGGACATTGGTGTGGGGAGCTTTTGAAAATCCAGTTCTAAAATGCAAATGCTCTCCTTCTTTTACAGGCACTTGAAGCCAAGCGTGATCAACAAACACAAAACACTTTCATAGCTCAGACATGCTGTGGATTATGGTTCTCCCCCCTTTCCCTTTTTCCTTGTCTTTTTCTCCTGCATAATGCAGTTTTCCCCTTAGTTTGGCAAAGTGAAATTAATTAACAATTTCATAAAAATCTTTGGTCTCCAATGATTAGATAATCGCTGCTTGTGTATTAAGCAGTCACTAGGAATGTACCCGGGCAGACAGGTTGTGTCAGCAGAAAAACTGGTGAAATTTTGATCCTTTTGTTAGCACTCTCCCTGCCTGAGAGCTGTTCAGAGCAGGTTAGACAGCTCTTGGGAGCTGTTTAGGTCTAGCTTGTCCTAGCTTTGGGGCAGAGAGACTAGCACGCTCCATTAAACCTGTCCAGCCTTTCCAGCTCCCTTTTCTGTCCCTAAACGATATTAATTTTTTGATGCAAATGCTCCTACCAATAGGTTACTGTGCTCAGTGATTTTGCAGTGGTTGCTTGGTTGAGTAAGCTGTCCTGTGTGGTGGACAGGGCCTGGGCAGCTGCTGGTGTGCCCTGGCTTAGGTACTTAACACCTGTGCTAAAGGATTTGTAAACTCAGCAGAGTTGCTGACTTTTAAAATGCATGTAAATACACAAAAGTTTGGGCCCTGAAAGGGGAGGGAGCTAGAAGGCATGGCTTCTGGAGGCTTACCCTGAGCCTCTGGCTCCCCCGGCTGGAGCTGGTGTGGGAGAAGGCGCAGTGGGGACCCAGGGACAGGAGTCAGGCTTGTCACCCAACAATGAAGGCATCTACGGTATCTGCTTGCTCTTCATTGATAACTGTGGGTACCTTTGAGTACCTTAAAGTCCACTCTTGAGTACCATCTCCGTATAGATTGCTGTACAGTAAACAGGTGCTGCTCTGTGGAATGATTAAATTAAGTGTTGGGTGGTTTTTTTTTTAACGTGCTTTTAAAAATCAAATTAATTAAATGGGTGCAAACAAGAGGGTGAATTCATGGAAGATGAAGACTGACCGTGCAGAAACCAGACTGAAAGAAGTTTCAAGGGAACGCATAAGGGGTCTGAGCTCGTTTAAGTAAAGTAATGTAAAAATGTGGTTTAGTGCTAAGCCTAATTTAGCATGCCTGCAGGCTGCTGTGCGCAAAGTGTTCTCAGCCTTCCTCATCATCTCCAGATACAGATTCCTTCCCTCTCTGTGTGCTGCATCTGAAGATTTATATAGCCATGTAATGAATCCAATCAGCCTTGTTACCCAACAGAAGACTCTTCATGTTTATTAATAGTTTACTGCCCTGTCAGATCACCAGATTGAACCGTGCATCCCATGATGCCCGTCCAGCACAATGGAGATGGCAGCAGCGTGCAGTCTGGGTTGAGAGGAGAGGGGAATGTGAGCAGCCCTCCAGCAGCAGCAGACACTTTATATCAATTTTGTTGTAATGTGAAACAGTACACAAATTCAGTGCTTATATGAGGCCTTTTCCTTCGCAAGAATGGGAGGTTTTGCACATTTAATTCTTGCTGTTTTAGTGTAAGATAGTTTCCTGCCTCAAAAGAGACTGTGGGGTGGCTGTGGCATGAGTTGTGTGCACAACCATGCCACTGGCCATCGGAATTATGTGAGTTTACCTGGCAACACCACAGGAGCTGAGCATGTTGGAAAGCTGAGTGATTAGCTGTTGAACCTTGTACAACAAGTGCATTCAGTGGAATTGTGCTAATCGATTGGCACACCAGTGTCACTTATTTTAAATAACTTTTTACTGTTCCTAAAGGTTCCATTTTGAAGTTTCTATTTCATAGGTTGAAAGAGGTGCCAGTGCTCTTTAATCCTTGAATAGATAGGACTAACTCCCAGCAAGAGCCCAATTTTTCTGTAGTCCTTTTTGTTTTTAACACTCCCTGTGAAATACTTTGATGAACTCCAAAGAATAGAAATAAAAATGGAACATTTTGGCCCTTTGGTGGCTGTTTATTAGCAGCAAAACAATTTTCAGACAATTAACAAATACCCAGGCCATTTGGAAGCTCAGATACAGCTATTTCTAGGATGTCACATGTCTAATTAATATAAGTAGTAATGGTAATACTCCTGCTGGTATTCTGCTTTGGCCAAGGCTAGGCTTCCAAGTCTGATAGCTGATCCTTAAGAGTGTCTTTACACCTGGCTAAAACCTTTCTGGAGTCGGTAAGAGTGTGGGAATTAATTGGCACAGGTAGCGTTTATCTCTGTACAGTCACTTCAGGGAGTAACATTGTACAACGAAGAATCTTTCTTTGCAGTCATCTGGGGTTTTAAAAGCCTTGGTATCAAATGCTAATTTTAAGCAATTAGGGTTCTGGGAGAGGTTGCAGCATAAAAATTCTGTAAAATACAAACGTATTTTAATTGCTTACAGCTATATTATGAAAACTGTATAGAAAAAGAAAATTTTTGTTTTGCTTTGTTATTTAACGAATCGCATTTTATATCACCGGAGACGTGTGCTGGGAGAGTCTTTTTAATTCTTCTCAGCTTTGTACGTATCCTTGAAGAAGAAAAGTTGTGTGTGATGAAAAGAGTTTTAATTCCGAATTTCTTCCACCACTGTACAGCTGCGGTTGGAGCTGCGCTGGCATGTGTTCAGGAGTCTGTCTGTTTTCATCCCCTTGCAGCGCACTAATATCTCCCATCTGAAAGGCTGAAATGGAGGCCCTTAGTTTCTGTAATTTAGGATTTGATCCAGTGTTAAGGAAACTTTCCCGTCCAACCATCCAGGAGCCAGTCTGACAGTCACTCTCTCACCACCTGAGCTGGGACCGAAGCCCCCTTGCAGCTCCACACCCCACACTCACAGACAGACCAGGGTTTTGTACCGTCTCAACCCCTGTTTCCTGTAGCAGGGTCTTAGACATCCCAGTCCTTCGAATAATTTAATCATGGTGCAATAACTAAATAACAAAATAGCAGCTCGAGCTGATGTTTTCAAGGAGGGTTTCCCAAACAAAGGAAATCCTGGGCTTTTATACCTTGACAGTCTGAATGCAGGAAGGTCCGGGGGTCATTGGCTCCTGCTGTGTCTCTGAGTGTCCAGTCACCTGGCCAGGCCACAGGTCCCCAGGCCCTTCGCTGTACAAAGGGTTGGCAGTTCTGGCCTCTTGGCTCAGGCTCTTGCCACCCACAGCTCAACCTGCAGCTTCACTGCAGCTGCTCACCCAGCTTTGAGCACTGAGTGTGTTCCTCAGCACAAGCTGGTGGTTGCATTAATGTTGGCTCAGTCTGAGCTGAGATTTAGTAATGAGTTGTGTACGCTTTGGTAATCTCTGGTAATGGCAAGTAAAACAGGTTCTCTTAAAGCACTGCTGGGGGCTGAATAAGTGAGAATGGAAAGGGTGGGAATAGTGAAAAATGCCTGATATGACTGTAAGCCAGTGGCTGGACTTGTCAGCTTTTGAACCTTCTTGAGCACAGTTTTGACACACGCTGGTGTTTCTCTTTATAGCGCTTCCACGTCGCAGTCGGACCAGTCCACTCACACCAAATCTGCCTCTGCTGTGTCGTCTGACTCCATCTCCACCTCAGCAGACAACTTCTCTCCAGATTTAAGGGTATGTATGTTTTGTCTTAAAAAAGAAAAAAATAAAAAATGTGACCTTTTTCAGAGCACGTCTTGCTTCTGTGAGTTGGATATGGTAAAATAATGTCAGCTTTCAGTAATGCCAAAATATATTTAGCCAAATTACTGAAAGGACCTGAAGTCAAGCAGGTGAAATTGAAGTTTAATCTCTACCATATGATGTCCTTCTTTATAAAGTTGTTTAATCTTCGAAGAGCTGACTCTGCAATCCTCACTTGGAGACGAATTTTCAGAGCAACTCCATTTTCTTTTAGATACTATAAGTAAGTGAAATCCTCAACCTGTCAGTTGTATACACTTTTTCTTCCTGTTATGTGTATATATATATATAAGAGGTGTTCTGTCTTGAGAGCTTCTGCTTGATTGTAAACATTGAGTCCTTGGAAATACCTTCTTTCAGAGAAAGATTGCAATCTCCAAGCTGATAAAAATAATCTTCTGTCAGAATGAATTGCTCTGACATAAAAAAGGTCCAAACAGGGCACTTTTAAGTCTGCTATTAGATTAGTTAATTATAAATTCAGAGTTCTAGTTCAGTATCACAGGAGTTTTGAAAGCTATCTCTATGCTCCTCTCATGAAACCAAGGGGTTTGCTGATGTATCTTAGCTTTAAAAAAATGTCCCCGAGTATGCAACTGTTGGTACTGGTACATTCTAGTAACAACTTGAGCATTTCTCAGCTGTGGTTGAGAATCTTTGTAAAATCTAAACACAGTAAAATTGTATAAAAATCTATGAGTACAAAGCTAATTCCTTTGGCAGCCATGATGATTTTTTCATCCCTTGAGTGTTGTCTCACTCATCCACAATTAATAACAGAGAGTCCATCTCTCTGTAAGTGACAAAAATATCAATGTTTCTTTATAAAGGCAGCTTACTAGCCAATTTTAAGCTATGGTTTGGAAATTATTCAGTAGTTTATGTGCATTCTATGATAGTTTGCACCTTTGGCCTATGGATACAAAAAGTAATCTTCTGAACACACCTGGATATGGAAATTTGTAATATGCTTGAGATTTTTCCCTTGTGAAGTCGGGGTGTTCAGTCACTCTAACATATAGAAAACATCATTTTTAGGCTGAGGCTAAGTGGCTTATTGATGTGAATATGATTGCAAATTCTGCTACGGCTCTAACTGTATAATACAAAATTAAACTTACTTTCTTATTTAATTTTTTACTGAAGTTTGCATATGTGTGATTCCTTTTTCAGTTTTGTTATACAACTTAACTTGTTTTCTCACAGTTTTTGTGACGCTTGAGGACCACCTTTAGAAGTAGAGGACAAGCCAATGTTTCTTTTTTAGAATTGCAGTTGTCTTTTCCTTCCAGTGGTTAAGATGGCTCAACATGTTTTCCTTGCAATCCTGATTGTGTCTTGTGACTCTTTTCCCACTTCTGTCGCCTTATCTGTGTGAACTGTAAGCTGTCTGGGCAGGAGTTCTAGCTCTCCTCAGCTTGTCTGGTTTCCCATTCAACAGGGCCTCTGTACCCACTAGCAACCAAAAGCAGTGTCCACAGAGGAATGTTCATTTGGCTGCATGAGAGATTTTTTTCAAGCAGAAGATGCCTGTGTATTCCTGGAGGCCATTAGAAGCCCATAACTTCATGCTGTGCCCCAGTTCCTGTAATATGCAGGAGTGATTTCTTCACAGCCTACCCTCTTTTTTTATTTCTAAGCAATCTAAAGTTCTGCCTTGGTTGGAACAAATGCTGCTCCTCTTTCATTTTGGAGTAGTGTTTCAGGAGAGATGGTTAAGCAGAGAATTACTTATTTACAATAAAGTCACTGCAGGCTGAGTGTGAGCACCTGCTTCTGCTGGCAAAAGGCTTCTTGCTTTTCACCTGCCATCAACTCCATGTGAGCACAATTCGGCACATGCCTTCTGTGCTTCACCTAAAGCTTACTCTTGCAGAGGTGGTGTGAGTGGCTGCAGTGCAGCTGTGTCTGTGTGTATGGGTCATGCCTTTACACTCGAGTGGCTGCTTGTCAGTGGTAGGCAGACCTAGAGAAAATGCATTCCCATGCTCCTACTTGTATTAGAGTGTAGGGAGAAAGGGACAGTTTCCACCACTACAGGTTAACTTAATTCTCTTAGAGGAACTCATGCATTCATCATTTCACTCTTCATTCCTGAGAGTGTCTAATGGTGGAGAGCAGTCCTTGGGGGTCAGATGATCTGTTCTGTATTGCCAGTGCAACTGCAGACCCACCACCTGTCCTCAAATCATCACTCTCCGTGCTGGTGTGTTACTGTTTGCTCCCTGGGCTTCCTCTTGGAGCCTGGTGCCAGCTCCCAAAGGGAACAGTTGTTATGAGTGCTGGTCAGCTAATGCTGATTTCTTTCAGGTCTTAAGTCGAGGACAACGAACCGTCTTTCCCTGGGCTTGTCATTCTTTGTCCACTTTTCTTCAAGTTGACATCTCTGTCATGTGACAGCTCCACAAGTTTGAAAGTCAGTTCTGTGAGAGATTTTTTAAGGTCTTGATTGGTTTTGCCATTTTCTTTGAACTTTCTGAGATGTGGCCTTGCCTTGGATATTGCAAATGAGGCAGTGCCATTAACTGATACAGTGGCACGAGCATGTTCTTTGCTCTAGCTTTCCTTACATGCCTGAGCATCTTGTGCGGCTTTCATTGGCACAAGACAGCATGAACTCCCAAGTCTTACCAGGTACTGAGATTTGAGCTCAGCATCTCATTGCTGTGGGACAAAAAGAGGTCCCACGTTGTTCCTGGAAGAACGTAAGAGAACAAGCCCTGAAGAGGGAACTGATGCATTTTGTGGTAACTGTGTGGTATGGGAGGCAAGTGCCTGGGCTGCACAGTGTTCTCACAGGAAGGTGTTGCATCAGCTAGCTTTAAGAGGCTGAAAATAAGCTTTTCAAGATTTTGACATGGATATGCCAGTTATGGGATTATGATCTTGTTGTGTGTTTAAATTTTTCCTGCTAGAGTGAATTGCTGTGTGGATTCATCGTCACTCCTACCTCTATTTGGTCTCTGCCTCTGCGTGTGCATTGGCTCAAATTTAGGAATTAAATTTCTGTGACGATGGAAAAACACTTTGTGATAGCTACAATTAGCACTCTCTTTTTCTGTGGGGAATTTTTAGAAGAATAGTAGGCGTCCATTGGGAGGAGGGAACCAGGGGAAGGACCCACCTAATTTCTTGCAGTCTGTGCCTGCCGTTTTCTTTTGGAGGGCAATTAACACTCTGTGTGTGTGCATGCATGTGTGTAATGAGGTAAATGAGACAACCACTGGGGATTCCTACTGGATGCATGTGCAGTATTTTTCCTAAATCTTTCTCCAAAGTATTTAATAATAACCTTTAAGAAGGTTTGGGGTTTTTTTTAAATGTATATTGAGCATGTCAGTATCTGGAACTGAGATTAAATTGCCTTTCCAGTAGAAAGTTTACAGAATTTTCACTTCATAAACTAACTCTAAGTAACTTTTGGCTGCTTCAGTTAGTTTCTTAGGGAAAAAAAAAGAAAAAAAGAACCCAACAAACCAAAACCCCAACAGAAAAACAACAAAGCACTCCTAGGTTCTCCTTCCTGATCTCAAATCCAAAGCTGTTTAGAATTGATTTAGGGTATATACTCTTGGAGGGATTTTTTAGCAAATACACTGCCATATGTTTTAACATAAGTTATAGATCAGGCAAGAACAGAATTGAAGTAGTTGGAAGTGAAAATGGAGTTGGAAATCCACAGATACTTTGTAATTTGGGTTGAGATGTTAAAAACACCTTAAAGCCAACATTGCCACAGGGATTGGAATGTATAAATAGCTGTAACAGATCTGGGAAGTTGGTGGTTAATAAAATACAGAGAGTTTCTTGCTCCTATGTCCTGTAGGCAGTATTTTCTCCCGTGTGTATGAGGAGATGTGTCTGTGCATTTTATAGTACTTAAGTCTTCTTGATGCTCTAACTTTTATCAATAGGGATTTTCATTTTTAGGTAGCTGTTGCTTTATAGGATAATGCAGTTATCCTATAAGTTTACCATGTTCAAAGCTTTGGAGGAGCTCTTATGAAAGGGTTGGATCCTGTTTATTTGCAGTTGAGAAGCAGTGGATATGGCCAGCAGAGCCTGCTGCCACTTCCCTTAAGAACAGTGCCTTTGCCTGATAATTTGTTAAGGCCCATTGTGTTTGCTTTTGGATTGAAAGCAGCAAAAGCTGAAACCAAAGGATGGAAACTTGTATGTTGTTTTCTTTATATTGCTTCTTCCTTCTAGAAAGAAGGAAACTACAGCAGATCCATGTGTCACCTGCATGGCTGGGCAGCCTGCAGAAAAAATGGTTCAAATCTCTGTTGTTCGCATTGCTGCTGTGACCACTAAACCCCTCTCCCCTTTGAGGGCAGCAGTAAGATCCACAATTCCTGATGCTCCTCTGAAGTCCAGACAAAATACTGTACAAGCATGACCCATCCATCATGACTGTTTGTTCCCTACATAGTGATTTTCTTCTTTAATATTGGAGGAATTGGTGGATTTACAGTAGGCTTATGCATGAGATGCAAGAATATTATTGTAGCATTCCCAGGACTTGACGGTTAGAAATGGGAAGAAACAGAGTGGCTTGTGTAACCTTAAATTGTTATCTATTGTGTGTATGATCAGAGACTGTAGACAAGCCCGTGTGGTTTATTTTGTAAGATACATAACTGGTACATGACAAAAAGGTATATGAAGGAGTATTTCCTTCCAAGACAGTAAATTGATACTGTTGCTGTCTCCTTAGGTTTCCTGGATTAAATCTGTTTGGGCAAGTCTGCATTGAGGCTAGCCAACCACAATTCCGTTGCACTCTATAGAAGGACATAGATCGTGTATGATCTGATCTCAGCTTTAAGAATATGCCCATGCTAGGTGAGAATGTCATGGAGCTGAGCTAGAGAAGTCCTTGGTGCAGATGTTGGGAACATACTTGGAGAGGCAGCAAGTGATTTCTGTGGATCCCAGCTTCAGTAAAGCTGGGCTCCAGTAAAGGTGTAGTTTCGGCTCTTTTGAGAACCTAATGTGGTTCTATTCTGACTGTGGAGTGAGTGCAGAGTAATAGCTCCAAATACAGACTTATAAAATTGAGGTAAATCCTGTCCCTCAGGTGATATTGGGCAGGATTAACTGAAATGCCAGTCACTGACTTTGCCACCTTTGTCTTGCTTTATTCTAGCTTTAATGCAGAGTAGCTTAGACTAGTTTTATGTAGAACACATATATTGTTAGTAGAAAAACATATTGAAGAAAGATGTGATCCCCCCGCCTCCATCCTTTGCTGTAAATCACTAAAACTAGCCTCAGTGAGCTTTTCCATTACTATCTCCCTGCCAATGCAGGAAGTGTGTCAGGCTTTGGTTATGTGTAACACATGTTCAACAAGAGCTGGGTTTAGAGAGTGACATAACGTTTTAAACTCTAAGCATTCATTTAAGCAATGTTTTTCAGTTTTGATTTTAAGAGACTTTTCAGTCAGTGAGTGATGCTAGCCTGGAAGCACTAAATCATGACAAAACCTCTGCCTAAGCTCCTCCATGGTAGTTGAAGACTTTCTGCCCTGCCAGTCGGCTCCAGGATAATATATGGGGATAAATATTCCTGTTTTGGACTAGCCCTTGACTCTTTGCATGGGGCTGCCTGTAAGCAGTCTAGTTCATAGCAAATGCAAAGATGTCTTCCGTGTTGGGAACTTTCCTTCCCAGTGCACTGGACTGTGACTGCTATGAAGTTACAGACTGTATTGCTCAAGCCACCAGATGGTGAAGGTAATTGACCTGTGTTCACAAAACACTTGGCTAGATGTGAGCTGGTGATGCAGCAGTGAAATTGAATGAACTTTTCATCTTTTTACCGTCACCGTGTGAAGACTTGACCGTATATTTCTCAGCATCCTTGCTTAGCTACGTTCTCACATGGAGGTGCACTTCATGTTTTTGTGGGTGTACAGGAGTAGAAGCTGTGCAAGCACAAGTGGCCCTTACCTGACCTGCCAGTAGTGTTTCCATAGGTCCCTTTGTACACAGGGATGAAGTCCAAGGGCCAAATCCAACAACAGGCAGAGCTTTACGTTACCAAAAGTGTCAGAGGGACTTAAAGAACAGCAGAAGAGAAGTAAGGAAGTTTTACAGGGAAACATATTTTAACTATCTTGAAATTCTTATTTTGACCAAATGAGTTGCGTGTGTGTGCTTGTGGGAAATGGGCTTCCTTTCTTTGGGGCATTAAGCTGTTGATGAAGAAAGGCACAAAGGACTGGTTCTGGAAAATGAATGATGCTCTTGTCTATAAGCATGGTCATACCAGGACAGCCCTGTCAGTGACTGGAATTTAGCCCCTCCCATTGCCACGTTTTTTGAGGACTCCAAGTAAGTGCTGCATATTTGATGAGAAATATAATAATTTTCATTTTAAAATATCCCAGGAGATGGAAAACCTTGGTCCCCTCCTTGCACGTCTCCCCAGTAAGTCCTTTTCTGCACCTCCCCCTTTCAAGGAAACAAACCCACAGAGTAGCCAACCTCTGGGTTGAAAACTATTGATTTCATGCAAATTAGATAGGGGAAAAGCCAGATGCAGTCAGTTTTCTATCTACTTTATGTGGAAATAATACTCCCTAAGTGCTCATCTAGTTAGAAAAGAGCGAAGACAGCAAACACTGCTAATTTTTCTTATATAGAGGTACCTAAATGCTTGAATATGGAGTAATGCACAGTGAAAGAAATCTCTGGAAGCATTTATGATTGCCATCTATCAGGAATGGAAAACTAAGGAGAATGAGCAAATGACCTTCATATGTTCTCAAAAACATTTTCATCTCTTCCTCATCGACTGCCATATTTCTCCTAGCTACACAGTGCAAGAATTTTCTTTTTGTTGAGTAGAACCAGGTAAGAGGTGGCTTCCCCCCTGCCCTCTGTTAGTTACAGTTCTGTAAATTGAAGGACAGATCAGGCAGGAATGAACAAGTATGGTATTTAAAGGGAGTACATGGATTTGTAATTGCATGCAGTGTCTGCCAAGATTTGATTTTCTGTAGATGTTCTTGCACGGAATGAAACATCTTTGTTCCCTTCTGTATGATTGTTTGCTCATTATAAATATAAATTACCTGTATCAAACTCAAAAGTTAAATTCTTAGTAATGGAGGCAGTATTCTGTGACTTATTTTAGTTGGTAGAATTTGTAACTCTGTTTTTGATCAGAGTGTTTTTCTGTCACTTAAGACTGATGATACGAAGTTCACTGAACTAGTTTAATGGTTTCCTTGAAACTTTCAATCTTCTTTTCACATATAAGTTGTTTGCTAAACAAAATTCAGTAGCAATAAAGGATAGAGTCAAGCTAATTTGCTGTCCAAAGTTTTTGAGCAGCCCGTGGAGAACAGAGGCGTTGTAGTTTGAGACGTATGTGGAACCCTTGGCACTGAAGAAGGTTCTGTGTTAAAAAATGTTGGACTTGTCTGAATAGATAATATCTGCAACCTTCTGTGCCAGGGAGTGTTGCTGAGTTGGGTCAATGACGACTTTCTGTCAGAGCCTAATGAGAGAATTGTCTTGAGGCACCAAGCCATACAGACTTAAGAGACAAGCCAGCCGTGGTTGAAAGAGTGGCGCTCAACAATGTGTTCCTTTGAGCTTCTAAGCCTTGCCTTGTAGTTGTGCAGTGAGGGCCCAGGAGATTCACCAACCCAGAGAACCCAGAGAGGCTGTTCTTCGTCACTGGACATTCGGGTCTGAGTGGAGAAGAACATCATGGAAAAAACAAAGCAGAAAAAAACCCCAGGGAAACACTGCGTGGTGGCTGCTTCCTTCGGCAGAGGAGTCCCTTTATATTACTTTGGGGACTATATTTCTTTTTTTTAAATACAATAATCTTCAGCTTCTTTTTAAAGATTTTCAAGACAGTGGTAAGTAAGCAAGTGTTTTCTCAAGCCCTTTTATGCTTTCTCAAAATACATATGGTAGGTAGAGATCACAGTTTGTGATTTGTTTTTTCAGTTGTGTCAGGAAGGCATAGTTAAAAGGCAGTTGCAGTGTACTTTGTATGCTGTTACTGTCTTTAGAGTAGTGTAGTACATGATCTGTTGTCAGAACACTTTTTGATAACTTAAGTACCTCTTGTGGTTTTTTTTAACCAAGCTAGGAGGCTGCTTTTGGCCAAGTGCTCTCTTAGGAGCTGAATGGGCTTCATGTGGTCTTTGGACGGTATATTTGATCCTTTGTGTACTCTTCTGAAATGATCCATGTGTCCATGATGTTTTGTCTTTTCCCCTTTGAACTTTTAATATCCCAAAGGAATAAGACATAAAGCATTTCCCTGCAATTAATATCTTGCAGCTCTGAATGCCTCTAACATAGTTGTTCAAGCCATCTGGTCATAATCCTCAGAAAAGTCCCTGTGCCTCAGTCAGGCAGAGATATTTCTGTTCTTTCCCGTAGTCTTTCTGCTGTGATATTCTTAATGATTCAAAAATAATCAGCCAAGTCCATTTACTTGCTTGATTTATGTTTTATTGCGTTTCCAGTAGGATTCTTTGCACATAAATCTTCTCCAAGTGCACTTGAAACAGCCATAAATGGCAGCTGAAATTCTCCTCAAAGTAGTGCAGTGTTTGCAGTCAAGTAAGCATGGCTTCTGTTCCACTGTCCTGATAATTGATCACTGAGAGGACAGAAGCACCTTAGCAGTAAAATGCCAGGAAAACTGTGCCCTTTTTCCTGTTGTAAGTAATGTTTCATTTAGAGAAGAAACCTATGCATCTATGAAAAACTGTCCTAAAGAAGCCTGCTCATCTTGTTTCTGCACAGATTTGTGTCAGTTCTGCAGCTTCTGTCAATGTCAGCTGGACAGAATTAGACCTCTGTGGGGATTTTTTCCTGGCATGATTGGAAAGAGCTTCGTTATCTGTTTTGTTTCAGGCATTTTTACACCATCATTGGAGAAATGATAAATCTTGATGCACCTGCCATAGTGGCACTGTCCTTTGTTGATTGACTGATGGAAACAGCCATGAAAGAGGGAAGGGGTGGAGTGGTAGGGCAGTTCAGGGGAAGGAATAGGGGAACATGGTTTGAGACGCCCAAAAGGCATTTAAAGCACAGAAGCCTTGGTTATATAAATGTATAGGTTTTGCTATTAATTTACAAACGAAGTTAATATATGACTCAAGTATGTAAAAGTAATCCTATGGCTAAGTCTTTGCAGGAAGGCTGACTTCCCTTATGTGGTTCTTTGTGACAGCACACAAGAGCCAGCTCTGACACAAAAGCTGTCTTTTATACCTCAGCTAAGACAACCTGTCCTACAAGCTTTGGAGTCATGCCTTTTTAAATGAAATTCATGCAGTATTTGTATCTGACTTGGCTCATTCCCTGCTGCCTCTCGGCACACAGCACATTTGTACTTCTCTGCAAAGCAAAGGATATGACTGTTCAGTTGTTTGGGGATGTCCAGGAGATTGGGTTTTGCTGTGCTGACCACAAGGAAGGAACGGAGTTGGGATTTGCCCTTCGGGATCTGCACTGACATTCCTTTACCCCAGTTCTTAGCTTTCGGTGGGAAGAAAGGTACTTATCCTAAAGGTGCATCTCCTAGGTATCCTGCTTTCCACCAACTGGTACAGAGTGCCTGAGGGGACCAGCACAGATGTAGATCTCCAGGTTTAGGTGAAATGGGTATTCCTGCAGCTTATTGACTACCCTGCCTGCAAAGTGGCAAAAATGATGATTAAGGAGGGCATTTAATAATTTTCCGTTTCTCGAGACAAAGGCATTAAAAAAAAAAGAGAGCAAAGGAAAGTTTAGATATGTTAAGCACAACCAGAATATTCCCAGGCAGTCCTTTAAATGTGAAGTATCAGAGAGGTATTTTCCTGTAAGAGATAAAACCTGTCACTTGGCCGTTGAGTTTCAATTCTATATTTCACACTGAGATTTGAAAAGATACATATTTTTTAAACTCTACTCATTCTCTATGTTTTTGTACACATACAACATGCACATTCTTGTCCTTGAGCATATCTTTCACCTGTTGCTGCTGACCAGTGTGTGCTCAGGAGGTAGGCAGAGTTCAGGGGCTGCAGAAGCAAAGGGACTTTGTGTGTGTGTAATGTTTGTCTGTACAGGCAAGTTACTTATGTTTATGTCAAGGGACCAGTAAAGAGACTGCCTTCCTGCTGTAGGAGACATAAAACAGGACTCTGTGTAGCTGGGACAAAAGCAGTTCCCATCTTGGAGAGCTTGTCTGCTTGGTAGATGGAGCAGACATGGTTTTGGGGAAAGGATTAATACAGGAGCAAGGTGTTCATGCTGTTGGGTTGAACATGTCGTACCGGTGCTGTGCTTTATGCATAACAGCTCTTATTCAAAATGTGCAAAGTGACTTGGAGTGTGTAGGAGGTTACCAAGGAGAGATTAACTCAGAGGAAAGAAAAAAAATTACAAAAAGGGTACATTTTAATATTGTCTAAGCCAAAAAAGATTCCTTTTGCTCATTTTTATTGTGATTCAGGATAGAAGAATCTCTGCAGACTTGGGAAAACTGTTACACAACAATTGGGTAACACAACCTGTCTTCCCTTTAAGTTGAGAGAAGCCAAACAGTCTGACCTTTGTGGGTTTCAGGACTCAAATATTCAGGAGAAAGTTAAAGAGAGTAACTGGAAAATGGCTAGGAGAGACCTCAGGTGCTCTCCTCATGTATCTTTGTTATCAGGAGGCTTATGCAGTGACCAGGGATAAAGTTACTCTCTCCCTGGTTGGTCTGAGCTGCTCCCTCTCTCTTGCCCGGGTCTTACTCACCTTCACTCCTGCAGTCACACCCTAAGCTAGACCTGGCAAAATTATCCAGGTTATGGAAAACCTTCCATTATAAAAGCTGTAAAGTGGACCTGGGCATCTTGACTGGACTGAACTGAACACGGAAACAATGACAGCAGTGGCAGGGTGGGTAGGAAGAGGCAGGCCTGGCTTGGCCTCAGCCAGCTCAGGATGTGGGTTGTCAGCCAGGCTCTGCAGCATCGCTGCTAGGCAAGTGCCTCACCAGGCAGTACAGGAGGAAAACACATCAGCTGTTTTGCTCACAGTCAAAAAGCAAACCCTGAATTTAGAGTTTCATGTACCCTCTCAGGTCCTTCTGGAGCAGTGTTCAGCGGTGCACAGACCTCTAAGACCCTGTGCATAGAGCGTGCTTGCAATTCAACTCTGTACCACCCCAGGTTGGCTGCAGCTGCTCAGGATGAGCTGCGTGCATGAATTGTGCAGGGACATCCACCAGGAGAGGGATTTTTGTAGCAGCATGCGGGCTGCTGTGTTAGGAGGCAGTGTGAACATGTGGTTGGAAAGACTTGCCAGAACTGCAGTACCCGGAGTCGCAGCAGTCTTACCTTTGTAGCAGGACCTAAATCTCTTTCCCTGACCCCGTACATGCAAGCAAAGGAGATGATGATGTTGTTGCTCAGATCTGGAGGTTGCCTCAACAAAACAGCGGTTTCCCTGTCTTGGGTGGAGTAGTTGGGAGGGCATGAGAGAGCTCTGCACCTTCAGCCAAGGGTGACTGTGCTGGAGCTAACATAAGGTGGGATCCTGGAGGAGGGAAGCAGTTGTTGAATGTAGCAGTGTGGGTTTGTTCTGCGAAGTCACTGCTTGAGCAGAGGACAAAGGTAGGTGGTGGCATGAAGTCCTCACACCCTCTGAGCTGAGCCAGGACTTGTGTTTAGGTTCTAAGGTACTCCCATTCTCAAACTCCTAGAGAGTTGTGGCACCTAGAGGGAGAGCTGCTGACAGGTGGGATGGGTAGATGATGTTACTTGGGAAAAGAAGACAGAAATAAAGGCTGTTCTGATGCATAATCAGACTTCATTCCTCCAGAGATTCAGTTACCAAGCATAACATTTTTGTGGGGAAAAGATAACAAAGACCTTGTTCAACTTAGAGGCAAGGCAGAGTATTCCACTGCTATTTTGTCATTGTATCTGTTTCTTACAGAAACCATCTTAGTGCTGATTGTGACAGAAAGAGCCATGTGTGACTCTGTCATCGTGGTCCTATTCCTAAGTAATAATGATGCACCCAGCTCTGGATGTGCTCTTCATTGCAAATCTCTAAGAACTCTTTGGTTTTATTCCCACTGAACAATTTAAAAGGCTGAGGCACACAGAGGTGGCACATTTGAGCTGCAGGCGTATGTGGTACCTGCCTCAATAGCTTTTATGTATCAGCAGTTATGTATCAGCAGCTGCTGTCTCCCCCCTGCAGCCGGGCTGCCACAGTCGTGTCCCTGGCTCCCTTCCCTGCTTCCTCGCCTTACTGGTGCTCTTAATTTAATTTTGTAAGGTTTGCAGAGAGCTAAATTTGGGCCCAAGAGTGTTATTTTTAGAGTCTTGAAAATAGGCTAATGTACAAAAAAAGATTTTTCTCACAGTTTAATGAACCATTTTTGGATTTTGAGGGGGAGAGGAAGATGGCAGTAAGATGGAAGGACTTTTCTTGTCACCTCCTTAGTCATATAAGGAGCAAAGGGCCCATTTATGATACTGACGTCATCTCAGAGCTTCATGTGCCTTGTCCCGTACTGTTCTTTCTCCTTGATCTGTTTCCAAAACTCTTATCTACCCACTTTTCTTACCTGCTGCCAGCCCCTGTCCTTCAGTGGTGCCACAGATGCCTTCTCCTGTGCCTGCTGCCTGCATTTTCAGCCCCACACAGATTGCATATCCCCAAATCAGTTTTAAGGAGCCATTGATGGAGGTGGGTTTCAGGAAAATGCCTACCATTCATTTCTTGGTTTCTGCCACGATGGGTTTCAAGTGTCCGTGTTCCAACTAGAGGCTCATTCAAAATCTAGTGCAGAGCAGGTAGTGCATGGACTGGTACAACAGAGAAGTGTGTCCTGGGTTTTCTGACCATGTCTGTCTCAGCCTCTTGGGAAGCATGACTGTTACCCAGGGGTTATGTGCTTGCACCAACTTTGAAATCATCATGGAGTCAGTGCTTTGTTACCTGAGATAGGTATTGTGCTGAAGTCACTTGACAGGTGGTGAAAATGAGTTTAGTCCTCAAGACTGTATCAAAAAAAAAAAAATAAGAGGGGAGGCAAGGAGGCTGACCTTGAAGTACTGTGCTTCCAGGAAGCCAGCTGTCTGCTGCCCTGTGTTGAAGTGTGCACGGATTTGGATTGCTGACCCTTTCCTCTGGCCCTGGGGACATTTCAGAGAAGTGTGAGTGAGCAGATGGATTTTATTAGACTTAGAAGAGACAGTTTTTAAATTGAAAAGCTTTCAACCTTGTCTTTACAGAATGGTGTTGACATGGAGGTCCTTGTCTTTCATACTGCTTGCCTCTTCCTTCCTTATCTCCCCCACTTGCAGGACCGGGTTTAAAACACACCTAAGCACTGCCCATCCCTGCCACCTTGGCAGATGTTTGTCATACCGAGTGCTTTCTATGTGTCTTACCTCATATTTGTTTTGGCTTAAGATACAGCCCAGTCCCCCAAATGTTTACTGCTGGCTGTGCTCCCACTGACATCTGCAGGAGAGCAGCAAGTCCAGCTGTTGACCGAAGTGATCCTGGCAGCAGCTGCTGCCCGTGTGGGGTACAGACCTTCTCAAAGAAGCTGTGATCATGTTCTGAACGCAGAGTGTATTTTCACTAATGTCCTTCCAAGCTAAAAGACCAAAACGATGACCACCACTTATGGGCTAATTAGCCAGAAGCCTCCATCCCATTTATCATAATCCAGATGTTATCCTGCTAATTTCAGGGCTGTTACTCAAGCGCAAAATTAGACACACAGGAGTTGAGAGCGGGTCTACATCACAGACTTTTGTCGGAGGGGCCCTCAGTCAGGGCTTTGATGGGGTGTGTGATCTTTGGCCAACACAGCTGTGCTGACAAGAAGCCCTCAACATCAATTTCTGCTCGTTATACCAGCAAAACCTTATTTTTATTGATATTGCTGATGTGGGGGAAGAGAAGCTTCCCAGCAAGTTGCTGCCAGGGTGAGTTCTGTCAATGGTGACCTCTCCTTACTCATCCTCTGGACCCCAGTCCAGCTGCTCTGGCAGCCTCCCTGGTAAGACCTGGTCTAAGTGGGTGCAGTTGTGAGGTTTCTGTTAGGAAGCCAGGACTGTACTTGCTTTTATTATTAATTTTTTTCTAAGAGTCTTTTGAATGCATTTTTAAAAATGTACATCTTGTTCTCAAGAAGGCTTTGATCTTGTTAATCTTTTCATCTATGCATCAATCTGTTGTGTGAAAATGCTGGAATGTGCTCTTATTGTGGCAAGGGCTTTCTTTGGTTTTGTTTCCAATTTTTTTTGCATAGTTTTGGGAATTTTTCTTCCCCGAGGCTCTCCCTCTGGCTTGATCCTACATGAAAGTTGACCACAGACGTGTCAGGTTCTAGAATGCCGCTTTAGGCTATGTTTTTGAAATTTCTTTGCAGGGATTTCCTGATACCAAATCGAAGCAATTCTTTCTCTTTCCTTGCCTTATGATAAAGAAAACATTTTGGGTGAGCCTGCACATTCAGTTGTGAGCAGCAATGAGCTCCCTCTGCCTGTCTTCACCAGGTGGGACACACACCAACCTTGAACTCAAAGTTTTGTGCTTGCTATAGCATGAGGCAGAGTCTGGGCTAACTAACCTGCTCTCTGTCTGTGTTAAGAGGTGGAGCAAACTATACCACTCTAGTTGTGGTCATTCTCCAGTTTGAGGCACGGATAACATGATTAAATCCATCTGCATTTGGCCACATAGATTTAGCCTTGATCTTGATCATTTATGTTTGCCTTTCTCTCCTAGTTCTTATAGGTTTAGGCCTCAGGTTACACTTTCCTAGTTACAGCCATGCTTTCCTAAAATGTCCATCCGCTCATGATAGCAGCTGTTCTCGTGAAAACCCTTGTGTAAATGCAATCATAGGTCTGAGAAGTCATGCCCTGTGGTATAACATGAGCTCAAAGCAAAGTGAAGAAGGGGTCACTGGGCAGCCAAAAAAAAAAAAAAAGAAAATCTGAACTGTACCTCCTATATATGCCTGTCAAAATAGTACCTTTGTAACTGAGTAAAGTCAGGACTTTTGCAGTTGTGGGACCCTCACTGAGAACAGTGGAGTGACCAAGGTGACCTTTTCAGCTTTCCTCAGTGTAAACTAGAAAT
The DNA here is from genome assembly GCA_013397975.1 of Machaerirhynchus nigripectus. NCBI lineage: Eukaryota > Metazoa > Chordata > Aves > Passeriformes > Dicruridae > Machaerirhynchus > Machaerirhynchus nigripectus. Next base: position 883,822 of record VZRQ01000719.1, read on the forward strand.
TGCTCTGCTGAATAGTCGATATCATTGTGGTAATCACTGAGCACTTCAACTGCGAAAGGAACTGATTCCTTTGGCTCTGTACATAACTGTGTGTGAGAATTTGACTTGTGATGGTGGGCTGGGCAAGAGAAGGTTGGAGCATGAAAGTACACCTGGGAAGTGTGCTGCCAAAGCACAGAGCCTGGTGTTGACCTCTGAAGGGACCCTCGGAAGTACTTCAATATCTTTGAATATTTGTTGTCCTTGATACTGTTGACCTGTAAGTGTAAAATTCTTGGTTTATGAAAACATAATGAATTTCTCCTTGTGCTTGTATCTTTTGCCTAGGTCCTGAGGGAGGCTAATAAATTGGCTGAAATGGAAGAGCCACCTTTGCTACCTGGGGAAACCATTAAAGACATGGGTACGTAAGGAGGAAATTCCTTATTGTTTGCTGACAAACAGTAGACTATCCACAGAGCAAAATATCTTGGCGGTCACTGACCAACAGCAGCAAACTGCAGATGTTTTGGGAACCATGATCAGGTTGTTTCATTAATCGAGTTATCGCACATTACCTGGGCCAGGGTAACTGTGTCTTCTTTTAGCACGTAGTAAGTACAAAGCAATTCAACGCTCTTGCCACGAGTGATGGGGTGAGTTGTACAGCTCTGCGTTTGCTGCCTCCTGACAGGACATGGATGGACTGTTTCAGTTTGTCCTTGCCACAGGGTGACTTCTTAGGCTGACACAGCACAACTGTGTGTCAAATCTCTGTCATGGACTCTAGGAAAGGATACAGTGCTTTTGCAGGGAACTTACGGCGAAGGGGATGGGTTTTTTCTTTTTTCATCCAAACATTCCGACATGCATCAGATTTGCTGGTGCTCTCCATTCTGAAGGCTTGAGTAAGCCTCTTGATTAATTTTCTGTGAAAGATTTTGCATTCGCTTTTTTAACGTTGCCTTCCACTTAGGGTGATATGTAAGAGTGCAACTTTGGTCCTAAACATAAAAAAAAACAAAAAATGAAAACTGAGAATACTTCACCAAAAAAATGCGCCCAACAACAACAAAAAATATAAAACCAAGTAAAAAAACCTCCAAACAACCCACCTCAATGATTAATCTTTTTCTCAACCTTTTTCCTAAGGACTCTCAACTCATACTCCAACCGTACACTGCAGACTGATATCTAACTCACGCCACAGACACAGTTAGCTCTGACAGTGAGGCAGTATTTTGAAGGTTTCCTAGGGAATATTTTAAGAAATCAGAGTTACCAGTGTTTTATCTGTTGGCAAATGGAATGATGAGCCCCGTGAATCTGTAAGACTGGGTGGCTTTTGGAGTAGCCCAGACAGCAGCTGCCTGTTACAGCAAGAAGCTAAAGGCAGCAAAAAGGAAGTCTTTGTTATTCATCAGCAATAATTGTTTCCTCTTAAAAGTGTGAAGAAAGGCAAATGTAATTCTCCTTGTATTTTACAGGGAAGGGAAGAAAAAATATTTTCAGCCAACTCAGTAATCTAGGGTAAGATTGGCCTGTAAAAGACAGGAATTTCACCACCAGGGGAATTAGTAAATTTGGTTTCCAGTTTCTTTCTCCCATATGTGTTCTCTTATACATACCAAAGACTGAGCTCATTAGGCTTTCCCGTGGTGATAGCACTACTACAGCCTCTCTATTATACCTGGCATTCGTTCTCACAAACAGTGAAGCACTTTAATGCCTTGGAGATCCCTGTTTATCAAGTAGAGACTGCTGAAATCATACAGCCGTGGCAGGGTTAAGGTCAGACAAGTCATGTGTGTAGGTACATTTGTACATGCACAGTGTAATTAAGTAAAATTGTTTCCTTAGGAAACCAGGCTAATAAAATGCAAATGTGAAAGGTGGTGTGGCTTACAAGCTGGCAAGGCCAGTGTTTGAGATCATGCCTGGGGTTCCTTACCTGCAAAACATTTTTCTAGCACCTTTCCTCTTTACGCAGAAATCCTGTTCCTGTTCAGATATAAATGCACGCTTTTCTTATTAGTGGATTTTGGTAGGGTTTTTTTAAACATTTTGAAATTACATTTTGAATAATGGGAACTCCAGTGGAAAAACTAGGCAGGCTGCCCTCACCCTTGCAATTCTTCCTGAATCTGCTTTCAAACCTCTGTCAAACTAGTCTTTGAAAAGAAGTGATTAATAATCGGCCACTAATGAAACACTTGGTTTAATTAGAACTGGCTATAAGCATTTTGTGTTTAATTGTCCTTCCAACAAATGCATGTAAATTTATATAAATAAATAAATAATTGAATTAATAGCATGTTTTTATATATATATATTTTATTTCTTTTTAACCAGATATTGTGTGCTACACATTTTGCTCTATTTAGTCACTTCTGGTATTTTAAGGATCCTTCTTCACATCCAGATCTCGAGAGTCATTGAAGACTGTGCAGAAGCAGAGCTGATGTGAGGATGATTTAGTTATATGTTGCCAGTGCTCTGGAATAAGGCAGACTTCTCTCTCTCTCTCTGGGCTAAAGACCTAAATCTCATGAGATCAAGGTGGAAGAAGTTTAGGTCCCCATCCTGACACCCCAGTAGCCTCACACCTCATGTTCATAGTGGCTGTCTCCTGGACAGGAGGCAAGCCGTCCTCCTGACATAGCCCTTGCAAAATGGATCCCCTAGGGCTTGGAGGCTTGAGGTTATTAAGATGATCCAGAGAGTTCTTTCATGGATCTGGCAGCTCTGGTCAGTGGGTCTCCTCTTTGTTTTTGAGGGGTGTCATTACTTGCTGGTGACAGTGTAAACCATTGCCACGACACAGCCAGAGAACTGCTTCAGTGGCAGAAGACCTGACAGGCGGCAGAGGTGGGGAGGCAACAACTTAAATCTTGGCATTTTTAACTGATATAAAACAGAAGGGCAGTTAGGAGAGGTGTTTGCTGTGGAAAGCCAGCAGCACCTCTTGGCTTTTGCTGGAACAAGTGAGAAACATTTGAGGCCTTTTAAGAAGGGGACTGTTTTGAGTCACCGTCACTCAGGCTCAAAAATAATTGAATTGTGCAGGGTAACTTGATCGCTGACTTCAGACCTAAGATCACCGGCAGCTGGGTGTTACACAGATTCATGGCTCCTGCAAATCACTGTAGCTCTGCTGGCATTTAGCATGAGGGCCTTCATCCCAGGGCTGACTCCACATGCAAGGATATACAGAAGGACCCAAGCATCCTAAAACCTGCCTGTACAAGAACTGCCTTCTCCTGCCCCTGGTGGCACAAACCATCTTGGGCACAATCCTTAGATTTTATGCAGATTGTTGTCAGCTTCAAATGTGTGCATGCAGGCAGGAGTGGTCACCTGTTTTCATGCATGATGTTCTCGGCTCCTTGCAATAAGAGCAGACAGTTTGCACCAAAGCCTGGCCTGTTGACATGGGTAGCAGTCTTGTGCAAGTGTAGGATTCTGGGTGATGGTACTGTTTCTACCCAAACTCTTATCTTCTCCACAGAACTGAAATTTGCATGTTCGCTCTAGGCTCTAGGCTAGAAACCCAGATTAAGCTTGTTTTAATTTCATGATCTGCAAGGTAGACCCCCTTTCCCCCAGTAGTGTTGCTGGCATAGTTTTCTCCCATAAATTAACCGTGAAATTAACAACTTCTTCTTTTTCCTCTTTTTTTTTTTTTTTTTGTTTTTTTTTTTTTTTTTGCTTTGTCTTTTTTGGTTTTTTTTTGTTTTTGAAGCTAAGGATGTTACTTACATCTGCCCCTTCACTGGAGCAATCAGAGGAACCCTTACTGTTACCAATTATAGACTGTATTTTAAAAGCATGGAACGGGTAAGCTTTTGAAATTATCTGCCTTTGTTACCTTTTCAGTCTTTAGACCTAGGTGGTGTTTGATAGTATTTCTGTGTGAAATGTAGCTATATGTTTGGGAATGTGGACATAAGGGAGCAGGAGCTGGGGTTTTTTTCCCCCTCCCCTTTTTAAACTCACAAATTTCAACTGTCTACAGGACCCTCCTTTTGTCCTAGATGCATCTTTAGGTGTAATCAACAGAGTGGAGAAAATTGGAGGTGCTTCCAGTCGTGGTGAGAATTCATACGGGCTGGAGATCGTATGCAAGGTAAACTTTTATCTGTGTTTTACAATAGGGGAAGGGAAACATACATTTTTAAAGGTTTTCTCTGTAGAGAAGACTGTAGGAAGTTCTGCAAAACGTTTCAGTCAGTATGACTCCAGAGGTGTCGAAAAACATGATTTTAAAAGTAATTTTCAGTATCCTTCAGCTCCACTCATTTAAGAGGAGGTCCAAACCTTTTTTCAGGCTTTGTGCTGGGCAATGGTTTTACTTCATCATGTAAATGTAGACCTGCGTCCTCAGTTCTCAGGGTTGCCTACCAGACTTGTTCTAGGTAGACTCTAGTTACTGTGGAATGCTGTAGGTCTTTCACTCATTTGCATTTCAAGAGCAAGAAAGGGGCATGTTTCCCCCCTAAATCATTAGCTCCTGTCCACCTGCTGCTGTGCTTTGCGGTGAGGGTCTGGTGAGTAGCCTTCAGTCCTCCTCGGGGCTGTTCTTTCATTTCTTTCAACTCAGTACATATTTTGCAAGTGCCTCTCAAGAGCCCTTGGAATAACTGGAAATACAAACTGCAGTGAAAATTAACAATTTGCCTCCTCATGTGTGCTTTACTATAGACCCACAAAGTAGATAAAGCCACCATCTCCCCTCCTGAATCCGTATCTCTGGGTGGCATGGCCCCTCTGCTTCCCTCAGGGACCACATAGGAAGAGCTGGATTCAGAACCTTGTAGGTCTTGGGCTGCTTAGAGCTTGTCAGAGCCCCTCAAGGCTAAAAGGATGCCACTTGCTGGATAAGAGCAGATGGAGGAATGGAGTCCCAAACTCCTCTGGTCACTGCTGTGATTTTGAGGCACCAGGAAGCTAAGCAGACTGTCAAGCTGTGGGTGTGCTGACTCAAGACCAGTTACTGCAATCTGTACCAAATCATCCAGCTGCTCCCTTGTCCTGTGGCAGTAATAATCCGCTCTGGCTAACATAGGGTGGGGTGCTTGTGCTGGCAAACTGATTTGTTCCCTGTTTTGATCTGGATTCCTAGTCCTCAGCCATTTTGTCTGGAAACACAGGCACAAACTATAGGATGGGTGTTTTGGCCCTTTATAGCTTATTTAGATATGTCAGCCTGCTTCACCAGGATATGCACAGCAGTTTAGTGCAATAACAGAGTGGTAAAGATACATCTTATGCATCATGGAAAGTTCTCTGAGACCAGTCATATAATCCCTGTAAGGAAGCAAAGTCTTTAGCTGTTTATCTCATTCTCTGACTTGCTCTACCATCTTCATGTCCTTGAACTTGATAGCTCATTTCCTGTTGACGGCTTTTAGACTCTTTACTGCAAGCATTTTAGTTGAAAAAACTTAGAGATGCTTTATTTACTTTCCAAATTTGGTTTTGTAGATGACTATGGAAAGGAGGTCCTGAAGGACTGCTTTTTGTGTAAACTGTGCTGCTGTGCAAAGTGGAGGAGTTCTTGGTTTCAAGACATCCTCTTGAGTCCTCTGAGAGATGGAAGCTTTAAAGGGAGATGACACTGGATGCTTTGCTCCCCACTGGCTGTCCTTGGGCTCCCTACATGTGGTAACTCTGTGGAGGTACTTTGTTAGGTCATCCCCTCCAGTGATCTTGTGGCAGTGCTCGGCGTGAGAGCTCAGTGAGAGCCAAGGAGGTCTGTCTCACTAAGTCCTGCTAGTCAGAGGTAGCTTTTTCCTGAGCAGGGCTCTCCTCAAGACTTTCAGCAGGTGGAGAGCTTCATGTGAAGGCAAGATGCTGTAGTCGGGCACAGCTGTGCCCTCCCTCAGCTGCTCTGCTGGTGTTGGAGGCTGCAGACAACCCCTGAACCAAGCCCAGCATTGCAATACAACACTGTTCAAAGCACAGTATGGAATCAGTGCTAGAAAGAGCATTGTGATGTGACCCTGTTTTGAATTCTGGCTTTTGGATTTTCCTTGGATTTCGAAGTGGTTCAAAAATTTGCAACTTGATTTCCTCTTTTTTTCCTTAGGATATTCGAAACTTGCGGTTTGCTCATAAGCCTGAAGGGAGAACTAGACGATCCATATTTGAGAACCTAATGAAATATGCTTTTCCAGTTTCAAATAATCTGGTAAGTGTTTTCTCTTCAGCTTTTGCCAAAAGACACAGAGTAGCAGTGAACTGTTTTGTTCTGTCCCATCTACTTAATACAGCATTCACATGGGGTGCATTTTCTTGAAGGAGGGGAAGTGCTGGTTTTCGAATCTGTTTTAAAATGAGTTCTGTGGGAGTTTGAATCTTGTAGGAAACAGGAAAAGTCTATTACTGTGCACTTCTTTTAGGCATGGGGAATGACTTACTGATAAAGCCTTGTAACAGAGGGGAAGTACTGAAATCACAGTGACATCCATCAGAGGTTTACAGCTAATAGTGACTGCACTGCCCCAAATCTGGAATGCAGCCCCCCTGTTCTCTAATGTTATGACACTGCAATTGTTGTTTCAAATGCTGGTTGAAAGGATCTGGTTGCTAATCTGTAAGAGCATTCTTGCCCAAGTAGTTTTCTCTTCTCTCTTTAATAACAAACTCCTTTTGTCCATGAAGTACTAGGTAATAGCCAAGCAAGATCAGGGACATATTGTAAAGGATATTGTTGTACTAATTACCTGCTATAGTGAGAGTGTTAATCTTTTTTATAAAGCCCTAAAAGAAAAGTGATGCGGTGGGGAAAAAGAAAGGTCAGTCATGAATTACTATTTGAGATATCAAACATCCTGTAAATGGGCTCTGAGTGGGCTCTTAATAGAAAATTTCCTTTCTTTCAGCCACTTTTTGCCTTTGAGTACAAAGAGGTTTTCCCAGAAAATGGATGGAAAGTGTATGACCCAACTTGGGAATACAGAAGACAGGTGGGTATTGTGCCACATCCTTCCTCAGCCTCTCCTCTTCAGGAATGAGGGTCTGTGCAGTAATGTAATTACAGGTCACATGGAGCAGAGAATGATCCTGCTGACAAATGCCATGCAGGCTGCTGTTCACCACACTGCAGCGACCAAGGAGAGCAGTACAGCTTTAGAGATAGTGGCATCCACTGATGGACATCAGCTCAGGCTGCAGAGAGCTGACTTTAGGCTCTGGTAGAAAAAACTAATGCTCTGGCTTGGTGATCAAGTGCTGCTGGCAGTGAGGAATAGAGGGTGCATGTTCCAGGTACAGGCATCCCATTGTTGGGTTTCACACCTCAGTGCTTTCTTGTATTAGTTTTAATTGTTTCCAGGTTTTCCTGTCTTAAGCAGCAACTTGGGAGGAAAAAAATTAAATGTAGAATGCCTTCACTATCTTAGGTGTGGTTCCTCAGCATAGGGATCAAACTAAAGAGTACTGTGATTTACCATAGTTCAGAGCACACATTTGTAGTGGATCCAGAGAAGACTGATGCAAGGTATTGATGATCATGAAGTGACAGGCTGTCAATTAGGAATACTGTGGTAAAAACTTGAGTAATCCTCTCTGGGGTAAAAGATGGGAGAGTTTTGATTTTATAATGAAATCACTCCTGTCATAAAATTCGCAAGTAGAAAAAGAGCATGATTTGGTAACACGTTTGCCCTGGACACAGTAAGATTCTGTCTCCTCCAGATCCACCAGAATAAGACCAGTTTTCCATTGTAAAACTAAGAAATTTTAAGCCATGCAATTTAAAGATTTATTTGGGTCTTTCTCATCAAATGAAATAAAACCGGACCTCTGTCCTAGCCTAGGTGTTCATCTGATTCCTGGAATCCAAAACCTAAGGATTCATTTCTCTAGCTCTAGTCTTCTAAAAGCTGGGCACGCCTTCTAAATTGGTTATCTAGGCCTGTCATTAACAGATGGGAGAGAGCGCTTCACTGTTGGGGGTGATTTGTTCTCTCCTAAAATAGCTGCCTGAGATAGATTGCTGGCTTCTAGGCTGCTAATGGAAAGTGAGATGTCTCTTACTGTATCTTACTTTATGCTGCCTTCGCTGCAAAATGTGTATGTTCTGCAGTGAGATGCCACAATCTAAAATCTTGGTCCAGACAAAGTCCAGTCGTTTGTAATCACTTTGTATCTAAGGTCAGCTTGACTATAAGGCCAGAGAATGCAGCAATTATTTCTTTGTTTAGAATTTACCTCTTTCTTGGTAGTTATTTAATGGGAAGATCTGCTTGTAGAGAAGGATTTGCAGCCCAAGCTATTTGAGCAAGATGCTTCTTTATAGGGCTGAGAACTTTGGAGTAACAACTAAAGAATACCTGTGCTGTCAGAATAATCTCCACTGGAAAGCACAGCATTCACTCAGCCAAGCATCAGTTAAAACAGGCGAAGTACAAAAGACATTTTTACAATACCTGGAAAGAAGAAAGGATGACCTTAGATAATTTCAATGTAGATTATTCCACTTTCTTAATCCTGGCATGTTGGTTTTTATGAAAGAAGCTTTTCTGTCCATATCAGTTTTTATCCTGTGATTTGGTGTACCTTAAATTTGTGGGGAACTTGGTTACATGGTGAAAGGATACATGTATTTGCATGCATGGGATTTGCAGCTCTTCCTGGCCTTTCTGTAAAGAAAATGAGTGTAAAACATGACCCAGCTGAGGCATTGTTGCAGTGTGTACTTGTTCTGTGGCCTGCTTTTGTGTTGTTTGTGAGTGGGAAGGACAAACTTTGCCCGACTGCTTCTGTGTCAAGAAACCAAACTAATGTCCACACGCTGAAGCCCTCGGTCATTTCCTTACACTAGTAGCTGCAAAAGTGAATCCAAACCAGGATTTTTTGCAGCCACAGCCTTTCTGAGTTTTACCTGTGATGGGCCACAGTCACTACCATTCCAGATCACACAATCCATCTGTTCCAGTTCCTTATCTCCAAAAGTGACCAACGCCAGCTGCTGAAGAAGAGACAAACCATACTGCAGTAGATGTTTATGTTGTGATCTGGCCAGGAGGAGAATTTCATCCTTTTTGTTAGATTGATTTAGGCCCTGCAATATGCTGCTTTATGTCCCCTCCAAAACTTTTAGGTATTTCGGTCTGTTTATTTAATTCCAGTATTTGTAACTGTAGATGTTCAGTTTATCTGTGTGAATGTCGTAGCCTTTTTTCTTAATCCAACCAGGTTCTGCTAAAGCAATAACAAATACTACAGTAAATCAGGATTATGCCTTGAAATGGCAGCAGGAATTCATTAACAGTGAAACAAAACTGGCATAATCAAATCAGATAATGGGATTACCTGTCTCTGACTCTATGAATTGTGATCAGAAATAGAAAAGCAAGACATATGCACTGTCAGCAGGACCTTCTGGAATTGGTTTAAAAACTGCTAGAGAAGAGCTGGCCTAGGGCATCAGCAGCCCAGCAGTATGGCCAGGCATTAAGTTGCTATATCTTAGGCCAGCTCGGTCTTTTCCCTGTGGGAGCAGGGACACATGGAGAGGGGAGTGGAGCAAAAGTAAACTCCAACTACCAGGCATCCAGAAAAGACTTCTAGATCAGGATCCATGGTAAGATCTATGTCCACACTGGTAGACATTGCAAGTTTCAGTGTGGTATGGTTTATTTATTGTAAGTTTTATTAAGATTAATAGAAATGTGTCGATATGATAGCAGTTGTAGCAATTAGGAAAGATACTCAGTAAACTCCTGACTTCCCTGTTAGCATTCTTGGGAAAGATGGAAATATGTAACTTATTAAGAATCTGTGATTGTGTAAAACTGTGGGGAGTAATAAACAACCTGTAGAGAACAAAAGGAACTCAGAGAGGTTTGAGATTTAGTTGATAAATAGAATCACATGTGGCAAATGAAATTTAAAACTGAAATTGCTCCCTGATTTTTATTACACATGGGCTGGCAGAATATAAAACAGAATTGCAAAGTGAGTAAGACTCACTTGAAACCAAAATTCCTTAAGATGCCTTTGGAGTAACTTAAAGCTTTATTTTGCTTAATAAGGTGGGGAGCATTTGGAAAATATTACGAGAGGTTGTGAAGTTGTGTGATGGTTCCCTACGAAAGTCAGTCTTGTCTAATATCCTATACTCTGGTCATACCTACCAGGGAGCCACAGTGTAGGGCTGTGGTTGCTGCTTTCAGAGAAGACATGTAGAGACTAATAACTCAGAAGAACTGACCTGTTTTGAGGATAAAAGAAGTGCCCAGCATTAGTATACAAGCAGAGTGGGAAAGGTAGAGCATGATAACGTCATCCTACAGAGGATTGCTGGGTGTAATTTAGGGGAGTAAAGTGAGGATTGAACTGTTACATGTCCCATCATTTAACTGAGGTCCTGCTTATGCTGGGAATGTCTCTACTGCAGAACAGATCACAGCTCTCTGGTGCTGAATGGACACAGCCCAGGCTCAGTAGATGACAGAGGAACCAGCTTGGCTCTGCAGCTGTATCCTGTGTTGGTGTGGGGATGTACCTCAGCCAGTGTGCTCAGCCTCTTGGTATCTCATGGCTCAAACCAGGTTTGAGAGGGGCACTGCTGGTGTAACTCCGGACCCTCCCTGCCTTGCCTGCTGCGGATCAAGGTGCACCTACATATCTAAGCTCAGAGTGGATCTGCTCAATCCCGTGGAGAGATGTGACTGCATGTAACTACAGCAAAGAAATTACTTTTCTCCTGTCAGTGAAGGATCCTCATGTGTTTAACCCTAACCATGTGCTTTGCAAGGTGCTGGCTTGGCTTCAACATCTTTTCCTGCAAACAAACTCTGTCTTCTACAACATCAAGTGTAAATCAATTGATAACGAAGCCCAAGTCATTACAGTAAGGCATGAATGTCTGTCTAGAGGGAAACCAAGTCTACTTTGTATGTGGAGAGGACACAAAGGCTGTGTTTCAATGGTTAGATGATACAGTTGTAAGGAGTTTTCTCGAGCACAGGGGGCAAGTTCCAGGCACAGCTACAGACCAGGCTGTTACCATCCCTCTTTTAAGTGAGTGTCTTTGAGCGTCTTTAGCCACGCACAAAGGTGCTGCGATGCAAGTCAAGGATCACCAGTAGGAGTCCTACTTGTTTATCCTCCAAGCTCGGACAAACTGTCCTGTGTGGAGGATAAACGAGTTTAATAGTACAGATGTGAGGTGCGTTAGTTCAGCTGGGCTCACTGAGAACAGTCATGGGTACATCTAATTTATGACTATAGATGTGGCTTTGCTGCCTTCCTCAGTTTGCCCTCTGGCAGCCACCAGAGATACGAATTTCCCTAGAACCAGGAGCTGCTAGCAACATTAATTTACCTGAAGAAGACAGACCTGTGCAGAAGTTTCTGGTCACTAATGTGGACGTGCCATGTGCCCTGGCAGCTTCAGGATGATCACAACCTGCTGTTAGCAAGGCATGCACTCCTGCAGGTGCACAGGCAGGCAGCTCCCGGAGCCACTCCTTAGCCTGCCGAGGCTTATTGAGGTACATCTGTAACAGTTTGGTTTGATAGTAGGCTTTTGGGTGCTTGCAACTTACCGGGAAGCAGTGAAATGCATCTTAGATGAGGAAATGCCAGTGTGCTTTATATCACGTTTAGCTTTTTCTATTGATTCCAGCTGGAGAAAGGGCAAATCTGAAGGAGCACGAATAAGTGCAGAAGCTACACTGCATTATGGCAAACGTCCAGGCAAGAGGCAAATCCAGCTTCTCTTCTAGCCCACTTGACTTATTTCTGTTTGGTTCCAGTCCTTAGGGAAAGTCACGATCCGAATCCAAAGCGTTTTGGGTGGTGCTGTGATTCAAGGCTCCCAGGCCAGGGGAAAGCGGACATTCCCCATGAGTCAAAGGAAATTTGAATGCTGACACACAGCATCTTTTCTTTCCTTGGGGCCTGGTCATGGATTTTTCTGGTCTGGGATATTGCAGAGGAAAGATTTCCTTCAAATTTGTTAGTGTAGCAGCTGAAAGACTTAGAGCTTTGGAGAGCTTTAGAGCTCAGTTCTGGCCCAAGCAGTATGTGCTGAAGCCGCAGTTCCCAGCACTGTGAAGAGGGTGCTTTCCGGTGCCCACTCCTTGGTCTTCTCCGTGAGCATTGGTAGAGTTGCTGGGTAAAATGAAAAGGAGCCTTTCTTCCATGTAGCTGCTTGTTAGCTCCCATTTTTCTTGCCAAGACTGTGCTGACAGTATAGTTTTCATTCAGATTTGGGGGAGGTAAAATTTTCAGGAATTGCTTATGGATCCATTGCATGTACTTATTAGGACAGGACTGAGCATGAATTTCCCATTAGTCCACTTCCAGGTAGTAAACAGCTTGGTCACTGGCAAGAGTCTAGCTATTCCCTGGCTGGCAGCAGAGCTGGTGGACCCAGCAGATTCCATCCTTTCTAGGTACAGCAGATAGACCTCTGAGCATCAGTAAGCTTGAACTGTGTATACACACTGCTTGATGTCTGTTTCTGCCAATTCTTTGGCTTCAGACAGTGCCAAAAATAGCTTTCCTTCAGGCTTTTGGGGTACTCGTGATCCTTGTAGTAACATTTTCTTCCCAGGGAGGGCCAAAGGACAAAGTGGTGGTTCACAAGCTGGGTGTGTGACTGATATTAGACAGAAGGTCTGGCCTCCCCTCAGATTTCTGACCATGACCTCTTTTGACAGCGTGACTCACCACTGGGACGGGGAGCTGGCTGCACTCTGCGTGGGTCAGCCGTAATTATCACAGAGCTCGTCTGACTCGTGTTAGATTTGTCGTTTATTTCCTGTGGGAGCCGTGACAGTGGTAATCAGTGTCCCACCACCCTCCCTTAAAATGAAGTAGTGTTTATTAGAACAGAAGCGTGTATTGTGCTAAGAGTTGATGTTCCCCTAAAACACACTCTGTGCTTCACGGCCTGGCCATGTTTGCTGCAGCAGATGTGTCTTCCCCACAGAGACGCTTTGTGTGGGAGCTCACCCCTGCTGCAGCAGGGCTCTGTTTAAATCTCTCCTTGCAGGCAGCTGCACCAGCCACTCCCTGTTGGTCTGTTCCCTCCCAGCATCAGCCAAACCACATCTGCAGGATGTCAGGGTTGTCCCCACTGTGCTTCAGGTGTTACTTGGAGATTGTTTTCTCGGAAGCTGTTGAGTGGCTTCCCCATCATGGCATGCTGAGCTCTATGATGTGTGTGTGGAGATTCCCTGCTCTCCCAGCCCAAGTCCTTAGTACAGCCAGAGAGCTTAGTGTCACAGAAACACAGGAGTTGCATATCACATACAGTCACGCAACCAGAGGCATACAATTGTTAAATTTTTGGTGGTTTTAGAGGTTGGCACTGTTGTGCCACAAACACTGAACAAAGTCCAAATCAGGCTGATTTTTTGGGGGTGTTTCACTGCCTGTTCTCCCTTCTTCCCCTTCCCCTTTATCCTGTCTGGTAACTCCACTTTGTATCCCTAATTTCCAACCACCACATTTGAAATAAGTGTCACAAGAGGACTCAGTTGGTCACCGATTCTGTCCGCTCCTGGCTCTCCTGTAAGCCCATGCTGAGACCAGGAGGTGTCTTAAAGATGGGCTCAGGGAGACCACCTGTGTTGCTACACCTGTAGCCTCCACAGTTCCTTTGCCATAGGTTCAGTTTCCCTGCTCTTCAGTGATTTGAGCAAAACATCCACCTGTCTGGGGAGAGACATGAAATGCAAGTTACCAAGATAATGCATTCCCAGGTGCCAGCTCTAAATGCCCTTCATTAGTAAAAGTTGCCTTGAATTTCAGGTCTGGGGATTTGTCTGTGCTGCGGTCTCAGAGCAACTCATTTGCTAACTTGCAGTTTCCTCCTTAGGGAATTCCCAATGAAAGCTGGAGGCTGACCAAGATTAATGAGCGCTACGAGCTGTGTGACACATACCCTGCCATTCTGGCTGTGCCTGTAAACATTCCCGACGAGGAATTAAAGAGAGTGGCATCCTTCAGATCAAGAGGACGCATACCAGTGAGTGGGACAGAAGAAGCCACTTTGATGTGGTTTTCTTACACATACCTTTGGGCAATAAGTAATACCAAGATCAGGCTGAGTGAATTCCAGGGAGCAAATAAATGGTCAGTGGATAATAAAAGTGACAACAACATGTTTGAGGACATAGAAAACAACAGTATCTGCTGAAACTACTGTTGTGAAAGAGATGTAGACTAAACCAAAACTAGAAGATAAGATAATTTAGCACAACTCAGACCAAATCTCAGTTCAGTTCCTGGGAAACACAAAGCAACCCTGTTTGGCTGTTTACAAGAGTCTGGCCTACTCTGACTTTCAGGATAGAGGAACATGTAGTGATACTCTTGATGAGAGTGCTTATTAAATTAAATAAGATAAAACACATTGTTATGATGATTATTTCAGAGGTAACTGAAAAGGTACTGGTTTATTTCTCAAGTCTATAGAAAATTCAGTCTGTTCCTAAAGCGCTTAACTTTTACGTGGTGTAACATAAAGTAAGACGTAGCCCACATACTGACTCACAAAACAGCCAGAAAAACAGTCTGCATCGTATTTAAAAGTCAGACTTAAACAATTTGATCACCTTTTGTTTGTTCAAACTTTGGGAATGCCACCAGAATGAGTAAGGACAGAAGAGTTCTTTCATTCAGTTGTGACTTAATAGAATCCTTCAGTCCACTTAGCCTTCTGGAAACAGCTAATACAGAATCCTGGAGCAAACCATTACAGGTAAATCACTTCACTGGTTTAACGAATCCCATTTTCCCCTAATTTATTTCCCATTTGTTTCCAAAGGTCTTGTCATGGATTCACCCAGAAAGTCAAGCAACAATCACTCGCTGTAGCCAGCCCATGGTGGGAGTGAGTGGCAAGCGGAGCAAGGAGGATGAAAAGTATCTTCAAGCCATCATGGATTCTAATGCCCAGTCCCATAAAATCTTCATATTTGATGCAAGGCCTAGTGTGAATGCTGTAGCCAATAAGGTCAAGTACTTTTTCCTCTGACTAAAACTGGGAATGTAATAATTTAGAGCACATTTCCCACCACCATTTCATATTATTCTTAAGGATCACAAAAGAGTTTTCCACTGCAAAGGAAGTCTGCATGCAATGATCTGATTCTCTAGACAGACTTTTATATGTGCACTGGTATCTGTAAGATGTCAGTGTGACTCTAATGATCCAGTATATTAATTTACAATGGGAAATGAGATTGTAAGGGAAAAAACATTGAAGCAGTTCTGAGGTCAGACCCTAGCACCCTGGATCTTGTGTGTCACCATTTTTCAATTCACATGGTTGAAATACTGCTTCCTCTAACAGCACCAGAGCTTTGTCTGTCCTAACTGTGATGGGAGCAGGATATACTCAGCACTTCTGAAAATCAGGCATTGAGATTTTTAATTTCAAAATATAACTGGGGATTGCTAATGTCAAGGAATGTTGCTGTGTTCTTTCTGCTCTTAAGGAATCATAGAGTGGTTTTGGTTGGAAGGGACCTTTAAAGGTCATCTAGTCCAACCCTTCTCTGCCATGAGCAGGGACATCTTCTGCTAGAACAGGTTGCTCAGAGCCCTGTCCAAACTGACCTTGAATGTTTCCAAGAATGAGGCATCTACCACTGTTCTGGAAAATCTGTTCCAGTGTTTTACCACCCTTACTGTGAAAATTTTCTTCTTTATATTTAGTCTCTATTACTTTCAAACCATTACTCATTGTCCTATCACAACAGGCCTTACTAAAACATCTGTCCCCATCTTTCTTATAAGCCTCCTTCAAGTACTGGAAGGCTGCTCTAAGGTCCCTCCTGTGCCTTCCCTTCTCAGCCTTTCCTCACAGGAGAAGTGCTCCAGACCTCTGATCATCTTTGTGGATTTGATCCAACAGTTCCATGTCTTTCCTCTGCTGGGAACCCAGAGCAGGATGCAGCACTGCAGGTGGGGTCTCACCAGAGCAGAGCAGAGGGGCAGAATCCCCTCCCTGGCTCTGCTGCCCACGCTGCTTTGGATGCAGCCCAGGATGCGTTTGGTTTCCTGAGCTGTGAGTGCTCATGGCCGGGTCATGTCCAGCACCCCCATGTCCTTCTCCCCAGGGCTGCTCTGATCTGTCTGTCCCCCAGCTTGTGTTGATACCAGGAGTGTCCTGACCTGGGTGCAGCACCTTGCACTTGGGCTTGGTCTTGCACTTGCTCATGGGGTTCCCATGGGCCCACCTCCTAAGCTTGTCCAAGCCCCTCTGGATGGCATCCCATCCTTCAGGAGCGTCAGCTGTACCACTCAGCTTGGTGTCACCTCCACACCTGATGAGGGTGCATTTGATCCTTGTGTCTGTGTCTCTGATGAAGATATAAAATAGCACTAGTCCCAGTATGGACTCCTCAGGGATACCACTTGCCAATGACTGGACATTGAGCTATTGGCCACTACCCTCTGGCTGTGGCTATCCAACCTCTCATCCGTCAGACTGTCTGCCCGTCATCTCCAGTCCAGAGAGAAGGTTGTTTTGGGGGACTGTGTCAAAGGCTTTACACAAGTCCAGGTAAATGACACCCATAGCCCTTCCCTTGTTCACTGCTGTAGTCACTCCATCATAGAAGGCCACTGGGCTGGTCAGGCAGGACTTGTCCTTGGTGTAGCTGTGCTGGCTATCCTGAATCACCTCCCTGTCCTCCATGTGCCCTAGCACATCTTCTAGAAGGATCTGTTCCATGGTCCTCCCAGGCACAGAGGTGAGGCTGACAGGTCAGTAGTTCCCTGGGCCCATCATTCTACCCTTCTAAAACTTGTGTTTCATGCCATCACTTTAAGCTTTGTTTTAATGGTGAAGCTGCTTTTTTGCTGTAAAGATAATTTTTTTCCTTTTTTTTTCTTTAAATTTGCCTTTCCCACTACTTAGGAAAGGCAATTAGTGTGTGGGTTATCCTCCGCTGTAATAGTATGGTAAATTTTAAAATGATAGATTACCAAATGTAATGAGTTAACAGCTTGAATGGGGATAAATGATAATTACAGAGGAAAAGAAGGCTTGTAATGTGATATTCTTTGGTAAAAATTATAGCATTCATTAGCTTTTGCAGAAGAGAGACACAAAGTGTGTGTCTGTGTATGTTTGCTCCCAGTTGTAAGATAAAGCCGATGTTCCTTGCCAGCTTTAGATAGCCCAGTCACTGTGGTATTTTGTCAGCTGCGATTTGCTCAGGACAAATGACTGGGATAAAGTACAAAATACGTTTTTGCTTAATGATTTGTGTGTAAATTTTGTTCTTCAGGCTAAAGGAGGGGGCTATGAGAGTGAGGATGCCTATCAGAATGCAGAATTAGTGTTCCTGGACATTCACAATATTCATGTTATGAGAGAGTCGCTGAGAAAACTGAAAGAAATTGTGTATCCCAATATTGAGGAGACTCACTGGCTGTCTAATTTAGAGTCAACTCACTGGCTAGAGCATATCAAGGTATGCACATGGCTGAGCAACCACGAATCCTTACCAGTCTGCTCACTGGGAAAGATATCCAGGGCTAACTCCATGATTTTCAATTCCTTGTAAATTTAAAGACTTACCATTTGTTTTCCATTTATAAGCAACTAAAACCATAGTTTCTTGGAGTGAGGAATCTTAAGGATGGAAGTGAGGGATGTTCCTGGGTGATGTGTATCTGTGAAAGCTCTGCTTAGAGGTCAGGAGTCACAGAGTTTCCAAGCTCTTGACTCAGCTCCTTGACATCTTGGCCTTATTGCCTGGTCCAGACAAGCAAATGCTGGAAGTTTGCACCCTGTCAGCCTTTCAAGAATCCAAGCAGAGTCAGAATAAGGAGGCAAAATGTTTTGGCTTCTCCAGATGCTGGTTTTCAAATTAACTTCTTCCTGTTCTAAAAATGTACATCTTATATTGTTACTCTGCTGGTGCAGACAGGGGCAGATCTGCTCCTGGGGCAGCTGCAAGGTGATGGCCATTCCTATCAGACACAAAATGCTCCTGCATTTAAATCCTGACTCGTCAAAGGACTGAGCTTTATGCAAGGGCTCTTCTAGAGCTGCGCCGACACTACAGTTTAGATGTGTCGTCATCTTGCTGGAACAGAAAATGTGTTCACCAGTTTGCTGTCCTAGTTATAAAGTAGTTGGAAGTGGTTTACCATTCTCCTTGAGGCAAACAGAGCCCTTGGTTTGTCCTGTGCTGTCACTAGCCATTTTTCATTTAGAGTTTCTGTTCCAAAGAGATTTTGTAATTTGTTTTTTTCCTTGTCCTAGCTCATTCTTGCTGGAGCCCTTCGGATTGCTGACAAAGTGGAATCGGGGAAGACGTCTGTGGTTGTGCACTGCAGTGATGGCTGGGACCGCACAGCCCAGCTCACCTCGCTCTCCCTGCTCATGTTGGATGGCTACTACCGAACCATCCGGGGCTTTGAAGTGCTAGTGGAGAAGGAGTGGCTGAGCTTCGGCCACAGATTCCAGCTGGTGAGTCACTAGCCCGTGGAAGGCACTGAACAGAAAGTTATTGTCCCTCTTGAAGGATTTCAGAGTTTAGCCTTTCCTGTGAGAAGTTTCCCAGCTGAACTCGCAGAAGAGAGGTGGCTGCTGATGTTATTGTTTTCCACCTATAATACCATTTCTCTCTTAACTTCCTTGGAACTATACTGGTTAGATACAAGGAACAGGTGGTATTAAATCTCTCAGGTGTCTGATTGATAATGTCATGTTCCCATGCTTAGGCTTAAACTAACAGCGTGCATTGGGTTCAGTGCTGGCATTTCTGCTGGGAGTTGGCAGAGACCACTGGGGTATTTTTTGTCTTTCTTTCCAGTTCAGTCCATTTTCTCAGACTGCTTGGGCACCATCATCTAAGAAATGCTTTGGTATTGAAGAGGTTGGGGAATTCGTTTATAGCCTTGACGTCACATTTTCTTCAGGCACACTTTATTTTTGGAGAGGCTTCTAATTATCTAGGTGAAAGAGCAGCAGTTTGAGCGTGGACCAAGAGTAGCTTGTGGTTGTGTCCTTGCAGTTGGCAAAGAGGCAGCTTTGTGGGCTTGTGACACAGCAATTTGTTATGGTTTGCACTGATGGGAATTGAGAGAGCCTTTCAGTAGTATCCTTTCAGTCTTTGTTCCTGTTGTGTTTTGCTCGTAGCTGTTCTCTAGTGGTTGTTCAATTTTGCAAGGGCTGGAACAAGGTCTGTGTACAGCACTTGCAGCGGTGGGTTGCACTGTCAAATGCTCTGAGGAAGGTGGGGAAACTGAGGCACTGAAGCAGCTGAAGTTCTGCTGCAGCAAAACTTGTGATCTGGTATTTGAACAATGAGTGTTTTAGATTCTTCACTGTCTAGACAAGGACGGTAGTGACAGTGATTTCCTTTGGTGAGGGGAGAACAGTATTGGAGATCTCTGTTACTTACATGTTCTTGTTCTGTCTTTGTACCGCACTTGGGGCTCCCGGGTAAGATGTGACCATTCATGCACTCTGCTAGTTCTGAGGAGTCATGCCTCACATGTGTTGGCCACACAGCATGGTCAGGGTTGGAGGCCTGCTTCAGGGAATACTGTCATTACTGCCTCTCTGGAGGTGGCAGGAGATGGGCTGGGCTGGTGTTTGTACAGCTCTTGGAAGCCGCGAGGTGTTGCGTGACGGTTATCGCCGCATGCCGTGCCTGTAGGTAGTGCTTGGATCTAGCACGCTCTACTACTGAAGTAGCCAGGACAACAGCTGCAACTGAAGCAAAAAGCATTCTCATTTTTTTTCCTTCTGAACTTTAGCTATTAACTGAAATCAGTGCCAGCATAGCATCTGGAGCCTCTACTCAAACAACTCTTGTTTTAACTTAGCATGAAACTATCCCCATAAAGAATTGTCACTTCAAAGACAAGGAGAGTAGCTGTCCTTTACTCCTTTAGCCACTGATATGGACAAAGCAATATCAACACTCATTAGAAGTCTTTAAAGCTATTGGTCAAGGTTCAGATGACTGAGAGCAGACCCCAGCAGCTTCCCTAGGAAGCCCTGTGTGACTGGTGTTCTTCATCCTGCTGTTTCAGAGGGTTGGCCACGGGGACAAGAATCACGCCGATGCGGATCGCTCTCCCGTCTTCCTCCAGTTCATCGACTGCGTCTGGCAAATGACAAGACAGGTAAGCTGCTGGGTGGCACCCGTGTCGACAGCGCCAGTGCACCGAGACGTGGCACAGTGTCTGGACACAGGAATGATTTCCAAGCTGACCTGTGCAGGCTCTCCTTCCTGGGCTTGTATTCTTGCTTTGATTCTGGCAGCAGGCTTTGTGGGAGCCTGTTTAGCAAAGAGCCTGAAGGCACTTGCTGATGTCAGTCCCTAGCATGGTGGATGCAACTCAAGCTGATCCTGTAACCAAACTGCATCAAGACATGCTCCATTTTAACAACTACTGAAGGCAGATGTACTGCTCCCAGTTCCTAACGTGATGTACAGAGCTGAGTGCCTCACTTCAGACCAGGCAGGGCAGAGGTACAGTCCAGGAGAGATCCCCTATGTCTGGGAGGTTTTTCCCCAAGGTACATGGAACCTGGAAGCTTTTTTGTATCTTCTGTGACACAAAAGTCAGCTATGGTCAGGCAGTTCACTGGAAAAAAGCTAGGCTCATCATGGATTAGACCAGGAGAAATGGAAGAGAAGGATGGCACTATATTTGAAGCTGTACCAAATCCATGCAGAGAGAAGAGGAGGCTTTACCATCATCGAAAGTCACTTTCGTTTTGGTCTCCTTGGATTGCTCTTACAGCTGGGCATCCTGACCTGCAGCCGGTGAGGTCAGGATGTCACAACTGGGGCACCCCAGGAAGAGAAGGGTGGTTGTGAGGGAGGAAGACCTCCTGTTCTCTCCATCACCCCTGCAAGTCTTTGCAGTTCACTGCATGTATTCATACTGACGTTTCATGGAGCTTCAGTTGTCCCTGTCTCAGGCCAGATTGTTTCTGCACAGAACTCAGCAACAAACATGGCCTGTGTCCGTGCACCTTTTTCTCCTGCTGACCTCTGTCACAAGGTGCCTCCCTGCTGTTCCCTCTGGGCAGTGCTGTTTTAGGCACTCAGGTTATTTCCATTTGGCCCTAGGAAGTTTCCACTTTTTGAATGTATTTATTTCACATGAGCCTTTTGAGTGCAGTCCAGCCGCATGGCTTGCCATGAGGGGCAGGCACAGCAGAGCAAGCTTCAATCCGAAGCAGCACTGAGTGTATATAAACACAGTGCTCTAACCCTGCCGACCTCTGGCTTTTGCTCAAAATTCCTCTCTGCACATGCAAAGCAGCTTTCCAAGAGGGAAACTCTTGCTCCTGGAAGGAGCAAATATGACCCTGAATATCTAGCCAGGCAGGGAACAGGGACAGATCCTGTTGTAGAAATCAAGAGGCCAACTCCTTACCAAGATCACAGTGTGGGAGAAAGTTTATTTTCTTGTTTCAAAATCCCAACCTAATTTTCTGTTTCTGCCTAAAGTTTCCTACAGCGTTTGAGTTCAATGAGTACTTCCTGATCACCATCCTGGATCACCTGTACAGCTGTTTGTTTGGGACCTTCCTCTGCAGCAGTGAGCAGCAGAGAGTGAAGGAGGTAAGACAGCTTCTCTCCAAGGTAAAACCTGTTCCTGATTGCTTTAGCTGGCCAGATACTGCCACAGAAGCTGGTTCCTCACTCAAAGGTAGATGTACATATGGGCCTGGGAAATGCCAAGCTCCCCTTCTCAACAGCTGGGACTTGGGGGATTTTCCTCTTTGCACAAACTGCTGTCTGTTGGAGAGTTCGTGTTTCAGAGCAACACCATCTCCCTTCTGGACACTCTGTGTACTTCCAGTTAGTCACTAGTGGTCGAATAGCTCCGGGTGTCTCCCAGGTAGTGGAAACGCAGTTTTGCTTTGAACTTCAGTTTACTGTAACCTTTTCCATGGGAACTGGTACTTTTTTGTTGTCCCTTTTCTTTGAAGTGGTCCCTTTGAGGTGCTTTTAACTACCTAGTGTGTGCTGTCATTCTGCACACACAGGTTACAGCACATAACTGGTCTTTATGCTTGTTCTTGCTGCGCTTGCATCTTCCTGAGAGAGGACAACTCTCCTACTCTTAGTAAGGACGTGCCTCTCTGTCCTGCCGCAAGCCAGCTCTGCCCTGCAGTCTGGCCGAGGTTTGTTTGCCCAGGGAGGAGTGTAGAGATGTGTACATTCAGACCCAGTCTGGAATCAGAAGGAAAACAGTGGCTCTCATTCTGTCTCACCTACCTGAAGATGCGGCATTCTGTCACCAAAGGCTGCAGCCTAACAGCACAGAGGTACTTGAGGGCAGTGCTGTGTGGACCTGATGTGATTACATTTGATAGAACATCAGTTAGAAATAATCATAAAAACGAGCTGTAAAATAAAAGTGATAGCATTTTACTATGGTGAAATCAGTGTCCCTGTTTCTCTGGAGTCCACAGTGATTGAATAATTGTCATTTCCAGGGAAAAAAATCTGCATGCTGTTTGCACGTGGGTTTGGGGTTTTTTTTAAAAGGCCTCAGCCTAGTGAAGTACTTAATCTAGAAAGTACTTCAGCACTGGTTTCAGTGGGAGTATTCACAGGCCTAATTATTCCACTAGACCAGGGTCTAAGTCAAATGTTTTCTTTTCTTCCTTTGCAATTAAATATTCCACCAAGTCCTCCAGGAGCACTTCAGAGAAGTGAAGTTTAACTAAAGCACTGAGAGTTCACATGCCAGTGTCCCCTCGCTGTACCAGTGGTGATGCCTGGTCTGTGCTGGCAGCTGGGTGGGTCAGAGGGGTTGCTCTGTGCCAGGGTGCGTGTTCCTGCCTGCCTCTATGTGCTTTTGAGTACAAGAACCACATCAAAAGAACAGTTTTGGGTTTTGTTTTTTAAGCTTTTTTAAAAAGAAACCAGTTCCGTGTTAATGACAGGCATATGTCTGTGCTGCTGTAGTTTGTAGATAGCTGGGATTCGTATGGCAAATAAAGCCTCCTCCACCCCCTTCCCTTACAGAGCCTTCCAAAAAAGACTGTATCACTTTGGTCTTACATCAACAGCCAACTGGAAGACTTCACTAACCCTTTGTACGTGAGCTACTCCAACCACGTCCTGTATCCCGTGGCCAGCATGCGCCACCTCGAGCTGTGGGTCGGCTACTACATCCGCTGGAACCCCAGGATGAAGCCTCAGGTACGCCTCTTCCTGCCCCTGCTTCCCTCCCTGCTGGTACCAGTTCTGTTAATTTTGGTGGTCAGGGCCTTTAGGTAATGTACAAACTTATGCTGCCACTGCTTGAATCTGAAAACAAGCGCCTAAATTCAAATGCCAGCAAGAGCAAGCACCACCTAGAGCTGCCTGGTGCAGGTGCCCAGCTGGACATCACCACCTTGGGAAATCTGCAGGAGGTGAAGATTCTCAGCAGTTAGGGAAATTTTTGACTTAGAATGTGGGAAAAATGATCTGAATTCTCTTTACAGAAGATCTTAGACCTCTAAGACTTCTCTGGATGTGGGGTTCTAGACAGGAATTTTGGGGCTGTATTTAAATTACTGGTGATGGGAACCTGCTGCTTGCTTTGGCTGCCTGAGGCACAAGGGTCTGCCCTCAGCCAGCAGGGAAGCTGGCCAGCAGGGCAGCTGGCTTGCCCGGGGCACCCCAGACAAGCAGTCTGAGCATGACCCTGAATGCTGACATCACTTTTTTGTAGGAAGGGACGCAAATTCCCAGTTGCCTCACTGCCCATCTGCAGGTAACAGCTCTGCAAATCTGCAGCATTAGAGACAGGAACCCAGCAAGCACTTTGCAGTACTGACTGTTAAACACTCAGAACTATGTGAAAATATTTAGAATAATCTGGCTGGTTTTTGCCCCTGAAATTATGTCCAGGCTGAGATGCCATGGCCAGTGTCCCCCAGAAATGTCAGAGATTGGAGTTTGGCAATTGTCATCTTTCAAAATACGTACAGACTGTTTTGTTTAGCCACCATTGCACCATGCATGTTGGATCCAAATGAGCATCCCAAAGCCAGAGCAAACCACTCCGGCACCTGTGGGCTGGAGCCTGATGACACTCAAGCACACCTCCCCCCTTTCCCTCACAGCTAAGGTCAGTTTTGTGCTTCAGGCTCCCACTTCCACGCTCACCTCCCAGTGCTCAGCTGCACATTTCCTTGCAGGAACCTGTCCACAATCGCTACAAGGAGCTTCTGGCCAAGCGGGCTGAGCTGCAGAAGAAAGTGGAGGAACTGCAGAGAGAAATCACGAACCGTTCCACCTCCTCGTCGGAGCGAGCCGGCTCTCCCGCACAGTGCGTCGCTCCCGTACAGACAGTTGTATAATACAGACTTCTTTTGGCTCACTACCTTCCCAGGACCATGGGGGGCAGCTTTTCTGAAACCCCCTGGATTTCCAGCATGGTGCTTGGGAGATGCCAACCTATTTATTTATTTCTCTCCAGGGTAATTTATTAGTACTGTAGCACTAGAGAAAGCTTAAAGCAAAAACCAACACAGACAAGGCCCCCTATGCAATTAACCTTCTCAGTGGCTAGCTTATAATACAAGCCAATTGCACTTGCCACCTGTAAGAAGCCTGGAGCTTGCTCTTTGTTCACTGATGTGCTGGAAATCACTTGGCTTGAAAGAGTCTGTGCACGAGCATGAAGTACCATGGAGGAAAAACGTCTGCTCAGAAGCTTGAAAGGCCAAACCTGCCTTTGTATTGGAGCCTCAGATAAGGCTGTGACATTGCATGCCCTCCTGCACAGCAGAGTGAGTGGGGGCATTTGCCAGCACACTTGGAAACAAGCAACAGTAACGTCTGAAACGTGTCATTCCCTTCACCTCAACCTAGATCATAGGAAGCCATGTAAACGATGCCTTATTTAAAGAAAGGGCAGCTTCTCCCAGTAAAACACGGCAGTCGGGGAGCATCATACAGGCCTTGATTTTGTAGGACAACGTTTACGTCCATCTCTGCAACTTTAGAATCTTGCTTATGGTTTACAGTGGGTGTGCCAGGATGCAACTTAAGCACCTTTACTTCTGAGGGGGGAGCAGAGTGTGGCTCCCCTGGGCTTTCCACAGCTCCTCTGGCCTCCAGTGCCTCATAGTCATCAGGGGAAAGATAGTGGAATACCAAGGGGCACATGTGAACTGCTGGGATCAGCCATTACATTTTGCTTCGGTAAGCATAATTAGCAATTTTAATGCTTCTGTGCAGGGTTATAGTGGTGTACTTATGGTATTTCAGTTTTCTGCTAACTAATGGAAGCAACTGTGCATCAACCAAAGACGCCTTTCTGCCTGCATTGCAGCTGCTGCTTTAGGTTTTTCTGGCAGACTGAACAGCTTAGCCATTTTCTAAACCCTACCTTTTTCCTCATAGTCTGCTTCAAGAACTGGTGTCACTCAACTAAACTCAAGCTGAAATTCAATTTTAATACAAAAATTTCCTGTAGGAGATAAACCACACACTTGGTCAAACCATGACTTCCCCCCCTTGCTCTTCCAAACAGGTAAGCATGGGGTTGCAGAAGAGGGGGCTTACAGCAAAGGCAGGTCTTCAGGCTGCTTCTCCACCTGTTTGCTAAGGAGAAGGGGCACTGCTTGGTGTGGGTTCCTGTGTTGCTCTTTCATGACAGGATCCCGGACTGTGGTCACCTGTTTAACGTAACCTGTCAGCTGCTTCACTCAGCTGCTATTCTGCTAGAGGAGGATTTTTGGAGAGAGCATTAAGAGTAGACCCATTTCCACCTAAGAAACTGCCTTTCAAAAGCCACATTCCTGCCAAGGCAGTTCACAGTCATTTCCTCCTGCAGTCTCCACTTCTGCCTGCTCTACTGCTGCAATCACCACAGTGTGCTTACAGAGAAATCCACAGCCACCTTCTGACAGGGTGAGTAACAGGCTGCACAGCACCACCACGTTTGTTATGGGCTGGCCTGACACATTATGGTTCAATAGTGCAAAGAATCCACATAAAATACTTCGTAGGGACTTGGATTTGCTTTGAGGTTAAAGGGCAGGTCTGCTCTTACGTACAATCACTATATAAGATGGTTTAAAGCATTATTCTGTATTAGCAAATTGACTGTGTGTGTATATTTTGCTTATTGATGAAGGCTGTTTGGTTTCCTTAACACTAATAAAAACAGATAAATGGATAATGTTCCTGTGCTCTCATTTTCAACTGTGTGGTTTTCCAAAGGACTTGCAGGACATGCAAACATTAAATAAATAGCATTGCAAGTTCAGTGTGTAAAATCCAAATCTCTCATTCTTCTGTAAAGGGTCTTGCAAGATGCTAATGTTGAAACCCTGAAGTCTAGAATGACAGAAAAGCAAGATTCATCTTTGGACAAGTTTCATTTATCCTGTACAGACCAGTATTAATATAGATACAGTGCTTAGCTACTCAGTATTATAAAAACAGAATCACAGAATGGTTTAAGTTGGAAGGGACCTTTAAAGATCATCCAGTTCCAACCCCCCGATGGGTACAGACACCCTCCACTGGACCAAGTTGCTCAAAACCCCATCCAGCCTGGCCTTGAACACTTCCAGGGATGGGGCATCCCTCATTTTCTCTGGGCAGCCTGTGCCAGTGCCTCACTGCCCCCACGGTAAAGAATTTCTTCCTGATACCTAATCTAAACCTGCCCTCTTTCAGTTTAAAGCCATTCCTCCTTGTCCTATCACTGTGTGCCATCTCCAGCTCTCGTATAACCCTTTCAGGTGCTAGAAGGCCTCCCCAGAGCCTCCTCCTCTCCAGGATGAACACCCCAACTCTCACAGAAGCTACTGTCAAATGCACTGCGAAGTGCAGAATTTTTTTTTTCATTGCAGAAGTATTTCACTCAAAGTATTCTGAAATACTTTCACGACTAAAAAAAACCTCCAGAATTTCTGCACCTTACAGTACATCGGCACAGTAACTTCTGTGTAAAAGGAAGATTCACATTTTTGCATGTAACTTGGGCAAAGCCTAAATTCACTGGGATGGTCTGTGATCAACTCAGTGGATGCTCCCTGATGCTCTCAGCCCTGGTGGGCTTAATTCTAACTTGGGCACCTCATTCATTCACTGTAGGCAGCATGGATGGAGCCTAAGATACTCCTAAGCACCCCACCAGTAAGGAGCTGCATGAGGACACCTGAGGTCATGCTGAAGTTAACCCATCTTTGAGCAAGCTGACCTCCAGAGGTCCTTCCCGAGCAAAATGACTGAGCGCAAATTTCAGCTACTGATTTTTCAGGACCTCTGGTATGAGCTGCTCTTTACATGATTACTCCCACCGTATCTGGTGAGCAGCATCTAACAGCAGCTAACACCTTATGTGCCTTAGGTGCAAGGAGACAAGCTGGGTGGATCACCTACAAGCAACAAACTCAACCCCCTCTGCCTGTGTTGACCCTGCAGAGCTCCCTCCCTGTTGCTACAGGCAAGGCTGCACAACTCTGACTCTAACCTTACCTGCAGCTCCCATTCATCACCCTGACCAGGCAGAAGTCACCTTGCCATGAAGAGCCCACTGGCTGTGGCACAGTGCTGCAGCAAACACCCAGCTAATTTAGAGGAAGTGCAGCTTTCCCACAATTCATTCAACAGGCAAGCTGGCTTTATTATTTTTCAACTATATATACAGGTAATCTGGGTCTTCTATACATTCCAATAGGAAAATCTTTAAATTATTAACATAATAAATAACATTTCATCAGCTGTGCAAGTCAGAGCACAAACTTAATTGCACTACTACCAGTAAGTAGATAGCTCATCAAAGCACATGCTTCAAGTTAAAAGCAAGACACCAGAACCAAAAGGCATGATTGAGGCACTTGCAGTTTAAAACACTTGTGGTTTCTCTCACTCCTTTACCACCCAAAGCTGTCAGCTAGAGACAGGGTAGTACCCCCTATGCTACAGCTTTTTCCTAAAGCAGGATTTCTGCAGAAAAATTTCACTTGATCATTAAGCAACATAATTCATAAGTTATTT
This sequence comes from Machaerirhynchus nigripectus, assembly GCA_013397975.1. NCBI lineage: Eukaryota > Metazoa > Chordata > Aves > Passeriformes > Dicruridae > Machaerirhynchus > Machaerirhynchus nigripectus. The sequence continues at coordinate 911,775 of VZRQ01000719.1, forward strand.
TGCTCCATTTCTGAGTACTCAAAACATCCACTGCCACTGATGCTGACTAATGCAACATAGCAGAACCAGGGAAGCCTTTTGAAGAGAGCTCCACAGAACACCTTTGAAAGGGTTTACCTGTTCTCCCTCAGACACTCCCGGAGATGGACTCACTGCAGCTGCACACAGAACAGAACTGACAGAAGCCCTCAACACCCAGGGCTGCAGCATTGTTTTCACAAAATAAATCATCCTGAGAAGCCTCCCAGATCCACAACAGCATGAAATGGCACTGGCACATCACACACACACCAACCCACGCAAATGTGCAGTGCTTGGTGTGCTGGAACAACACAGAGGGACTGGGGTAGCCCTACTGTTAAGATTCAGTGGCCATGTACCTTGAAAATGGAATGTGATTTAAACTAGACCATAATATATACAATCAAATGCAGGGATGGAGAACCAAGAGGCCGTAAGCCTGTATTTCAAAAGTGCGCTTAGCGTACGGTAGTCTCTTCCACACAGCAAAAAAGGCAGCTGCTTTAGATCCAGAACGTGAGAAAGTTTGGCCAGGATGGTTCAAGAAATCTCCTGCAGAAGAGTCAGCAGTCCCAGCTGATATCATCTTTCTGTAGTGAAGTCTGTATGGTCTGCATGTCTCTCAGCAACTGAAGATTCTTCCGACTCTTCTCCCCAGGCTTCACTTTGATGGGACCTGCATTCTTTCCTTTTGTGCTTACTGTAGTTGTTACTTTAACCTCATTGACTGGGAACCTGCTCTCTTTTATTTGTTTAGCAGAAGTCTTTCTGGACTTGCATTCTCTCCTGAGTCTCTCTAGCTGAAACACAAACCCAAAGGAAAACATTAGGAAGTGATCTTGTTTCAGTTTTATGTTCAGCAATTCTTCCAAACAGCTGAAATATCCCACCACTTATCTCACCCAGGTAAGCAAATGGTTGTTTCAAAGTCACACTGAACAATAAATATTTTCCTTACAAAGCATTGTTATATTTGCATCTTTAGAGCTGTGTTTAGCTTACACTCTGATCTACCACCTCTCTAAAAACTGAGAAGTTCATTATGGGGGAACATCACCATTAGGAATGTAACAAAAAGGTGTAGATGAAAAAAGTTGATTTGTCACTTACCATTCAGTGATTAAAAAAGAAAACAAAAGAAAGGAAGGGGTTTTTAACATATATACTAGTAATTTTAATAGCTAGTCACTGCCAGAGATGTAGCTGTGAAAAGAACACCAGAGCTCTGCTGGGGTGAAGAGGTGGTACCCACACACAGCACTATAAATCACAGCGTGGAAGACTCAGTACTCCCCAGCAAAGACTGAATGGGGAACTGGACAGTCTGAGGTTCAGACACATTCATATGCCCAAACCACAACATCGGTGGCTTCTATAGCTCCCCTCCTTTCAGGTGGTAGTGCTCCCTCCTCCTAGATGACAGCATGCAGCATCATTACTGCTGGGAACTACAGCACATCTGCTTCTCTGCAGCAGTTCCTCTGAAGATCAAAAGATATCTAAAGTGAGTAATGCTTCTAACAGCGAGCATTTCACAGGTCCATTCTGGATGTCAGGTCTCAGCATGTGTTTTGTGTATAAATTACATCAGGTGAGGGTGCATTGTGGTTCATATGAACTGAAACAGATTAAACACATGAGGATAAGCTCTTTGAAAGAAATTCAATAAAATAATTGAAGACAAAAGAAAACAGGGAATCAATGTGTTTTATAGCTTTGAATGAAAAGGCTACACTATCCAAAACATTCTGGAAGTTATAAAATAAGCAAAAGAGGTATTTTGAGTCTTAAAAAATGCAAATCAAAACATAAATAGGTAATTTCCTCCAAGTAAAGGAAAACTGTTCAACAATGTTCATGGAACAAGAGGAGTGTAAAATGCAGTGTGAGAATAGATGCGAAAGTTCTGTCCAGGACAGGGTGAAGAGTAGGCACAGGGGTGACAAAAAGGATGTTTCTGCAAAAATACTGGGATAGATTGAGGTATGCAGACTAACTTTGGGACATCAAAGGTAGAATTTAGAATTAGACAATGCGACTCTAGTTATTTCTGCTTATGCCATTGCTGCTAGATTAGGATATAACATTAAAAAACCCCTGCTTAAGTCAGCAACTCTATATGAGCATGAACACAGGCAAAAGAAACTCACCTGCAAACGATGCCTCCGAACTTTGCTGATTTGGTCTGCCTTTGCTTCCATCTTTCCCACCAGTGCATCAAGTTCCCTCTCCAGCTCTTCTCTCACTGCAGTGGTTGGGGCTTCCTGGATGAGCTTCGACAGCTGCTGGTGATCACTAGCACACAATTCAGACAGAACAAAGCTTGTATCAGGCTCCATTGGTATCTACAGCTCGTACCCCAGTTCAGAAATAACACTTCTAGGAAACCGTAGCATCAGCAGCCAGACACGTTCAACACACCATAACAAACCAGTATGAACAGTTTTGCTGGTTTGCAGCATTATTCCAGTAGCACATCCTGGTGGCAGGCTGCTGCAACACTGAGTCTCAATAACCTAAGTAGCTTCCAGCTTCAAAATGCATATTCAAAATGACCAAATAACCCCTTGAGAGCTTGATCTCAGCACTCATTCCGTTAATATTTTGTGTATCTGTACCTAGTGCAGCTGTGCAGTACAATAACAATTTATGTTCTGTTAACCAGGACAAGCAAAACACCCCGCAAAGCTGTCCTTTAATGGACTATTTGTCCAGATCCTACTTTTGGCTAGGATAGAGCTTTCATTTTTAGTAGCTGTTACAGTGCTGTGTTTTGGATTTAGTACAAAAATAATGTTGATAATGCTGATGTTTTCATTGTTGCTGAGCAGTGCTTACACTAAGCCAAGGGCTTTTCAGGGTCTCCTGCTATGCCAGTGAGGAGGGGCACAAGAAGCTGGGGCAGGGAGATGTCTGGGATGGCTGATTCAAACTGGCCAAAGGGATATTCCATACCGTAGAACACCATGCCCAGTATATAAACCATGGGGAGTTAACCATGAGGGGACAACTACTGCTGGGGACAGGCACTGGTCAGCAGGTGGTAAACAACTGTACTGTGCATCACATACTTTTTTACCTTTTTTACCTTCTCCCTTTTTCCTTACTATTATCATTACATTTTACTTTATTTCAATTACTAAACTGTCCTTATTTCAGCCCATGGGTTTTTCCTTTTCCCAGTTTCCTTCCCCATCCCACCAGAGCAGAGGGGCAGGAAAGCAGCTGCATGGTGCTTAGCTGCCAGCAGGGGTTAAACCAAGACAGTACTTTTTGGCACCCAACATGGGCCATGAGGGGTGAATGACAGGTCTGACCGGAGTGTGTGAAGACGAATATCTTCCAGGCATCGCTGTATTGGTTTAACAGTGGCTGGTCGCAATGCTGGTTTATGGCGCCACGGAATCCCTGGCCGTGAAATTCCTGGGGGGAATGCGTGTGCTCAGCGCACCGCGGGAGCCACCTACTGGGGAATCGGTGTAGTTACACCGCTCTCCTTCCCTGCTCGGCGAGCCAGCCTACAGAGGAGACAAGGTCCCACACCTTTCCCTTCTTCTCCAGGCTCATCACAGCAGCCTTTGAGAACCCTCAGAAGCCCCAGGGTGTTACAACCAGCGCGGTCCCAGTGCTAGGATCCAGCAAGGTGCTGAATGGGGTTCAGATCAGAATTTGTGTGTTCAGATTTGTGTCTGGGGCAGTGAGTGAGCAGCTGTACGGGACTGAGTTGCTGGTTAAACACCACAAAGAGTAAGCTACCTTCTGCACAAAAGACAGGATATAGAGGGTACACACCACAGGGAGCCCCGAGTTTCACCTCTGGGACCACAGGGAGAACATGAAGTGGGATAGAAAACCTGTACCTCAACCCTAGAGGCACAGGTATGTGAATTGCAGGAAAAAAAAATAAGCACAAGTAGGGATTCTTCCAGGAAAGTTGCTGCTTAAGTCTTCAGTGGGCAGTTCTCCAGACAGAGTGGCAGGGCTCATCTTATTTCTGATCCTATGGAAAGGAATTCTAATTCTTTTTTACAGGAAACAGAGAATCCTAGGACCAGTATTAGAAGGAGCCCTGTCTCCAATGACATGCAGTAGAGGGACAACCAGGTTTACTGGACTGTGAGGATCAGATGGCCTGGGCACATCAGCCCCGTGGGAGTACAAGGCTTTAGCAGACCCTGGGGCACAGTGTACCCTAATGCCATCAAGCCAGACAGGGGCAGAACCCATTTGTATTTCTGGAGTGACAGGGGGATCCCAACAGCTGATGGTCTTGGAGGCTAAAATCAGCCTGACAGAGTGATTGGCAAAAGGACCCCACTGTGCTTGGCCCAGAGGCTCTGTGCACGCTTGGCAGAGGGTCTGTCTCGGGCCAGGGCATTTAAAGGACTAAAGAGAGTACTGCTGGGCTTTCAGTACAGCTGCCTTGGAGACAAAGGAAGTGAAGCATCTGTCTAACCTGCCTTGTCTCTCAGAGCACCCTTCTGATGTGGGGCTGCTGAAGGTCGAAGAACAAGAGGTGATAGAATGATTTGGGTTGGAAGGGACCTTAAAAATCATTTTGTTCCAAACTCCCTACCATAGGCAGGGACATTTTCCACTAGACCAGACTGCTCAGAACCCCATCCAATCAGAACTTGAATGTTTCCAGGAATGGGCATCTACAGCTTCTCTGGATAACCTGTTCCAGTGGCTCATCATCCTCACAGTAAAGAATTTCTTCCTAATATCTGATCTAAGTCTGCCTTCTTTCAGTTTAAAGCCATTACCCCTCATGCAAACACTACACACCCTTGTAAAAAGTCCCTCTCCAGCTCTCTTGTAGCCTTCTTCGAGCCCTTGAAGGCCACAGTGAGGTCTCCCTTGAGACTTCTCCAGGCTAAACAATCCCAGCTCTCTCAGCCTGTCTTCAAAGGAGGTGCTCCAGCCCTCTGATTGTCTGGACTCACTCAAGCAGGCCCACGTCCTTTTTATGTTGGGGGTTACAGAGCTGGATGCAACACTCCAGATGAGGTCTCTCCAGAGCAGAGCAGAGCAGAGGGGCAGAATCCCCTCCCTGCCCTGCTGCCCACACTGCTTTGATGCAGCCCAGGACACGTCTGGCTTTCTGGGCTGTGAGTGCCCATGGCTGGATCATGTCCAGCCTCTCATCCACCAGCACCCCCAAGCTACTTCAGCCATTCAGCTACCCACCCATCACTTTTTCCTGCCCTGGAAGACTGTTACGACAGCTGAGTCCAAAGTCATGGACTAAATTAACTTAAGGGACTAGTAAAGGGATGGTCCATAGACTACAGGAATAACATCTGTGAGTATATCCATCAAAACACTGGAAAGGTTACAGTGGTTAACTGAGACATATTGGAAAGTGTGAGGCTTGGGCAGGACATAAATGGAACAGTATGAGGGGTGGATACTGCCCATCCCAGCAAGGGGGAGGGATGGGTGTGGGGGTGTGTGAGTGGCAGCAGGGTACTGAGCTGCTGGCTGGGTCCACACCACAACAGTCCACTGCATTGGAGCTGTGACTTCTCCCTTACCACTTCTGAATATACTGCTGCACAGAAGCACAGGTCTGGTGTCCAGACTGTTTAGCAGAGCCTCTAACTGCTACAAAAACTGACAGCCTTTGCAGCCAGCAAGACAAAGATTACATGCTAGAGACTTCCTAAACTAAGACCTTTCTCAGGCAAAACTTTCCAAGTTCAAAGCAAAAAGGCAAGAATATGAAACATCTACATTCATAAACTGCAGTGGAGAATGTACCACACTCACAAACTCATCTGTCCAAATTCATCTTGTAAAGTCAGCAACACTTCTGAGAGCTCTTCCTGAGATGAGGATGAGTCCATTGGCAGGGATGGCCTTCTGCTTTTGCTGGCTGGATGACCAATACTGGTGGGTTTTGCTAGTGGAGTATCGTTTACCACATGTCTGTTACACAAAGCCTTCGTGTGATGTTTCATCAGGTGTAGCACGTGTTGCACATTGGCAGCAACTGAATGACTGGGACTGGTAGACTGAAAGGAAGAGAGACTTCTTTTAAATGGCATTATCAACAACTCAATAATACTGGAGAGCATTTGAAAACAGTGACACCTTTGTTTTGCTAACAAGAATGTAATTTTTGCTTCAATTAAATATGCACTAACAAGAACATCTGGTCAAGCAGCATAGTGCAGGCTCATTTGTGGAAATACCAGCTCAGCTAGTTGTCAATATCCAACAAGTATTTAATAAACAATCTGTAAGAAAAGTGTCGAAGAAAACTAAACGATCTGACCACTGGGTGTCAGGAGTGCGCTAAGGCAAAGTCCCTTAAGGAGCTGCAGCTACTGAGCTCTAAGCTTTGGAATTAATCAGCTCACCTTCCCAGCCACAAAGGGTACGTCACCCAGACACAGTCTGTAATGGGGCTGCACAGTGGAATGTCTTCCAAGAGAGCATTTCTGGAAAGAAAGAAGAGACAAATATTTAGCAAAAACTGTACTACAGCAAACCCACTTTCCCTTTACTTTCTAGTAAAAGAGGCAACCTGCTCCCTGCTCACAAGCACACAACCTTAATTTAACTCCTCAGTAATTGCCCTTCTCTTCCCCACATCTTACCTTCTCTGGCTGCTTAGCTTTTTTCCTGGGTTGTCTTACTTTTGGAGAAAGCAATGGTGATGCTGCTTGAATCAGTAGTCTGTTGGTTTCCAGGCCTGTCTGAAGCTACAATTGAGGGAATAAGGGGAGTTACTGAAATTAGATTAATAAATAATCAAAGACAGGACAAGCAGAGAATTGCAAACCAAGAATTTTTAAAACACAGGCTCTCTAAAAACAAGGGCTGCAATTTTTTAGTATATTTTTGCAGTCCAAGGCCAACTTAAACATTAAGTATTTCCTCTGGTAGCACTACTCATCAGCAATCCTAAGAAGTTAGGAGAGTTAAGAGAATTAGCCTTAGTGCATTAGTCCCTTGTAGGCAAGTGCCAAAACATCAGCTGTGCTTTATACTTGACAAGGTATTGGGGAGCTCAACCCACCAACCCTGATCAATTGATCCCGTGACATATAGTTACTAGGCAACTACTCCTTATGTTCTATTCAATTTGACAGTAAAAAAACCTACAAACAAACGAACAGCCACAAAAACAAAACTGACCACCAGACCATCTACTGAAAGAGTTAAGGTTAGAACTTCTGTCGACAGCGAGAATCCTAACACACTTCGCTGTTCAAGAGGAAGATATGGCATGACTTTAGAAACTATGTCCTGAAGAAGCATTCACAGCACAATTTTTCATTATTAACTCAAGACACCCCCTTCCACATCACACCAAACTCATGGCAAAGGTTAATGTTGGAGCCTAACACATTACCTACGTAGTTCTTCAGCATACAATGAATATTTAATGAACACCACACTTTCAGTTTAGAAGACCAGCCAGCATCCTTAAGGGCTCATAATCAAGAGTATGTTGTCTCTTTTTTGCCTCCTTCTATAATATTTTAATTACAATTACGAACAAGAGAGCCCATTCATTGATCTTGATACAGTTAGAGGTTCCCATGCATACTCAATTATGAATTAGTCTGAATTTCTACTCCTCTTTTCCAACTAACTTTTTAGTAAAGAAATCAAAGCTTCAGTGCACATGTGTGTTAGAAAAAGGCTTCCAAAAAGCTCAGAGAACTTCAGAACACTTGGTACCTCAGGTAGGAGGAAAAACAAAAGAGAAAAAAAAAACTAAAACCAGGATTTCATTATTCTGTGAGGCATATGGGGGGCACTTTCAGTAAGCTTAGCTGAAAAGTTGATAAAAAGGAAGAGCTAATTACAGTGCATACCAGTACAAAAGAAATTTCCTGTTAGTTACCTCAGCTGCTTTTTCCTGAACAAGCTTCCTTGCATGTTCTTCCTCCTGAAGCTTCTGTTCCAGCTCTTTCATTTTTTTCTAGTCAAAGTTGAATAAAAATATTAACGTTATTAATGAAACAATTTTTTTTCTTCCTGAAGCCTACAATACTAAGAGCTTGAGCAGAACTATGAGTTCATCTTATGACTTACAGATAAATGAAGACTTGAGCATCAGAATGATTGCTGATACTTTGCCTGTATAGGCACAAATACAGCAGTCAAAAGCTTACGCTTAACATTTAAATTGTGTTTTCTATTCTTACTTTCACAGTTGGTATCTGAAGTTAAGGCACAGCCAAATACACACAGAGCAATACACAAGGCTCTTTCTCTTCAATTGTAAAAACACTCTAGACAGTAGGTTGCTTTGTACACATTATCCTCCAGGATTCTGTACTACCAAAGAGCTAACAAAGACGTATCATTGTAAGGCAAGAGAAGACTTGCTTTATTTAGATCACTGATGGTATTTTTGCTAAAATCTGTAACTTACACTCTTACAAGAAAATAATTTTTGAACATCTAGCCACCTTCCTGATAAAGAAGAGGGAGGAAAGGTTGTATGATGCCTCTGAGATACCTTTAAACAAAACTGAGGTAATTTCATCTTTTTATCACAAAAGCTTGTAAGAACTCTTTTGAAACTCCTTTTCAAAGGAAAAGGTAAAGGGGAAAAGCACACATTTCTTTGTAAGCCTCCAATAAGACCAAAACATTATTTAAACAAGAGACACTGAAATTCCCAATGTGAAAATAATTAAAGAACTTTCTGGCTTTTTACAGCAGTGAAAAAACAATCCAGAGCTCCAGTACCCAAAACAATTTCCCTTCTCTTCCCCCAAAGACTGACAATTCAAGAGCCACTAACCAAACTTACGGCAGAAAAGCATGCTATACAGAGTGACGGCTATATTTGTACACTTTTTAGTAAACCCACTACACTGAGTTACTAAATATTTCAGTTCTGCTTTACTTAAGCATTAACTGCAAAAATAATGTAATGAGCTGTTATAAAAAGGTGTTAAAAGGCAAAACCCTGGATAAACATTGAGGACAAAGGCACTATATAAAGGAACCAACTTTTTCTGTTGAATAAAAGAACCATTCTGATGGGTTCTGATGGGGTTTTTTTGTTCAAAACAAAAGTCTTCCAGGTAACTTAAAATCATCTTCTGCCCTTTACAGTTATTGGCACAACTCTTTATATCCCTGTGGTCAGTCTCAAAGACCTTTTATTAATCTGTTAAGTCTGACAGAATTTTTAGTATGAAAATATTGAGGAAAGTATTCTATTCAAACTGAAGATTGACATGAAGCTGGGCCAAGGCTTTTATTCTGAAATGAATGACTATTTTCCTCAGCTAGCTGTTGGGCTGCAGCCTGCAGCTCAAACTGCACAGCAAGAGTATATCTTACTGTATCATCTGTGATAGACCCTGTTAGAAATTACATACCCAACTTAGATTCCCTAAATGATTTTATTGTTTATAGAAGAAGGTATTACACAGATTACTGGACTGTCACTAAGAGAGAGGCCACAGAGCCAAGCAAACAGACCCTGCCTAGCACTGCTGCCCATCATATAAGATAGCACTGCACAGCAAGCGGACTGCAGGTCAGCACTGGGCTGCCTGAACATCCCGCTCAATCACCAGGAGCCACTGCAAAAAACTTTAATGACAAAATAGAAATAAAATATTTCAATGTCTATTTTTGGCCTGTTTTCTAACTGAAAATTAGTTTCATGCAACCACCCACTCATAGAATCTCAGAATCATAGGATGGTTTAGGTTGAAAGGGACCTTTACAGGTCACCTAAGTCCATGGGCAGGGACACTTTCCACTAGACCATGTTGCTCAGAGCCTTGTCCAAACTCATCTTGAATGTTTCCAGGAACAGGGCATCTACCAACTCTGTGGACAATCTGTTCCAGTGTTTTGCCTCCCTCACTGTAAAAAATTTCTCCCTTGTATTTATTTAGTCTATCCTCTTCTAGTTTAAAACCACTGCCTCTTGTTCTATCACTACAGCCCTGCTAAAACATCTGTCCCCATCTTTCTTACAAGCCCCCTTTAGTAACTGAAAGGCCACAATAAGGTCTCTCTGGTGCCTTCTCTTCTCCAGGCTGAATAACCCCAACTCTCTCAATCTGTCTCCACAGGAGAGGTGTTCCAACCCTGCAATGATTTGTGTGGCCTCCTCTGGACCTGCTCCAACAGTTCCATGTCCTTCCTGGGCTGAGGACATCAGGGCTGGACACAGCACTGCAGGTAGGGTCTCACTAGGGCAGAGTGGAGGGGCAGAACCACCTCCCTCGCTCTGCTGGCCAAGCTGCTTTGGGTGCAGCCCAACCCACAGCCTGGGGGGTTAAGTCTCACTGTTAGCATTAAGATCAATTACTACGAACCACAGGTGTTCAAAAAATGTCATCCACACACACACATTCAAATTCTGGCCATCTGGCTACATGCAAGACCACAGCCCAAACTGCACTTTTAGGGAACAGCCCTGTTTCTTTATTCCATCTTCAGACACAGACATGTTCAGATCTTCTCAGTCAGCTGTCCAGAGCCTGCAATGCAGGACTACAGTTGAAATGAAGATGCCTCAAAAGCATTTCCAGGGTAAGTATTCCAATTACAAGTACTTCATATAAACAGGAATCTCAGCATTTCCTTTTCACAAGCAATACTGACATTAGTAAATCACTTGAAGACAATATTTATAGGGCCAGGTAGTGGCTCTGGGGAGATAAAATGCTCTCAGTAAGACCCCCACACAACCTGTGCTCTGGCAGTGTCTGAACTCAGAGGCAGATACATCACCACTCACTCATGAGCCATCACCTCACCACTTTCCATCCATTCCAGCACATCCTGTGTGAAACTGTCTCTTATTTCTTGCTTCAAATTCAACTTGAAAATATTCCTACAATCTTGCCACAACTACAGGAGAGATCAAAGAGGGAGCAGATGCAACGCTTCTGAGTACAGACTGCAGTCATTCTTTGAAGATTTAAAGGTAACACCTATCACATGGATGCTCACGTAGGAACATAGCCTATAACCACAGAGGCAGGCAGACCTGTCAACCAGAAAATGGCTCATAACAGCATAATGATCACAAGGAAAATGACTTCTCATCACAGCTAAACCCAGATTTATTTCAGTTCCTAGAACTGCTTCAAAACTGTGTGAATTTAACACCCAATTCCTCTAAAACATATTTAGTTGTGACAGCTACTAATTCCTAAGGAATCAAAAGACCTCTGGTTTGATCCAGAAAAGAACACAAGAACCATAAGGCTGAAATTATTTTCACTAGCCAGGCACAAAAAGGCAAACAACCCAGTCTCACCAAACTTCAGCTACTACCAGTCAAAAACTTGGTAAAAGCCTTTCAGAGGGAATGCCTTTTATTCCTGAACGGGTTACTTCATCTCTAATCCTGGAGGAAACTACTGCTACTTTCAGACTACTAGACCCAGGAGACTCTTACTTCTCTTTCAAGTGTTTGGCCTAAGTAAACAATGCAACCACTTGTACTCTACAACTGCAGCTCACCACAATGGGGTGTCAGTATCTTAAAAAGCTTGTTGCAGCTGCTTTGGCTCAGGTACTTCCAAAAATAGTTCTAGCATCCTGCAGCAAGCCACATACCTAAAGATTTACTACCAAACATCTCCTTAAGTACTTCTGGAGAAATACCATCTACTTCACCACCAGAGATAAGGGCTGGTGTGCAGGGTGGCAAGCCTATGATTTTGATAGAATCCAGAGCGGCCATCCTCAATACCACAATCTAATCGTGGTACTATCTGGTCCTTTTGAGGGAGCAGGGAACAAATTCGCAGAAGGAAGCCTCTCCCTGGTTAAGCTCTCTGTAGTTTCCAGGCTTCGGAGACTTCTGGTTTATCTTACAGCAAGAGGTACGTGGATGGGACTTCAGAGGCCAACACCACAGAGGGTACACAGAGACAGATGGGGTTTGCATAGCAAGGCATTGGTAGCCATGGGGCTACACGGGTGGCTTCTCTGAGGAGCTGCCAGAAACTTCCCCATGTCAACAGAACCAATGCCAACAGAGCCAGTGCCAGCTGGCTCCAAGACAGACCCACTGCTGGCCACGGCTGAGCCCAACAGCAATGGTGGTAGCACCCCTGGGATTACAGATTTAAGGAGGTGAAGAAAACCTGCTGGGGAACAGCAGCCAAAAGGGAGGAGTGAGAATATTTGAAAGCAGCAGCCTTGCAGACCCTAGGGTCAAGAAGGGAGGGGGAGGAGGTACTCCAGGAGCTAGAGTAGAGATTCCCCTGCAGCCCACAGCGAGATTGAGTTTTATTTCTCACCATAAAATCACAAAAATTATAAAAATTCAAGGGTCAACCCACCACAACAGAATATGACCAAACACAGTCATGTTGAGTTTGTAGAAGCTCCTGATTCAAATAGAGTCCTGAAAAGGCAGACTGACTCAAATCCACTGAGAGCCACCCAGTGCTAGGGGCCTTGCAATACCAGGCTCCAGAAGTCTGCACACAAAATAACTAATAATAATTGCGTTTCTTAATAAAGAGGGCTAAAAGAAAAAAAAACAAAACATTCAATTCATACAAGTCAAGGTAAATCTGGATAATAACAGAAAATAACATGCTAGAATCCTAGCATTCAGCAGCATGCAAAGCAAGTCCATGTCTCAGGAATGGCTGCAATCTTAAAATGCCTAGGCACCAACTACGCACAAAAGAGGAACACCAACACACTGTTAAGGCTTAATAAAACTCCAACTCTGGCAGTGTACAGTGACCCAAAGCCTACCTGGATATGCAGACTTTCAGCAATAACTTGAAGTTTTTACAACACCTCAGTTTTAAAAGTTTAGAGTTGCTGTCTTACTCTAAAGCACAAGGCTTTTCTCAGCTCTGCTACTGCCATATAGCTATGAAGTACAGATTACAATAAACAAGATAAACCTGATAGAGTATCCAACACAAATGACAGACCTCTGCTAAGGACTGCATTGTAGTAAGTCTGCTATACTCTTTCTCCAGTTTATCCAGCTTCTCCAATTTAGCCTGAACATGCGACTGGTCAAGAAGCCGATCTCTCTCCAAGGAGCCCTTTGAAGGGAGAAGTGAAAAGGAAAACAATTGTAAGCACAAGAAAACAAGACCATCTATAGTAAGCCTTGTGTCTGGAACACAAAGAAGGCCCATATAAAGTCCAAAGGAACTACTACTTCCTCCGTGCAATTTTAGATGGTGCCACAATCAGGGAGCAAATTGCACCACCATTAGTAGGGAACCACACACTTAAACACATATGATGGGAGACGGTTCTGCAGTCTCTCCTTCCTCCCAACCCAACACAGTAAAAAAAAAAACCAAAACCACCTCATTATGCAGAAATTAGAAATGGCTTTCTCCATTTTTTCTCCTTCAGTAAATATTTAACAGACTGAAATAGAATAGCCACAGAGACCAATGAACAGGCAGCTCTAGGTGACCCATATTTCCATAAAACAAGATTCAAGTTCATTCTAGATATAGGCCAAATCCCAATCACTGATGGTGGGAAATAGAAATTTTACTGCTATTTCTACAGAATCAGTATTTCAGCCCCAATTTAGCAAGAGTAGTGCTAGTAAAGAAAATCCCCGAAGACCTGAAGAGTGTAAACACAAAAGGGAGTTTTTTTTCCCAGTGGCACACAGGTGTAACACTGCAGAAAAAGGATGAGCTACTGCAGTAAGCCAATCATGCAGAAGCAAACAATTCATATTAATACCAGAGCCTGCTATTGCCTTAGAAACGAGTGCACAAAATAAATACCACGGTCGTGAGAAGGCTGGGAAATTTAAGTAGGGAAACCCTCCACACCTAAGTATATGAAGGCCAGCTGACATAAACATCCACACTTTAAGGTATTAAAATTACAGTAACTATGAAAAATCATGACATAATTAATGATTTTTATGATTTAACCCTGAGACAGTTTTGGGAACACACCTGTTTCTCCAAGAGATGTGACTTCTCATTTTCTGCATGCTGGATCATTTTTCTCATGTAGTCCAGCTGTTTCTCTAGAAGCCTGCATCGAGACTCAGCAGCTGCCAGCTGAGAACACAGTTCTAAAGATAACAGAAGGCAGAAAATGGAAATCATGCATTTCTTGTTCCTGGGATTTTGTTATTGTTGTTGTTTTCAGGACAGTTTCAAAAACAAACAAGAAAAGGACCATCTAGGAAACTTACATATTATGCCTAATGAAATTCTGTATGCATAAAAATCCCTAAACCAAAGAATGCCTTTAAATTATTTCTTTTTAACTCCACATGTCACTGCAAATTAAAAGATGCTGAACAAAGTAAAATAAAATTAGTTTATGCATTGATAGGAATCAAGTTTCATCCATATCAAGGTTCTATAGTATCTATATAAAATTTGCAAACAACCTTGATTTTTCTTTGACACTTCAGTCTTGTCATCTTCTTTGCGTTGCATTTGTTCACTCAGCACTTTTTTATAGTCTGCTGTTTCCCTGCTGAGGTGTTTTACATTCTCCTCCGCCTGAAACCGTTCCAACTCCAGTTGATGAATTTTTTCCTGGAGATTCTTCAGAGCAGAAAATATTGCTGCAATTGAACATGTACCTTTTGTTAGATACCATTAAATCACCACTTCAAGACAACACTGAACTTGAAATGTTATTATAAAAGCACGTTATGTAAGAAGGTCAGAGTGTTCCCTACCAGCATCCAAGAGACCTTCCAGGAATTAAGACCTGTTTCCCTTTAAACCATAACTGATTCTAAAACTAGTCTTGAACAAATAGATGCCCTTAGTGCACACCCTTCACCTGACGCATTTGGGAAAGACACAACTTTTTCCCAGAACAAGGCATATAAATATTGTGTCAATTAAGAACAAACAGTGTATCCTCCGACCCTTTATTAAAAGGAAATGAAAAGTCACAGTTAGATAGTTAAAACAGTGGCAATTATCTATATTATTATTATTCCTACCACAACAAATACACAAGCACAATGATCCTATGAATGGCCACACAGTATAATAAAGATTAACTATGAGAAGGGCTATAAAAGTGTTTATTTGTAACTGGACTTCTTTTTTAATTCTTCTGGTTTTGCACTTGTGTTCCCCTCCTCCACATAAAAACATACATCTCCTTTGTGCTGAACCATTTTCCTTTTCTACTGCATTCCCAGCTTTAGCGGTTACTGAACAAAGCCTTTCTACATTCTTCACCACAAAAAGCAAAGCAGTTGTAATAGAACTCACAGCACCTTGCAATTAGACCATCTGCTGGTAATCTGATGTATTACGTCTCTTAGCTGTGCTGTTTAATTCTGTAAAGGGAATCATAACCATAAGCCCTTTCCCCTCTACAGAGCTGCTAAAGCTAAATGTTAAGAACATCTGTACACACAGCTCATATAGCAGACTAATCTGCAAGGTCACACTAGCCCACTCCTTTGTGCTTAACTCCACTCCAGAGAAAGAATGTACCTTTAATACAGAATGCTTGAGCACTACAAGAGTTGGGACTGCATATTGGTTTGTGCATCAGATTACCAAAAACTAAAAAAAAAAAAAA